>CM075689.1:7125688-7725688 GCA_037954015.1 Psophocarpus tetragonolobus
TTACTCTAAGAATAATTTTAAGAGACTTACTCTCAATTCTAACTCTTCATTTTCATAAAATCTAATAGTTAAAATAAATTACTTATAACAACATTAGGTTTTAAAAAAAATAGATGGTGAGAATTGAGAGTATGTACTTGTTTGACAATATTTTTATATAACTGTTTTCAGTATTTTTAGTATTTAAAAACTAAAAAACTTGTTTGGTTATAGTTTTCGAAAACAGTTTTAGTTTCTTAGTTTTTCAAAACTAAAAAACAGGGACAACTATAAATAGTTTTATTTTCCAGTTTTGTATTTTTTTTTTTAAAACTCAAAATACAATAAAAATATGTTGTTTTTTCTTTTCATTAATGGAATTTTAGTAAATATGAACATTTTTTTATTTTCAGATTTTCAAAATAATTTTCAAATAATATTTACCAAATAAGTTTTTTTCTCTTCTTCCTAAAAATAGTTTTTGAAAACTTTTTTCAAAAATTAAAAAACAAAATCAAATCAATCAACTCCGTTAAACTTAATCTTTAGAATAAGTTTATCCACTCCCCTCTATCTATATATAAAAATCTATCTGTTTGGCAAACTTAGGCAACTTATTACATCTTCAATACTTTTATATAAACTAATTTTCTACTCAGCATAAGTCTTTCGATATTTTTTTTTCTTTTTAATGAAAGCTGCAATGATACGCTAAATTAAAGTGAAACAAGTGGCTTTTAGTTTGTTTATTAGAAAACAAACCAAGTTGTCATGTGATGTTGTTGGGCGATTTGTGGGAGCTTAGTCGTACTAGCTACCAATAACCAAATGCATTATTGGTTAATGTCGAAAGGTAGACAATAACACAATGAACACTTAAAGCAAACTGGAAATGTATATATGGCATGTATGCGTGAGATAAGAAAAATGGCTATATATAGATTTAGGTGCTAAAAGTATGCAACCTAAGTGACGGGCTCTTTGGAAAGAACCCACAACTAAAACCCCATAAATACAACTTTAGGTTACATGAGATCTTTGCATACTATTTTATTTTTGGCCTATATATTTTGAGCTTATAAATTGGAGACACAATAACCCCACTCCAAATTTTGAAACATAACTTTACATTACCTTTGAAGTTTCACCATATGCTTTCCTGTCGGTCATCATTTGCAGGGAGAAAATATAAGCTTCCACCTAAGCTCAAGTAAAGGAAAGAAAAAAAAAATGTAGTGTTAGTAATTATTTTCCTCCACCCATGTCAAAGTTTCGAACATATGTGTACTTTAAAGAGAAAAGCTCTTTACACTTTGTTGATGCTATTGTCGGCCATGATCCAACCACCCAAAATAATTCCTTTAGGAAATAAATTCTTTCGGATGGGTTAATGGGAAGTGCTATTGAGATTCTATCTTTTTTTTTTTTTTGAAAGGCTACACATATATTCATTAAAAGAAACAAAAAGTTTCTTAAAATACAAACAGATTATTTACTCATCTGTATCGTATTGGAGCATGTATTATTCACCTATCTCATATTTAACAAGCATAATCTAGTACCAATTCGAGAACCCACACCCCCTATTAAAACCAAAGGAATATGATAGCCATTTCCACAAGATAACCTTTATAGACATCAGAATGTCGACTGAATCTACCTGTATGTTATCAAAAGCAATCTGATTTCTAGTAATCCAGATACTCCAAACCCCAGCAAGCCAGAAAACATACCTACACTGCTTCTTTCGCTTTCCAACCACCCATGGTGACGATGAAAGAAAAAGTTCAGACAAATCCCCCAGAATAGGTCCTTGAATTCCCAGTCAGCTAATGATATTGTTCCACACAGATTGAGCCTTGGCACACCTTAAGAACAGATGATTTCTATCTTCATTAACATTGTTACAAAAGACACATAGGGCCTCCTCACTTGGGATCTCAACGCATCTCTTCAATAGATTATCAGTGGTTGGTAATCTATCTAACAGTAATCTCCATGAGAAAGAAATTACCTTGGAGGGTAGTCTATCTTTCCACATTCGTCTCAACTCTTTGGGTTCCACCGCAATCAGTCTCGATGATGTCTGTTGCGTGCGCAGTACCGAATAAGCCTCAACAACTGAGAAAACTCCATCCCTACTAGGCCTCCAGCTCCATCTATCTGACCTGCAATCCACAATCACCACTTGCTGCAGCATGCTTTGCAAAAGACGGAACTGATCTTCTTCCCATACAAATAGCTCCCTTCTCCATACCCATTTCCACCCTGCTGATACTTCCTTTTTGTCATTAATAGTGATGCACTTATCTACCGCTAACTCATATAACCTGGGGAACTTTAAGCTAAGGGGTTCATCTCCTGTCCAATTCTGTTCTCAAAAGAGAGTATCCTTTCCGTCCCCTACTTTTTTAATGACATTGTTCCCAAACCAGTCTGGTATGGCCGCTTTCGGTCCATCAATGTCCCAAAGATCATTCTACCACTGAGAAACTGTAGATAAATTCTGCTGTCTTTGGTTGAATTTGTATGTCTGGCCATATCTACATTCCATTGAGATTCTATCTATACAAGGTGATTAGGAGAAACATATGTTAGGTCTAGCTATTCAGGTGGGACAGTGAAAATACTAATTAATTTACTATTCTTCGTGTATTACTCCTCGTGTTTACTAGTTTCACCTACTTTACCAATAGAACAAGCACAACTGGGCATTTTGTAATTTTAGAATATATAATCAAGCATCCATTAAGCGTAATGCTTTTGTTTTCTGTGTTTGCAAGTGCACGCACAAATTCATACACGTCTATTCGAAACGTATGGGACAAACATTCATGCATGTGTAGTCATCCACATTCTATGGTCTTTAGTGATTGACACAATATGTATACATTTAATAAGATCTATCTTTACAACAAGGATAATTTGGTTTCTTAATTACTGCAGCTTGTTCAAGTGATGATTACTCATTTACATTAGCAGTTTAGCTTGCTAAATGACTCTTTATTTTTATGTTTTTTTGGAAAGCTACCTACATATGACGTCAAAACGGTGAATTTAAGAGAAACTATTTAATATATACAAAAATTTCAACAATATTTGTTTCGCAATATAAGAAAAGAGAGAAACATATGATACAAAATTAATGATACATAGTAAGAAAGAATATTATAAGAAAATGTTATATATGAGCAATAATATGACTGGTGACATAACATCATTATAAACTAATTACTCATGTTATTTTCATATTTTTGTAGGGCCTGCGCACGGGTTGTTATGATTGTACCTTAACTCCATTTAAGTTTTTATTTTTGTTTGATAAAGCTAACCCCATAAGTTTTGATCAGAACAAATGATGACCTTTGGAGCAAATTCTGTATAGCAGGACCGTTTAGTGGGCCTAAATAATTCTCTATGATTTTTTGTCAGAAAAAAGGAAAGGACAACAGAAGTGATTTATTTAAGAATGATACTGATGATATGTGTTTTTATGAGTGATGCATGGTTGCATCCACCTGGAAGCCGCATCTGCGTTTCATCATGGAGAAGACTGAAGATACAAGCCACAAGCCAGGGAGGGCGTCTGCTTTATACGTCGTCATAGCATAGCCGTAAATAGTTGAAGTTTTGATTTTCCATTTTGTAGTTGTTCACCTTTCTTTTATTCTTCTGGATTCAGAGCCTCTATTATTGTTGGTATTGATGGCATTAACAAATTTCAAGTATAATATCATTGCAAAGATGTTGCTGAGAGGGTGCAAATTCGAGAGGCATAATAATGAGCTTACATGCATATATTTTATGATATATCATATATATATATATATATATATATATATATATATATATATATATATATATATATATATATATATATATATATATATATATATATATATATATAAAGTTGTGGATCAACAATAAGATGTTTTGATTTAATAATATGGGTATATGTCTTCCTTTAAAGCTAGCTATATATACGGACAATGGAGTGGAAGCAAAGGAGGATAAGATGAGAATAACTCCTTTTCTGAAACTTTATTTATTTATTTTATTTTTTGTATATATGAAAGGGTTTATATAATACTGTACACAGGCTCGCGTGCTAGCTTTGATCACATAAAATAACTTTTCATGATCAAATAATTTGAAAATAGCTTTCAAGTACCTATAACCTTTCCAAATAATTTTAAATTGCTGTTACACAAAACAAAATGGTAAACTTCTGAAAAATGAAAACTGAACTAACTGCAGTTTATGAAAAAAACAAAATCATATTCTTTTATTTGATGTGTAGTATGGTTTTAGGTTTTATATTTATAACTGAAATAAAACGATAAACATTTTAAATTTTTGAGTTAACATCTATGCATTTTTAGTATAAAAATTTTACATCCTGAGAGGCGTCCATGCTCTAAATGTAGCTATCCTTTACTTTGTTACTAAGTAAAAGGGAATTGGCATTATTTGTGTTAATGATGTCAATAGGAGTATAGGCCACAACAAATCAAAGTTCCAACTCTCCTCTCTCCGTATATCATTAACTTTGAGCTCTAAGTTATGTAAATCAATAATTTGTACATGATTGCAAAGAGGTCCTATTCCACTACAGTCTTTGAACTAAAAACTAACATCACCTTTATTGAGTTTGAAAATAAATCCTTCCAATAACTCTTTACCAACATTGATAATATCCACACATACGATCCTCTAAAGTTGCAGACTTCAAGAATATTGGAGCTCTTTATGTATTTAGCTTGAATTACTTGAGTCCAAAGCTTGTTACTATGAAGAAGCTCCCAAACCAATTTTCCCAGTAGAGAGATGTTATGTAATCTAGCTATCTAAATGCCTAGCCCACCATATTTTTTTAGGCGAGTAATCTTACTCCAACCAACCAGATTTACTCCTTTTTGACACATGATTTCCAATGAAAAATTCAAGCTATACCATCTAATTTGCTTCATATACTTTGCGAAATCCAAAATGCCTGCATGGTGCATGTAGGGATAGTGGCTAAGACTGAGCTTACTAAGGTCAATCACTCAACCTTACTCAAAAGTTTTTGCTTTCAAGAAGCTAGCTTAGTAGATATTCAATCTAGGACTGCGTCAAAATACTGCTTTCTAGGCCTCCCTTAGAACATTGTGAATCCCAAATAACATCCAAGATTTGACATAAATCTAATGGATGAGATATGAGAAATTGTCTCCTTCTTGGTATTAGATACCCACTTTCAAGCTTGACACATTGCAACATTTTGATAAAAAGATTTGTCATAAGTCTTAATTGGGAGTTCTTGGCTTTAATAAATGGCAAACAATCATCTGCAAAGAAAAGATGAGATATAAGCGAACCACTATTAGTCATTTATATAGGACTCCAAAGTCTTTCATCCACTATTTTAGAAATTAGCGGTCCTAATTTCTCTAAGATATTACAAAAAGATAGGGAGAAAAAGCATCGCCTTGACACAAACCTTGCTTTGGGAAGAAAGTAGGAGACCTGATTTTATGCCATGCATAGAAGACTAAAGGAAAACATGGGAACACAACTCATGATAAGACTCACAATAATAGGTAGAGCTGTCAAAACAAGTTTGGATCATGGGGTGGCCTGACCCACCACGGGACTGGGTTCAAAAGTTAAAAATCAAGTTTATTGTATTGAATATACAAGTTGACCCATTTACAACCTGGCTCACTCGAATTGAACCCATGGTGGCTAATTGACCACCAACCCACCTAAATTTTATTTTCATTATTATATGAATATGATTTTTTATTTTATTTTTAAGTTTTAAATAATTATGTTACTTATTTGACTTATATTCCATTACAATATATTTTTTAGTTTGTTGGTATCATTTAATTAATATTTTATGTTTTAAAACTAATATTTAACATGTTGTAAATGTAGATTTTTAGTGGACAATATCATTTAAGTGTTTTTGTTTTACTTTTAAACTTGTTAAATTTAAAATTAGTGCTATCATAAGTTATTTAAATTTTAATATTTTAAAAATAGTAAAAAAAATTCCTAAAAAATGTTTTTTTTTTTTTTTGAAGGTTAACCCTTTTAACCCACCAACCCGTGGTGGGACGGGTTAGACTCATTTTTTTAACCATAAAAGAATGGTTAGTCGAGTTGAGCCAACCCGTTTAATAAGTGGGTCAAGTTAGGTTGGACTTAATGAGTCAGGTTAACCCATTTTGACAATTCTAGTAATAGATGGAAAACCAAACTCCACAAGTACCTGATGAATGAAATCCCAATCGATCCTGTCATATGCATATGCCATTTCTACGTCTAAGTTAAACCCAATGTCCCTTTTCTTCTCCTTAGAGGTGTGAATATGATGGAGCACTTCCTGAAGAATAGTGGCACTATCAGTTATACCTCTTCCTGGAATGAACTACTTTGAAGGAGACTTATAATATCTTTTTAAAAAGGTGAAAGTCTAATCACTAGAACCTTCATAATAAGCATATAGACCACATTATATAAGCTAATTGGTCTAAAATATTTAAAGGATAAAGGTTGATCCCCCATGGGAATTAGAACCAACAAAGTTTCCGCCACACAAAGGTTAACATGCCTTGTTTGAAAAGCATCTCTCACCAAGTGCTATACATCATCCCCTATAATATCCCCGTACAACTTGAACAAGATTGGTTGAAAATCGTCAAGACCCAAGACCTTATATGATTTCATGCTTTGCAAAGCATTATAGACCTCCTCCTTAGAGGTTTCCTTACACCAAACAAATTCTTAAAAAAAAAATAAAATCAATTGTTGCTTTCTGTAAAATCTCTTCATCAGCGTACCAAACTCCAGAGGGAAGGTTGAGGCCATGAATCTTATTTCTCTTCCTTCTAACAATTGTCTGAGTATGACAGAAAAAAGTGTTACAGTTAGCAAACTTGACCCATTGCTCCCGTGATTTCTAGTACTAAAAAAATTCTTCTTGAAAAATGGATTTAATCGTACTTAGATTGCAGTTGTGACTGAGTACGTAGGAGGTCAACTGAGTAAGAAAGTTCGCTCAAAAGTTTTCTTCTCTCATAGTATGTAGCACTGAGACAATTCAATTTCGTCCAAAAGTATCTCTAATAGCAAATATGACAGCTCCATGATGGTGGAACCTACACTCCTTAGTTTGAATAAAAGAGATAGCTAGGAGAAAATCTAACCAACAATGAATTTGTCTAAAATTGAGTTCTCAATAAACCTTTAAACCGGTCTAAATATACATTGTTAACTATAATAAATTGTAATCTCCTAGCTATAGTAAATACCAATCTAAAGTACATTATTTTTTTATTTTTTATTTTAAAAATGACACTCTCTTTGTTTTAGTTTTTATGTAGTAAGCTACAATTTTCTGTCGTTAATCAAAAGCAAACACCATTTTAGAGTATATATATTTACATATTATGTGAAAGTACATCTTGAATTACAATATTACAGTACATACTTTATGCAAAATGGAAGCTTTTCTTTTTGGTGTTATTGATAGTTGGTATATCTCATGGTTAGAGCTGTCAAAATGAGCTAGCTCGTCGAGCCAGTCCGTAGGCCTACAAATGAACCAGGCTAGACTGTAAAAAAGAAAACCCAAATAGAAACGAGCCTTTTGGCCCGACTGTTTGAATGAACTTGGATCAGACTGGTTTGACAAGCCACGAGGCGATCCAAATAAAAATAAAAATATATAAAATTTAAAAATATATCAAATAATATTATTAATATATTATATATTGTTAAAAAATAAAATAAAATAAATTGGACTTTAAGGAATATAAGCCCAAATCAAACATTGCTTGCAAATTCATTAATCATGTTTATAATCTAGCCTAGCAAATGTTCTTTGATTAATTATATTGTTTAATTATCATTATATATTACGTTATGGTATTTACTATTTAGGCATTCAATTATTATGATTGTTTTTATGTTATCATGATAGATAATGAATTTAATATTCATGAATTATGTTTAACATGTTATTCCAAAAAATGGTATGAATTATTTTATATTTTGTTTTAAATTTAAATTAATTTTTTAGTAATATTATAATAAGGTTTAAAATTTGAGATTTTTTTAAAAAACACATTTTAACCCGATAGCGGGTCAAGTTGGATGTAGAAAATAATAGTTTGAATAAAATATGGTTATATCAATCTATCTATTTTAAGAAATTTGAATTATATGTCCTTTATTTTCTGGGCTTCTTATGAGGGAGGCTCTCTCTGAAATTTTGAAGAACATAAATTGAGAAAATTTAGTTACTCTCCGGCTACCTCAACTTCTTTTAGGAGGGTTAAAAAATTTTAAAATTATTTTAACTCTGTAACTATATTGAAGGGATTTAAAAGTAAAATGAAAATTTGAAAATAAATTTATAAAAATAAGTGTGATTTTAAATTGTGAAGAATATTAATTCAAATTTTTTTCTATTTTATTGGGTGAATCTCCTGCATCGAGTTAGTTAGCACATTTTAACAACTCCTGGTACCGGTGGCACGGTGTCAACAATAAAATATTAAGCGCAAATGATAAATGTTTGTGGAACTTTTCGGGTTAACTGATCAAACATATAGGTTTAACCGCGGAAAACATGTAAGGTGACGACATTTCCGCAGAAACTTAGTTCCATATAATTTAGTAAATTTTATAATCTATTCTTAAACAGAATCAAGTTAATGTTTTAATCAGTGATAATTTTAGATTATTAATTAATCTTTAATTGGAAATTAAACGCCAACCTTATTTCTACATCTATAAATAATGAGTAATTATATAATTATGAAATTACAATAAGTATTATGAAACATTTTTCTTTTCTAGGGATGCCTAATTGCGATGATATATGGTAATGAGAGTGAGAGCAGCACTCATCAAGTTGTGAATATTCTAATTCTAACTTACAGTTACAAATTTACAATACAAGACTAGATGCAGGTGGAAAAGTGAAGCAAATGGAAATTACTAGGTGAAATTAGCTTAGTCAAATTAAATTAATCAATCGTGAAGGATAATAGGAAATTTTCCCAGAACACGGTTTTTTAAGTTGGTGCGAACAAAATAGAAGTTATTTGCACAGAAAGCGTTGTTGCAGAGAATAGCAGACAAAGATGAATTAGCTTGAGAGCTGAGTGAATCTGCATGTGTTGTTCTAGTGCCAAGAAATGGGAGTAAAGCAGATTATTAGAATTACGGCGTCTTTAACAAAATCAGATGAAAAAAATAATTGAAAGCTAAAAATTAAAGAACTACTTCTAATTTAGTTTAATTGCAGAGTAAAACTAGTTGTTCAACTAGTTGAAAATTGTAAAATTAGAAATAAATATGAGTTGAGTTGGATCGAGTTTAAACAAACTTAAAACATAATCCAATCACAAAACATTGGATTGAGTTTCCTTTTCTTTTTCATTTAACTCCATCCAACGAGTTGAGTCGAGTTAATTAGGTTACAAGTTTAAAAAACACATTATTTTTAAAAATTCTTTTTTAAAAAAATAAATTTTAAAATATTGTTTTGTTAGCTTTTTTAAGATATTTTAAAAAATAGACTATATTATTGTTATAACATAAAAATAAATAATAAACTATAATTACAAATTATATATCAAAACTAAAACAAAATAAAATTAACATACAATTAAATTTTCAAACAATAATAACTAAAGAAACATTTGTTAAAAATAAAAGTACACATAATTTGTTCAAACTAGTCAAACCAACAAATAAATACAAATTACATAATTTATCTAAATTAACATAAACATAATAATAAAATAAGCACATAATTTAAAATAATAATAATAATATATAATAATTTATATTATAGTCAGGTTGGATTGAATTTCAGATTCAACCTACTTAACCTGTCACTCCACCATACTGACTGAATCTGTCACCCAACCATAGTAGATTAAGTTTGTTTAGGTTGGGTCGAATTTCACCTAATATATCATAAGAAAAACTCAACTCAAGATTTTTGGATTGAATTGAGTCAGGGGTCTTCAATAATTAATTATTAGATCAATAATTAAATATTTAAAATAATTATAACATATTTTAATAAGAATTTAATTGGTATACACTGTCAGTGTAAAGATTTTTACATTGAGATTCGATTACAACTCTTAAGTTTGTTGACTTTACTAATTAGTACTTTAAAAGTCATATAAACAAAAAATTATGATTGCACGTCAGTGTAAAAATGTTTTACACTAACGGTGTATACTAATTAAACTCTTTTAATAATATAAAACTTCTTAATACAAATTCATTTCATATTTCAATCATAAATTTTTACAATTACATATTTAAATTATAATTGGTAGTCTTGGTAAAAATATAATGATGAGTATCCCAAGCATGCTGAAATGGCTTAACGCATGTTGTATCGATTATAACAACATGGAAATAATTTTATATGGATTAGAGGTAGGTGTTTAGTGGGGGATGCATGGTTAGAATAGTCAACCACATATCTCATCTATATAGATGTTGGCTCACTGCCAACTTGAGGATCGCAAGGATAGAGTTTCCTTGTCGTCGGTTGATTAGTGCAAACAATTCAAAGTTCCCTTTGCGTTCAATGCCCTGTCTAATGAGGTCTCAAAAATCAAAATACCATACCAGATAAGACTATTGAATTGCCAACTGTCATAGAAATGTAATTTTGCATTTGATAAAAAAATGATAGATTTGCTCACTCCATCGTTTATCGTAGTGGCCTGGTGCTTGAGGAAACCAAGGTTGATGATTGATGTCAGAATCTTGCCCCAGATTTTGTTCTCATAAAGGTTTGGGAGGCTTTTCAATGTGGTCCTTCAGATTTTGTTTACAACAATATAATTCAGGGAAAACTACTCTGTAATTTTAAAGTAATAATATTTTCTAATTATGGTTTCTTTATCAGCTGCAAATATTAATCACCCAATCGTTTTTTTTTTTTAACTTACCCACCCAATCTTTTTAAGATAATTGCTTCATGACACAAAAGTAATGTTACCTATAAATTTATTTTCTTTTTCAGAAATACTTGTTCTTTATCTTATTAAACAACCAATGTTAACCACACATTTCACTTATAATAAACAAAAGACTTTTTCCCATCGATTTCCACTTCTTCGTACGTTAAATATTCGCACTATAGCAGTTATCATCTTTCAAATACTCCAACCGGTTAAAAGTAGGTTATACGTTCTCTGGTAAATTTACAGGTGATTCAACACTTCAGTAATTTTTTAGAGGCGAAGTACGTGCAAAAACTTCTTTCACGCTCAAGAAAACAGTAAAATTTGACGGGAAACAAATTCTCAATCAATGAACATTGTTACCTTAATGTGTATGTCTACAACCTATTTATAGTGACTACTGGACTTTTACCTATTTATTTTTAGATAATTTAAGTTAAGCTTAATTAATTACTAATATTTTAATCCTTTCTATTGATGTATATTTCAAGGTCTTCCAAGACTAAAAAGTTTTAGTGGATTTGTTTTTAGTTTCTGGAGTGAGATTTCAGCAAGACAGAAGGTCGAAATAGTTTTCTAGGTAATTCTCGAATACTAACAATTGCAAATAACTTTAAATATTTAACTTTTTAAATAATTATTATCAAAACTATAAATTTTTCCTACATTTGATTTAGGATGATTCTTCTCACATGTTAATTTATGACTAAATAATAATAATTTTATAATATCAATGTATGTTAATTGAATCCTTAAATTTTTAAGTAAATATCATGTAAATAACTAAATTCAATTAAAAATTTTCTTTTGTAAAACTATAATATTTCACTATTAAAATTCAATGAATTAGTAATTATATCACGAAAAACTGCTTTTGCATGGCAAATTTCCGGTAGCAAAATTTTAAATTTTTTTTTTTTAAATTACGTATCTAAATTGCCGAGTATTTAAAATTTGTCTCACCCAATAAGTCAACTCAATAGCTCATCAGGGAAGCTATGCAAAAGATATAAAAATAGTAGCTTATCAAGATTTTTGTTCAATTTGACTAGACTTACAAGATAACAAAATGCATGTAAATCCTGTAAGTACCGTAAAAATACTTTCAAGGGGAAAGGAAAAATATCTACAATGTGGATAAGAATATGGAGAAGATTTAGACTCTAAAAAAATGTGTATTTAGAGTTAGATATGGGTAATATGGTATCATCCTCACCACCCCAAATTAATTATATGTATATATAGATATAATAATTATATAAATTATGTACTATATATTTATTTTATTTAATGTTTTAAATGATAAACAATCATTATATATTTATTGATTTGATAACCAAGTTTAATTACTATTTGTTAAATAGTTACAATTTAAATTTTATGATTTATTTTGTTGAATTATTATATGTGAATTTGAATAATATTTATGTTTACTTAATGTTATGTTAATTGTTGTTTTATTTGTTTTTATATTATATTTGTTTATGTATATATGATATAGACATATTATCTTTGTACATAGAAAAAAGTGTGGGTTACGGGGGTAGGTATGGTATTTAGATATCCAGGAGGTATGGAGATAGGATCACATTTGTTATTCGTGCTGGTATGAGACTAAATATGAGTCTATTTCTAAAACACAAGTATGTGATGAGTACTATAGTATCTTACCTAGTCCTACCCATGAAGCTGAGTGATACTCTTTAAAAAAACTTAGGGTAAATGAGGATGGGGTGTTTTTAAGTTTTGAAGAAAATTATAAATATTGAGAGGTGTGAATAGAAAATGAGGGAGTGCTAAAAGAAACTTCCACCAAGTATGAGTATGATGTGACTACCCACCCTATATCCAAACTTGTACCGCCCCTTATATTTTTAATAATTATATAATAAGTTTAATGTTATATTTGATTAAAAATTTTTATTGTTAAACTTTTATTTATAATTTTTTGTTATTTATTATTCTTTATATAATTTTTAAATCAAAATATATTTAATAAGTTAATATATAATTTATTTAATAATAAATAAGTAAATTTAAATTATAAAAAATAATATAACGGGTTACTCGCAAATATATTTAAACCCAAAAATACTTGATAAGGATGAGAATAATATTAAAATTTTATACTCATTCCTTTTATACATATACTTATCCCACACTTTACGAGGACAAAAGGCAAATTAAACTCACATTCATCCCGTCCCGTTACCATCCCTAACATTAGTCTTGTAAATTTTGGATGAAAACATTATTGGATCTTTTTATAACTTAAGATTCATTTTTTATTTTTATTTTAAAATCAATAAGACTACCTATGGAACCCATTGTCGGTCTCTAGTCTGGATAAAGTAGGAAGACTGTATTAAGCCTCTGACAATTAACGTAAAACTCGTAATTATTTTTAGGCTTATGTTTTTGTTTTTAAAGTTTTATAAAAAATCACTTTTAGTCCTTAAAATTTGAAAATATTTTTTTAGTATTTGATTAATTTTTAATACTTCTTCTCCAATTAACATCGTTAAAATATTCCTAACAAAAAGTATGTTTTTGTATTCGTGAATCACTTTCTTTTTCAACCATAACCCCTCAATTTTCAATTTTATATTCGACACATTTAAATACACCCTAACTTATAAGCGAACAACATTAATACAAAAAAACAAACTAATTTCAGCAACTAAAAAAAATATTTTTAAATTTAAAAAATCTAAAGTAATTTTTAATGAAATTTTAGGAATAAGAAAATTAGTTAAGCCTTATTTTTATCATGGGACTAACAACATGAGTTTTTTCCGTCAAATCGAGGTGGGGACGGGGTGGTACCCACGGGGGTGAGGATGATTGTCATCCCTTTCTATAGCATAAGATCCACCCTATCATAGGTTCAAATCAAAGTAAACAACACATAGAATGAGTAGAAAAATAAGACAAACTAAAAGCTAAACAATGGAGAAGATGAAGAAGGTAAGAAGCATGGAAAAGACATTTCAACTTGTTAAAGATGATCTTAAGTAGATGTTTGCTACAAAGAGTAGCTCGTTGATGAAAGACTAGAAGAAGAGAGTCACTCTTTCTTGGAGAACTTGTGCAAATGAAGGAGAGAATCTCACAAGTTCATTTAATTTTCCAAAGTGATTACATGAGTCATAGGAGGACTATATATAGTGGAATGAACTTCAGGTGGAAGACTCTTTAACAAAGGTTAGACACCTTATCATGGTTAAAAGAGATGTACGCAACAAGCTACTCCATGTACCTACTTTCCCCTTGTGTTTAGTAGGGATAACAATGAGTAAGGTCTGATAGGTACTATAATATCTTTCTCATACCCATGTTTAAAAAACGTACTTGTACTCGGTCCCATGCTCGCATGGATAGAAAATTGATCACATCTTTGTACCTACTAGATATCTAGATACTTATATTCGCACTTGCAATCCACACTTTACGTAAGAGATAATAAATGAATATCTTTTACACATAAATATACATAATATGAAAATCAAGTTACTATAACATTAAGCATATAACAAATTATAAAATACTCTAAAAAGTTTTATATTATCACACGTAAACCTATGTTTTTTTTTACAATAATATTAAACAATAGTAAAAATTTATTAAGAGTCATTCTATAAATAACTTAATTTTTCTTGTAGATTTATTTTATCTTATTACATTTGTGTAAAGTATATTATATGTCTCTTTTTATTCTATAATTATATTGCTTACCATAAATTATAATGCTAATAATTTTTTCACTCAAAATTATAATTATGCAGCATTATATATAATATAATTATATTAATTATTGTCATATATAGAAAAGGTGCAGGCAGCGCAGGTTGGATACTATAGTACTCTTACCAGCCCCTATACCTGCATATTTTTGCAGGTTTGGATCTGCCTCATATTTATACCCAATTTAGGAATAATTACTCTCCATGGATATGGATATTTTTGCATATATCTATAGAATATGAATCCATTTTGTCATTTCTATCATCTATATGCATGTTTGGACCTGCCCTATACCTACACCCAATTTACGAATAATTACTCTCTATGGATAAGGATATTTTTGCAGGTGTCCATAGAATCGGAATCCATTTTGTCATTTCTATCATCTAGATACATGGTTTGTGCAAAACAATTGAAAAGGAGATGGACATAGTAAAGAAGAGGTTAGAATAGTAATTCGACTAAACATGAAGGGTGTAAATAACAAAGAGGAAACGAGGAATTTAAAAATAACTTGTCTCATTCTCTTCCAACTTCACAACTCAACTTGGACCTTATTAGAGTAAATGACCTATTATACCTTTCTCCCAAAGCCCTACAAAGCAAGGGTGGCTCTATAATTGAGGGTTAACGCAACATGTCAACTATACTAATATTTATAAAGAGAAAACAAATATTTACAACTAAAGAAAAACTATCTAATATTCCCAAGCTCACATAAGCTTAGGCATTCTAGCTTCAACTCTAGTCTATCCTTCTTGAACTCTTCCAAATATGACCCATTTAGTAGGCTCAAGAGGAGTCATTATTCTATTGGAAGAAAAGGTTTTCACTTATTTTATTGAAGTTTTTCTTGGATGGATTGTATCATCAGGTAGGATTGCATCAAATATCGTGGAAAACGATTTGATATGTATGGAAAATAAAGGTGCACAGTGGAAAATGTTGTAGTGCATTGTGGAATGTGATGTATGACATCACTTTAAGCTATTTGGAAAATGTGGAAGGCACAATCAACACTTAAGAAAGTGTTGTGATATGTTGTGAAAATTGGTAGTACACCGTGGAAAGCATTGTGATACATCATGGAAAGTGTTTTAGTACACCATGGGAAGTGGTGGTGCATTAAACACTATGGAACATCATGAAAAAATTATTCAAAACATTGTTGAAAGTGATTGGATATGTCACGAAAAGTAAAAGTGCATTATGGAAAGCGTTGTGGAATATCACTTAAAGCGATTCAAAAAATCTCAAAAAACACTACCAACATCGAATAATGTTATGGTGTACCGTGGAAAGTGCTATGATACATCGTGGAAAGTACTATGATACATCCTAGAAAGAAATTAGGTACACTATGGAAAGCAATGATTCACTGTAGAATATTATTGAAAACATTATGGAACATCATGAAAACCGATTCGAAAAATTGTGGAAAGTGCTTGGATATGTCATGGAAAGTAAATGTGCACTGTGGAAAACATTACAGTACATTGTTAAAAGCGTTGTGTGGCATCACTTAAAGCAATTTAGAAAACCTTAGAAAGCACTACCAACACCAAATAATATGATGATGCACCATGGAAAGTTTTATGATACATCGTGGAAAATGGTTATGCATCGTTGAAAGCGTTGTTGTACATCGTGAAAACGATTCAGTACATGATGGAATGTGACAATGCATCATGGAATGCAAAGTATTATACTATGAAAAAAACTATGGTACATCGTGGAAAGCGATTCGCAACACCATGGAAAGTGATTTCGTATGCCATGGAAAGCAAAGGTGGATCGTGGAAAACATTGTGTGACATCGCTTAAAGTGATTGGTAAAAATGCAAAAAACATTGCCAACACTAAAGAATGTGATGGTGCATCATAGAAAGTGTTACCATACGTCATGGAAAGCGATTTGGTACACCATGGAATGTGACATTATACCATAGAATGTTATAGTTGTATATCATGAAAAACACTATGGAACGTTGTGAAAATCGATTTGGTATGCCTCAAAATGTGAAACTGCACTGTTAAAAGTGCTACATTACACTATGTAAAACGTTGCGTGACTTCCCTTAAAGCGACTGAGATTTAATCAACCAGTTTGACAGATTTGATTAGTCAAACTGGTTAATCAAATCATTTTTTTAAAACAATACCTCAACAAACTAATTAAATAGTATTTGAATATATTTTATCTCATTATCAAACTGAAAATATTAGTTTATTACATATTTTAATATAATATAATTTATCTACATTGAAGTATTTATTTTTTATTAATTTGAATAATATAAAATATGACTTTATTTTGTGTAATACACAAAAATTACTAGTTTTGCTATAATTTTATTTATGTAATATACAATATTATGAATAAGATAAGATAAATTTAAAAAATAGACTTCATTTGATTCAACTTATTTTTTACTTAATAACCACTTTTAAGGTAAAGTAAAAATTAGAACTTAAAAAAATAAGTATAAGTTTTTAAATATTATTTTTTTTGTTTAAAAACTTTTGTTAAATTGAAAGGAGTTAGATAAGTTAGTTTTTTCTATTGTCTCCTGAAAAAGTTATTTATGAAATAATTTTTTTATCCTAAAATAAATTCTTTAAAAATTTAGTATAAATATTGTTTGTTTCAAAGAAACAAATATTAGAAAAATAAACTTAAATCAAATGAAACAACTTTATCATCAACTTGTCAAGAGTTTATATATTCTTTTTTAGTGTATCATCCCTTAATTACCTTCTATAAATATTAATCACAAATAAAATTAACTTTCACATATAATTTAAACTCAAAATGCTGAAATATAAAATTTAATTGCAATAAAACCATTCTAGGATGACATGCATCTTGGTATGTTTAAAAATTCAAATAAAATAAGACATGACATGCACTTGATTAACTCTTCTAACAAATCTTGTCACTCAACGAGAGACAAGGTACCTCGCCCAATGACCATTGTCGCTCAATGAGTACCCTGAGTTGAATTGTTCCACTGAAGAGACTTTGCTTAGTGAGTCATGTCGCTGGGTGCAAATTGAGTTTTATTTCTAATAGAGAAGAATTTACGTTGGGCGAAACTCTTTTGCTAGGCAAAAATCTAAATAATTCTCCAATAGCGACAACTTTACACTAGGCGAGGCATCTCGTTGGGTGCAAAGTTGAAAATCTATTTGGGAGAGGCTAACGCTCGTTGGGTGAGACCCACCACCCAATGAGACCCTACAAATAGCAGAACCTCAACTACATAATTCTGCAATTCTTACAAACTTAAAACCAATTTCCATTGCATCCAGATTCCAAGCATCACATAAGTATATACATTCTAACATTTCTACCAGAGTACCTCATAGTTCTATCATCATAGATTACAAAACATAAGTACTATATCTATAAGATTCATTGTTACTCAAATACATATAGCCCAAAAGATTATATTTATCCAACACAATATAATTTACTTCCAGTTAAACTCCAAACATTTTCTATTTTGATGTTCCAGCATTCCAGCACTACCATTGTAATTTGCTCTCGTGCAATGATCATCACAATTATATAAAATACACATACCATGCAAGCATAAGTTTATAGAATCAGAATATTCCACATAAGTATGAAAACAACATCATATCTTTAACATAATAATTTATTATAACATTAACAATCACACTCTTGTTTTCCCTAAACATGAGAAATCAACAACAATATATTATGAAACTTTTTGGAAAACTTATTGAATTTGGATACTCAGCGACCTATCTGACTTCCCCATGCTGATATCTAACGTCTACCTGACCTGTTATGATAATTAGTTAAAATCTAGGCATACTCATTTGATACCTAATTATTGTCTACTTGACCTATTATGATAATCAGTTGATGTCTAGGCATACTCATCTGATACCCAACTGCTTTCTGGTGTCCTCTTGATCCAATCTAGCAACTAGTTGCTACCTAAATATATCCTTTAGGTATATATTCTCCCTGACTCGACCTTGGTACTAGTATTTATTTACCCTGACTTAGCCTTAATACCACAACTACTATATATCACTAATTTAATATACCACAATTAATACTCTATTACTTACTTTAACAGTCTACATCACATCCCACCAATCACTATCTCAATCAATTATCAATCTCGTGTCATTCATAATTTCAACATATCATTTGTATTTCAAAGTACCTCAAATCACAATTCAAATCCCTCACAAAATTCTCAATCATATACCATTAAATTAAAGTTCACTTAAATTAAAATAAATATCAAACTTTTCTATCTATTTCTCCCTTTTAATGTTGAATTTTTCAAACTGAGTAAAATCAACTATAGAAATCACTCAGAACCTATAAAAAATCTCAAAACCAAATAGGAACCTAAAAAATTGGAATTTTAAAAGAATTCCCTTTTAAATAGAGCAATCAGACTAAAAATGAACGAAAAAAGTTCCAAAGAATTAAAATCAGACATACCTATAATGATCAATGCTCGAAATCAGGAACAATAGAAGAGATGTCATCAGAATCCGCCAATGTTTCATTGACCATATAAGGGCAAAAAGATTTGATGGTGAGAGAGAGAGAAAGGGTGACACGAAGAAGAGAAAATTAATGAAGTAGAAAGAAAGTGAAGTAAAGGGGAATAAGAAGAAAGAAGGAGAAGAAGGAAAGTTGGGGGTGAGCTTAGTGATTCTATTTTGCTACCTACAACTCCTATTTCCAAAATTAGATTTTTTTGAATAAAACTTACCATAAAACTAGCCCATCAACCTCAACTCAAAAGAATATAGTAAACTTCTACCTTTCAATTAACTAATCTTAGTCACTTATATAACATTATTTAATTCACTCAAATCTCATCATATTTATAATTAAATAACCATATTTTATCAAGATAAAAAACACATATTACGCTTAAATTAAATTTAGTTTTCTCTATTATTTATTTCACATAATTATCTCATATTATTTTAAAAATAGGCCTTACATTTAGGTATTAGGATATTTATGAAAATTTGATAATTTTTTATTCCTTATATCGTCGCATAAGTAACCAATATATCATGGACAATCAAATTCCTAATATTCATTTTTGTGCAAGTAAGCGTTTTGGTTTTGATTTTTGACAATAATTAAAGATAATAAGAGCATATTTAGTGAGAGTTACTTAGATAAATTGCTTAACATACTATTATTTTAATATGGTTTTTACAATGTGAGTTACTTAAAAATGGATAAGAATGTTTATACAAGCAACTCTTATTATTTTTAAACAATTCACCTTATGGGACCTATATTAAAATAATAAATTTTAAATTAAGAAACTCACATTATTTCCTCAAGTTTTCAGCTTTATTTTTTTTATATATGTATAAGTAATGTCAGACATTTACTCTTTTTATTTTAGGTCTAAGGTTAATGCGGTTTAGAAGTAGGCTGAAGCCCATAGTTCTGGTGTCCATACCAACAAGTTTACAGATAAACCCTGCGTTGTCCCTTGATCTTCACTATTAAGATTGCTATTTGAACCTCTAACTCTGCTATTTAAACCTTCCATCCATATTAAATATGTAAAGCGTAAATGATCACAAAGTTTTGTAATAATTTTATTAGTATAAGTTTAAAATATTTATAATAAAATTAATAAATTTAACATACAGATTAATATGTAATTAAATGATGATGCATTTTTTATACTAACTGTACCTTCCAGTGAAATTCTAACATTATTTTAAAGTAAACCTATGCATATAATTACTGTTTAATATAAAATATGTTATAAATTACATGATTTTGATATAATGAATTTGATGTTTAATATAAAATGTTTTGAAAATAAAACCAAATCAACCAATCAGATTGCAAAACTGTTGAACTAGTTGAGTGAATGAAAATTGGTAAAAGAAATCATGAAGCAATGACTTGGAAAATTGGCAAAAGAAACTTGCTCGCAATAAGTGGAATGAAAAAAAAAAGCTTTGCAATAATTTTTTAATTTTTTTTCTTTAAAAAATGAAAATATTATTGTTGAAATATTAGATATAATTTTATTTTGATATTATCTTACCTTGATTTTTTTATTTTAAATACAGTATGTAAAGATAATATCTAAAAGATTATAGAAAACAATATCTTTTATATCTATGTGTAATTTATGAAATAAGTTTATATAAACATGTTTTCATTGTGTATTCATGCTTACTTTGTAAGTCTATTATTTCTCTTTATTCCTCCAATTTTAACATGGTATCAAAGTTATCTTGGAAGAGTGGTTAAAAAAGATGTCTCTCATCAAGGTTTAATACTCGCTCTATCTATCTATTGTTCTACTTCTAAAATCTTTTACCTTCTTCTAAGAATCTTTTCATATATTTTTCTTTTTGAGTACATTTTTTTGTGACTATTGTTGATGACTTTTTTGGTAAATACCACACTACTTGTTATCAGTAACTTTTCCAATCTTGACCAACATTATCAATATTGTTTAAGGATTTTTCACTGATGATTTAATACCATATCTTAGTGAAAAATTATCTTAGTTTCTATTTTGTTGTTATTTTTCAGCGTGCAACCATTGCTTTCTACTCATAGTCTTCTTTCTATATGAAGAACTTTTCGGTTGTCTAGCTAAAGCTATCCTTTTTAGCATGTTTCACAGTTTAAATAATTATTGGTCTTCATAAGTATTGGTTTGAAGTTTTCAAATGCTGATTTTATGAAAATTGGAATTTTCATGTTGAATATATAAAATTGTCTTATACGATGGATTTAAATAAAAAATAACTAATTTTATTATTTTTATTACTATTTCAATCATACGTTGAATTATTAAATCTTGAACTAAGTTTAACAACTAGTCCGATATTGAAAAGATTAATAAAATAATAAAATAAAATAACATTAAAATTATCTTATTCTTAATTTTTTAAAGTTTTTGTGTGAATCAAAGAAAATATTAATTAAAATATTGATGTACATTTTTGTCTTTTAAATAAAATAAATGTATTAATCACTATTAAAATTTATATAATAGCACAATTAATTATTTTTTTTTAAATTTAATATTTATAAATTATTCTTGACTAATACTAAGGACTAGCATTTTTTTATAATATTATTTCTCTGAATTCGTGTGTATATATATATATATATATATATATATATATATATATATATATATATATATATATAATTTTTTTAGTAACGGACTTAAATATAAAAAAAATACAACTAATGTTATAATATTATTTCCTCTGAATGCCATGTTGAATTATTACATCTTGAACTAATATCTTACTGTGCTTAATAACGATATTGAAAAGATTAATAAAATAACCAAATAAAATAACATTAAAATTATTTCATTTTTAATTTTTTAAAATTTTTGTGTGAATAAAATAAAATATCAATTAAAACGTTGATGGACACTTTTTTTAAATAAAATAAAAATACATTAATAATTATTAAAATTAGAATTCATTTAATAGTATAATTAATTATAATATTTTTAAATTTTTAATATTTATAAAATCAGAATGCCAACCGTAATAATTAATATTGACATAATAGAGTTAAGTAAATCAATGAAGTACCCAAACTTAAAGAAAGATTGTTATTTATGGTCCTTGTTATTTATAAAACCAAAATGCCAACAATAGTAATTAGTATTGATATAATAGAGTAAGTGAAAGTACACAAACTCTAAAGAAAGATCATTATTTATGGTCCAAGACAATACATATTCATAAATCGAACTATTATTAATTAATTTGATGAGTGGACAGACCAACCAAAAAAATCATAACCATGGTTAACAAAAAAATATTAGGAAAAACCTACATACAGCGAAGATTTTTTGATGCTGTAAAAAAAGTATAAGTCTCATTCCTATTAACATAGGAACTAGTAATGGAATAAAAGGTATGATTTCTGAATATTGATGCTATATTCCATATAATAAACAAAAAAATTCAAATTTTAATCATTCTTAACTAATACAAAAGACCATGTTTAGCATTCTTTTTATAATATTATCTCCTCTAAGTTCATATATATATATATATATATATATATATATATATATATAAATGTTTTTAATAACGGACTTAAATATAAAAAATATAACTAACGCTATAATATTATTTCTTCTGAATGGCATATTGAATTATTAAATCTTGAACTAATATTTTAATGTGTTTAATAACTAGTTCAATATTGAAAGATTAATAAAATAATTAAATAAAATAACGTTAATTTTTGTTTAAAATTTTTGTGTGAATCAAATAAAATATCAATTAAAATGACAATGGAAATTTTTTTCTTTTAAATAAAATAAAAATACATTAATAACTATTAAATTTAGAATTTCTTTAATAGCGTAATTAACTATAATTTTTTTTAAATTTGATATTTATAAATTATTCTTAACTAGTACTAAGAACAATGGTTAACATTCTTTTTATAATATTATTTCTTCTGAATTCTCACTCACACACACATATATATATATATATATATATATATATATATATATATATAATATGCTTTTAGTAACGGACTTCAATATAAAAAATATAACTAATTTTATAATATTATTTTCTCTGAATCGCATATTGAATTATTAAAGGTTGAACTAATATCTTAATGTGTTTAATAACCAGGCGATATTGAAAAAGTTAATAAATTGCACCTCTTTCAAAAGGAAAGTCTAGAAATGTTATAGAAAAGCTTGAGTGATTTTTATTCATCAGCTCTCTTTTTTATATTCACCCTTTAATTCTGAAATTACTGAAAGTATTATAAAATACCTTGCATGTATATTCCACCGAGTGAATTTAATTTATGTCTCCAATTCCCCCTTTGAGATGAAATCCACAAAACGAAGTCGTACTTAATTTCTGCGCGCACTCAAGATTAAGAGCGCAGACGCAGACATGCATAAAAATATGTACCACATTAAAGATCATAGGCTACCATGCATTACGTATTATAGCGCGTGTGGAGTATAGCATATGGAGAGTTAGATTAAAAATGATAGTGTGTACAAGTATTTTATATTCTAAAATATTGATGATTATAATCGCTATTCACTTAATTTCCGTATTTGAAAAAAGAGGCAAGTTCCTACAAAATGATGTCTAAGTTGTCTGTTTTCCGAATCCCAGGAACACATACATGCATAAGGGGTGCTTGCTTATATGCAGGGAATTTTTATTTTATGTTTTTTGTCGCCTTCGTAATCCCAGTGGCTTTAGAAACAAACCTAAACCTAGCTACAGGGTTAGGGTTCAAAGATCATACTGAGGAGGGGCCTCACACCAAACATAACACATCAACCTTTTCGAGTGTTTCGTTTCGAGGCGACACGAGCACTTTCCCGGCATTTCCTCCCATCTCTTGGAAATTCTCAAAATTTTCTCTGGATCCTCGTGACCTCCTTTGTCCTTAATTGCCCTCCAATCCTTCATGCAATTACCCTTAACTCCACCTTCAAATCGTCAAAACTTGTTACTCTACTTTTTTTCTCCCCTGACAAATCATATCTACTTCAGCTTACCATAACTTTTACACACTAAGAGAGAAATTTTTATATTTATGGTATTTATCCTTTATCATCATAACTTTTTTTTTTTTTATCACCACAGATTTTATCCTCATCCAATGAATTGCAACCTAGGTATGTGAGAAACAAATCTAAAACTTTAGCTTGACATTATGAATTTTTTATACTTTTCCTTTTAAAATCATATAAATTTAGACAAAAACATGTGGCAATTTGGCTGGGCTTGATGACCCACATATCAAGTTCTACTAAGGAAATTTCGAGTCTTAAGAAAAAATTTAATTAGAAATAGGCCAACTCGTTATTCATCCTTTAACTTATTGTATCGACTTAATTTTCTGATAATTTTAGTCGCTTGATAGTTATAATAAACATTATATAATTTTAATAAACATTAGATAATTATAATACTTACTATATATGTTCCTTTATATGTAAAACAAATGTAGTATTTTTTTGTTTCATTAGTATAATAAACATGTAATCATTTTTAATTAATTGCTATTATTTTATCTTTAAGTTATTGTAAGTCTATTAATACTTGTTCAAAAAATTATTTCCTGGATTATATCTAATGTCATTGTATCTAGCCATTACTTAATGAATTAATTTTTGGCTATATTTGGATGAAGTAAGTTAATTAATTTTATGGGTGTATAAAAGAAATAAAAGTATTTATTTTTGTTATATAACAACATATATTGGTAGCAGCTAGTAAATATAATTTTTAATAAAAGTATAATAAAAAATTTAAAAAAAAATCTTATCTATCAATTTGGAATTAAATAAAAATATAAAAATGATTTACATTGTTAACATGTACTATTTTCTCGCTGAATAAATAAAGTGCATGGCTAAGTGAATGAAAATCAAATACTCCTTGAAGAGAGATGAAGGATAGATAGGTAATGTGGTGATGATAATAATGAAGATGGGGTGGTAAGAGCGTGGTCAAAGTTCTTTAGCCTATTCATGTTTTTTAGTGCAGGCATGCAAACCGGATAATTGGCTGGTTTGGCTGCAAAGTTTGAAAGTGAAAGACAGAAGACAAAGAGAACCCGAAGCAGGAAGAGACAATGGACACGTGTCAGTCACATTCTCCTGACTTTGAACTTGGCCCTAGAACCTTAAACGGCGTGACAACCTGATTAATTTTTGGTTGACTGCGTATGGCCGGTGGCGAATCAGCACCACGCCACCATGCACCCCTTCCTTCCATTCCCTAAACTCTATTTATTCTCTTCTTTTTCCACATTTTTCAAGAAACACTACACACTGTGAGATATACACATATTCCTCATCAATGAATGCATGCACTTCCTTTTCTTCTTTTTAGTTCCATTTTCATTTCTACTACTCCTTTTGGTTTTTTATGATTTAAACCTGTGTCTTCCGCCTTCTTGCATGTACAAGTTTTATGGAAATACTTAATTAAGGTATATTGACAAAAGGGTTTTCACGTTTGGAATGCTGAGTGTTTTCACCGCTTGCGAGAAATAGTTATAATTCTAGTTTTAATTTTAGTTGTTGAGGTATAAAAATTGGAACAGCGAGAGACGTGGGGTTTTGCTCCCTTATTGTGTGCACGTCGGTCAAAATCACCTATTGTTTATGTCCAAGAATTTGGCGGGAACAGTGCATCATCAACATTAGCAGGTATTTCTAATTGTTTATTCTTTACTGCCAGTGCTTCTCACTGTTATTGTTGGTAATATCGCCGTTACATTAATTAATATGTTATATATAGTAAGCATATTTTTTTTAGTTTAGATTCTTCTAACTGATTTCATGGCTTGCTAGTGAGTTATCTGAGATTGTCTGGTCCAAGGTTTCTAATTTCTAACCACTTTATTAGTAAAGTTCTGCACTTCTCAATCTTGTAGCTAGAAATTAAAACTAAGTTTGTTAATAGTAGATAACATGCATGGATTCCCTCGCTCTTACACTGACTATCTGATTAGTGTTTATACTCTGAAAATTGTATATTCAATTATACGATCGTTCTTTTCTATAAATATAGCTGCGCGTTTTTAATCTTCTCTCTCCATTTGCCCAATAAAATTTTTTAAATTGTAGGACATATGTGCATAATAAAAATGTGATGTAGTTCTGGTCTAGTTCTTGCATGAGATTTTTTTCGCTTAAGTATCGGGGCTAAACAAGCGCAAAGTTCTTGCATGAGATGTCTACAGGTACAAGCAACCAATACAATAAAATAATAAAGTATCTTCTACTTTTGATTTGCTACACTTACCGCTCATACAAGCATTGGCTATATAGTCTTCTTGATCGTAGCTTGAGAAATTCAGAAATCATGATAAAAAATCTCTACCTTTTTTTTTTTTTTTTGTAAATTTATATAAAACTCAATAGTAATTTAACGAATTTGTACATAGATACTATTATTGTAGATCGGTTTGTAATTTCATCCCTCTCGACACATATCATGGTACCACGTATTATGGTACGTAGCATATATGTATGTAGTGTTAGTGATATAAAAGTTATTGTTAGTGTTTTTAATTGTACAGAACATTTTAACGTTGTGCTAAAGTTAGCCAATGTATGACCATAAAAGATGTGCGTGTGTTGTGCTGTAATTGCGGTATATTACGAGATCCAAGCTTTGCCTAGCTAGTAACTTAATTTATTCCCTATCTCTACTAGTTAAATATACTATAAATTATTGAGCTATAACTTAGACATTCCATAAAAAATGAAATTTGTGCCATGTTCAGTAATCATTTCATTCGGATACGTGAAGATGCACTAGAGCTAACGTAGAATGCTAACTTAAGTCACTGTTCATAGATGATGGTTAGCTGGATCTTTTTAATTTGTATATATAGAAATGGACCATTTAGTATGAACCTAAATCAGAAGAGAATACAAGCTTCTGGTGTTAGGAAGGACACACCCTGCAGATACATGATAGCGGTTGTTTAATTAATTTGAATAAAACTAATATCAAGTTAGTGGCCTTTTGACGGGTGAGGAAATCGAGTAGGTGGTCAACAGATTTTTACTTGGGGGAACAAAAGAAGCCCTTCAAATTATATTTCTTAATTGCTGTTGAATTGAATCACGTCAATAAAATAATATAAATATGCAATACAGCTTGGTCTCATTTTGAACAAAAAGTAATTCTTACTCTTTCATTCAGTACTTTTAATTTTTAATATGTAGGATTTTCATCTTATAATATTGCATGACCGTACTCATGCATCTTTAACACATGCACGACTCGGGGATCCATAGATTGGTTTTTCTTTGTTAATTTATATATATACCAAGTTCGAGAGTTTCACTACCATGGACTTGATCTTCCACCTGATGTTTAATCCCACTTCAGATCTTTATTTTAGTTTCATTCATTATAGTATGTATTGATATGGCTTATAAACACAAAGAGAGAGAGGTCGGTAGTCCAACTTTACGTAGAGTCGTTGATTTTGAGACCGAAGGATGATTTGTAGTGTGTGGGAATGCTGGGCTTTTGGGAGTCATTGTTTTCACAGAACGAGGACGAGAGTTCCAATAAATCAAGTGGGTAGAGAGAGGGAGGGAGAGGAGGTGTATGTGATTTAATTTTTCCAGTTAGAATGGTGGTATTGTCTCTGGTCAAAGACTGAAGGATTTGAAGGATAATAGTTTAATAACACACTCGTGTCCCTAATAATATCTTATTACATAGATATTAATTATTTAATAATCATTGTAGGCAGATTTTAACTTTGTTTTCTAGTGTTGGAAACAGGTGGAGAAGAGTCAGAGTCTACAAAATCCACCTTAGCTAAGGGGGTGCCACCCTCACACATCATTAGTTTTAAACTATATTAATATACATAGTAGGATAGAGAACCATGGAAGAAGGGAGAGGGAAGGTCTTTAAATAACGTGAAAATGTTCCTTTGTTAGCCCTTTCTTCTCTCCCTTTGTCTCAACTCTGTTAGTTGAAAGGGTGTGAGAGATACAAGGTGTTCATTGATTTAAACCCTTGCTAGAACCTTGGTAAACCTATATCTGTTCTTTGGCCATCACTTATTTCTTCCATCTTTATTTCACTTTCACATTTTCATATCTATCTCCTTTGATGTATTAGATACAGGTGGTTTTAGGTTTGGTGAAAGGTAAAGCAAGCAAATAAATTAAAGGCTCAATGAACAACAACTGGCTTTCGTTCCCTCTTTCTCCTACTCATTCTTCATTACCAGCTCATGATCTTCAAGCAACTCAATATCATCAATTTTCTCTTGGATTAGTGAACGAGAACATGGAAAACCCTTTCCAAAATCATGGTACATTCTCTCTCTTCTTTCTCTCGGGCTATACATATTTCTTTGACTAGCCATTTTTTTTCATTTACCTATATATTTTGGGTGTTATTTAATATTCAACAGATTGGAATATGATCAACACTCATAGCAGCAACGAAGTTCCAAAAGTGGCTGATTTTCTTGGAGTGAGCAAGTCTGAAAATCAGTCAGACCTTGCTGCTTTAAACGAAATTCAGTCAAATGATTCAGATTATCTGTTCACAAACAGCAGTCTCGTAGCTTTGCAAAACCCAGTGGTGGACACACCTAGCAATGAGTATCAAGAGAATGCCAATAGTAATTTGCAATCATTGACATTGTCCATGGGAAGTGGTAAGGATTCAACATGCGAAACCAGTGGTGAAAATAGTACAAATACTGTTGAAGCTGCACCTAGAAGAACTTTGGATACATTCGGGCAGAGAACATCCATATATCGTGGAGTAACTCGGTTGGCGATTCATTCTATATGCTTCAATAAATCAATTTACTTTTTTCATGTTTTAATTTTCTGTTTTATTTTTTCTCTAATTATTCAAATTTTACGAATATGTACAGACATAGATGGACTGGAAGGTATGAAGCTCACCTTTGGGATAATAGCTGTAGAAGGGAAGGACAATCAAGAAAAGGACGTCAAGGTGATTAAACTTCACAGTAATTAGTTTTTTAGTTTTATTCTTCTTTTATAATTTATTTATATTATTTTTTTGAAGTTTGTTTATAGGTGATATTATTAATTGGGAGTTTTATTAACGCATTTCTCTTAATGTTTTGTTTCCGTTTATATTCCTTCTCAACCTTCCTTCAGTTTATTTGGGTAAGTGTCTGTATTTCAGATTATTTTCCAACCCCTTTTTATTTAATAAAGTTCCTGGACTTAAAATGTATTGTTTTTCTTTTGTTATTTAATGACAGGTGGGTATGACAAAGAAGAGAAAGCAGCTAGGGCTTATGATTTAGCTGCACTGAAGTATTGGGGAACATCCACCACTACCAACTTTCCCGTAATTTAATGAATATTTTCTCAATGCTTCTCAAACTCTGGTTTGAAGGAAAGTGACATTGATTTCATTTATGTTTTACAGATTAGCAACTATGAGAAGGAATTGGATGAAATGAAACACATGACGAGACAAGAATTTGTTGCCGCCATTAGAAGGTGAGCATAATTAACAGATAGCGTGCATAAAGCATATATAGAAGTAAATAAATATAAAGTTCAAAATTTGTGACCAGAACCAATTGTAAAATTAAGTATTGAATTTGTTTAGGGTATACAACTATTAAAACTGTATTTGTAAAAACTTTAATAGAGTAGAACTTGATTATGACATTTTTTTCTAAATTATGGGCTTATTTTTTATAAGTATCTCCATAGAATTTGAAACACGTTTGGGTGATGATTTGCAGGAAAAGCAGTGGTTTCTCCAGGGGTGCATCAATGTATCGCGGAGTTACAAGGTGTCAAATGTGACAATAATGCTTTCTTCTTTTCTTTTCTAATATATATTTTAGCAGAATGTGATTATTCTTTGAATAGGCATCACCAACACGGGAGATGGCAAGCGAGGATTGGAAGAGTTGCAGGAAATAAAGATCTATACTTAGGAACTTTCAGTAAGTCAAGCATTTAATCCCATGAAAAGAAAGTTAATATCTTGAACTATTAGTGCTTGAGTGGGGGAATATATATGTTGGTTGAGCAAAAAGAAAATTAGAAAAAGAAAGAAACAAAAAGATTTTGATGACGTGAATATAAAAACTAGTGGTGTCGTCATTGCAGGTACTGAGGAAGAGGCTGCAGAAGCTTACGACATAGCAGCAATAAAGTTCAGAGGTCTGAACGCCGTAACGAACTTCGACATGAGCCGTTACGACGTGAAAGCTATTCTGGAAAGCAACACTCTCCCAATAGGAGGAGGTGCTGCAAAGCGTCTGAAAGAAGCTCAAGCACTAGAATCTTGCAGAAAACGAGAAGAGATGATTGCACTTGGCTCATCCACATTTCAATATGGGACCTCAAGCTCTTCTAGGCTACACGCTTATCCTCTAATGCAGCACCACCAGTTCGAGCAACCTCAGCCTCTGCTAACATTGCAAAACCATGACATTACATCTCACTTCTCTCACCAAGACCCTTTGCATCAGGGTTACATCCAAACGCAGCTTCAGTTGCACCAGCAGACTGGCGCTTCTTATCTTCAGAATAATGCTCCGTTCTACAACGGTTACCTTCACAACCACCCTGCATTGCTTCAGGGAATGATGAACATGGGGTCTTCTTCTTCTTCTTCTTCGGTGTTGGAGAATAATAATAATAATAATCAAAATAATAATAACAACAACAACAATGTTGGCGGTTTTGTGGGAAGTGGGTTTGGCATGGGTTCGAATGCACCATCGGCTAATGCTGTGGGAACAGCGGAGGAACTAGGGTTGGTGAAGGTTGACTATGACATGCCGGCCGGAGGTTACGGTGGCTGGTCGGCGGCGGAGTCCATGCAGACGTCCAATGGTGGGGTGTTCACAATGTGGAATGATTGAGGCCTAGGCCTGAGGGAGGGGAAGCTGGTAATTCTCCTTGTGTATGGTTCAACCATACAATTTTGTTATGCTCTTTTTATTTTGTTCCTTTTAATTATCCTCGCCATTGGAACACAAATAGCTGCTGTGGAGACATTGACCACTACCAAAGTGAGCAAGACTATCATATATCTATTGTTTATGTTTTTTTAATTATGCCCAATATTTGTCAGACTTTTGCTTGGTTTAGGTAAATTACTCAACCACTGACTTATATGTCCTAATTTTCTGTTATTGCTTTGCATTTCTTATCTCCTTTTTATTACCACAAAAAAGTGTATTATTTGCTTAATTAATTGATTCCTTCAATATTAAGAGTTACTCCTTACATCCTAAAACTTGAGGTTCCTGGTTGATATATTGTTTACCAAATATTTAATATATATTACCTTTAATCTACAATATTTAATATAAAATATCATTATTTAATAGGATTTTCAAAATGCATGCACTCATGTATGTTTTAGAATGAGTAAGTTAGTAGCTAAACAAACTTGCATACATTTTGGATGTTTTTAAATTAATTTGTAATTATAATTCATTAACTTACTCCTTTATACTGTAAGTTAAAAAAATTATATAAATATTTACTAATTTATATTCACTTAAATTTTCAAAGAGAAGTTTGAGCTAGTGTATTTTAAAAAAATAATATTATAAGTCATTCATTTATCTATTTTATAAAACAAATAAGTGTAAGTTAATAAATCATTTATATAATATATTTAATATATTATAGTAAGAGAAAAAGATTTATACATTACCTGTGTAAATTTACACTATCATTCAATTAAACCCTTAATCTAGGTTAAATTTTTAGATTTTATTCATTAATATTTTAAAAATTATTTAAATAAAGAATTATAATTAAACACCAATATTAAACTTCTTTAATCTACTCTTAAATAAGTATTAAACTCTTATAGTAATAATAGTTATATGTGGAGTAGCTGAGATATAATTTAATAATTTTCAAATAAAGATATGTGAAAATTAGTTAATAAAACTTAAAATTTATAAAATCTTCATAATTTAAGGAGGAAAAAAATAGAAAGATAAAAATAGTTATAGTTTTGAAATGAAGGGAAAGTAATCTTTTTTTCACACTTGTTATAATGAAAAATAATAAAAAAAGAGTAGCATTAAAAAATGTTATACAAATTTAAAATTTCTGAAAATAAAATGACTTTGGAACAAATAAATTATGTTTTTGCAAATATTAAATTTTTACTCTAAAAATATTTTGTATTAATTTGGTTTCTCAAACATTTAACCTATTATTTTAGGTGTTTATTTATAACTCTTTAAGCAATAATTTGATTTAACTATACAAATTGTTACAGACTTAGTATGAGACTTTTATTTGGGACATTTTAACTTGTTTGCCGACTAGTAGCATAAATCTGGTTAATAATAACAAATCTTAGAAAAGTTAATATTTGTAGTCACTTCATCCTAATTTTATTGATATTTACATAAAAAAATAAATCCACTCAATTTATTACCTTTACTAGAATCAATGGTTCTAGATTATTGAGGTAACATATGGTTACAGGATTGCCATTTAACAAAGTTACAAATAATAATTTATTAAAATATATTTAAATGTTAGATAAACTAAATTCATTTTAGAGGGATCAAATTAATAAGAGAATATTTTGGAGAGTGAAATTGATATTTTGCATATTTTATAGAACTTAAAATATAGCTTATCCTATTTATAACATATATAAAGGTAATTAATTTTTCTTTTTTTCAAATTTCTAATTTGACACTTAATTTTTTTTAATAACTATAAATATTTAAAAAATAGAAAACATAAACAAAATATCGTTTTCAACAATTTACCTTTGTTAGACTTTATTTATTATTACTTTAAAAGCCACATAAACGAAAAATCATGATTGAAAGTCAATGTAAAAATATTTTACACTCACAGTATATACCAATTAAACATATATATATATATATATATATATATATATATATATATATATATAACATGACAATTTTCCTTTTCGGGGTACACATTTGGTTTTCAATTTTACCCTTAATTGTCCTTTCAATAACTACTTATTTAAAAATAAAAAAGAAATCGCTTTTAAAACATATATAATTAACTGTTATTTTTTTCTTCTCTGAACTTTTTCATTAGACCTCTATCTTTTCCTACTCTCCACATACCAACCTTATAAACTCTTTCTAATTTTACCCTTAATTTTTTTTTTCGATAACTATCTGTTTTATAATTAAAAAATAAAAAATCATTTTCAAAAAATATATAATCGAAGTATATAACTATTTTACTATCTCAATTTAATTATTTTGTTAACAATAATTTTTGTCTCATTTTCTCATTTAAATAGAATATTGCAGACGCTTAACGTGTGGTATCACGTAATGGAAAGAGATCCTCTCATATAAAAAAAAAAAAAAAACACTTGATATTCTCACATGTTCAAATCTCACCCTTATCCTTTTCTTTATAACTTTCACATTATAAAAAAAGAACTCTCTATTAAAGACATTCAATGGAATGGCAAGATTTTCTTTTGTTAAAATGTCGCAGGAGGTGATCTGATCCATTCGCATCACACAAGCTATCTCCCTCCAGCGCCAATTTTGGTCGTTTGTTAATATAATTGATATAAGGTTAAAAGGTAGAAAGTCGTACGTTAAAAAAAAAAAATTATCAAGATTGGGTGTAGAAATACTCATTTCGATTGGGTGTAGAAACCGTGCGAATATATTCAAATTGTTAAAGACTAGGACGAGAATGAAAATAGGTATTTAATTATTTGTCTTGTACTTGTAAAATATTGCTATTATATTTTTATGAACTTATTTTTTTATATAATTGTGTTTTTTTATTGTAATATACTAAGTTTATGTTATAAATAATTTTTTTTATAATATTCAATTTAATAACATATAAATTATTTTTATATTTAAATTAAATAAAATAGGTATAAAATATAATTTTACATAATTTTTTGAGTGAGCAGGAAATAGATGGGTATAGATACCCATTCCAAAAGAGGACGGAGATGAATATCAAATTATATCAACAATGATGAATTTAGAGAGTGAAGATGGGGAAGATGGGGGCGACAGGACACCGAATGTCACAATTGTCTTGTTCATGTCCAAATGCACATTTAGAGTGTGTTTATAAAATTAGTTAAAAATTGTAAAATGATAAATAAGGTCATCATTAATTATTTTATTAATATTGATGTATTTAAAATAATTATAACATATTTTAATAAGAGTTTAATTGGTATACACTTCATTTATGGTAAATGTGTTGACTTTCCTTGTTACTACTTTAAAAGTCACATAAATGAAAAGTCATGATTGAATGTCAGTATAAAAATCTTTTATAGTGATAATGTATACCAATTAAACTCTTTTAGTAATATAAATTTCTTTGTTAAATGTGTTGACTTTACATTGACATTCAATCACAGTGTTAATAATATAAATGTCACAGTGTAAAGATTTTTACATTAACATTCAATCACAACCCTTCATTTATGGTAAATGTGTTGACTTTCCTTGTTACTACTTTAAAAGTCACATAAATGAAAAGTCATGATTGAATGTCAGTATAAAAATCTTTTATAGTGACAATGTATACCAATTAAACTCTTTTAGTAATATAAATTTCTTAATGTATACTAAATTATAAATCTTTTAGACTGACAATATATAGCAAACGCACCTACATAGTGGTAACATTAGACAATAAGAACAAGTGTACCCTACATAGTAGTAACAATAAATAATTGTGTAGATTTTTTAACCAATTGTTCCCCCTAATTCTAACTCTAATTAAATCCTATTACAATTATTACCAACTTTCTTATAAATTACTAAGAGCAATTGACCCTTAACTAATTAGTACCCCCTTAGTTAATTAACCCCGATTGTTAAAAAGATTAAAAAAAAAAGTGGTTTAATTTAGAAATATAAGTAAGAGGTTTTCACAAATAATTGTTTGATCATGCAATTCATTCAAAACTATTTTGTTAATAGTTTCATCAAAAGAAAAAGATTGATCTTTGCAATTCAATTAACAATATATAGATTGATAAGTTCTAATAACAATTAAAAATACAGTAACAATTCAATCATATAAGAAATATGAATTCAATGAATCAAAATAAGGGTTCACATGAGTATGCTATATTACAACCCTAACTCTAAGAAGATTAGTTAACCATGATGTTTGGGAAGCCAATAATCATAAAATAATACATTGAAAGCATAAGAGAATAGAAACCTTTGCAAAGATTCACCCTCTTGAGCCTTCGTAGTGCTTCTTTGAAAACTTGGGTCCACTTGTCCATTTTTACATTGTTTTCATCCTTATTCCCTTTTGGAAGTTTTCCACATAAAAATAATCAATAATTAATCTAAACTAAAAAAAAATAAAGCATGAACAAGGCATTTGGGGTACAAATACATGTGTAAAATCACTAATTTTGTAGTTATAAACTTTGTGCATTATTATTTTTTAAAAAAAAAATCACTAACTTTGTGATAAACTATATACATGTAATAATAATAAAGGAACTTAGGGTACAAATGAATACAAAAGCATGAATGAGTCTTTTGTAGATCTTAGACAAGTCTAATGCTAAAATATTGTAACTTCTTATCTAAATGACCTTTTTTGTTTTCGTTAGAAAGCTTCTTATAAGATGAGCTTCGGATATCCTATCATAAGAAGATTTGTTGACATCTTTTATCCTACTGATTGTTTTTAATATGTGTCTTCTGATATGTAAACTTTCTAATAGTTTTACAAGGTAAACGTTAGATAATCAAACTTAATTTATTTGTAATCATCAAAACTATAAAAGTATATATGGATTATCTAGTGGTTTGAACCTTTTGAACCTAATAGTTTCATTATAATTAATATCTTCCTGTTGTGAGTACCCTTTAGCAATTAACCTTGTCTTGTTCCTCACAACTTTAATATATGTCCAGTTTGTTCCTGGAGAACTATTTTACTCCAACAGTATGTTTCTCCTCTTGAAGTTATATTGGCTTCCACATTTGGAACTAGTCAAGTTCCTCTTGCATAGTCATCATAAGAACATCTTCAACATCGTTAGGGTCAACTTCATACATGAGGTCAAATCCTTGTTGTTTTAAAGATGATCTCATCTAAACCTTCTAATTTAGATTGCTTATAATATGGGTCATTGGATGGTTTTTTCCTTAGGTTATGTCTAGTGGGGTTTTTTTTTCTTGTTGATATGCTTTCAGATGTTGTTCTACGGCATCTTTGGATGATGCATATTCTTCCTTGGCGTCATTCAATCTAAGATCTACAAAAAAGTCATCTAGCTTTGATATTTTAGTGTTAGGCTTGTTGTCACTGAACTTTACATGGGTAGCATCTTTTCTTAAGGTTCTAGAGTCTTAAACTTTATATGCCTTTGAAGTTTCTAAATATCTAAGAAATATTCCATTGTCAAACTTGGAATCAAACTTTCCCAGTTTGTCTTTAGTTTTAAGAATGATACATAAAATGATCGAAGTATGATATGTTGGATGTTCATACTTTCCAATATTCAAAAGGATTCTTTTTAAGAATGGGTCTTATATAAATTCTATTTTGTAAATAACATTTTGTATTCATTACTTCTCTTCACAAGTGTTTAATGTTGAGTTATTCAACATTCTTTTAGCCATTTCTTGCAATGACTTATTTTTTCTCTCAACAACACCATTTTGTTGTGGTGTTCTTGGAGTGAAAAAGTTGTGAGAGATTTCATTTTGTTTATAGAATAATTGAAATTTTCCTTTTTGAACTCACCACCATGGTCACTTTCGATAGAAGTAATGGATATGCTTTTCTTTTTTAATAATTTACAGAATTTAAACAAGATCACAAAAGATTCATCCTTGTAGGCAAAGAACATCACCCATGTCCATATAGAGTAGCCATCCACTATGACCAAACTGTACCTCTTGCCATTGAGAAAGGAAATTTTAGTTTAGCCTAATAGATCAAAATGTAGAAATTTTAGAGGTCTAGAAGTAGAAACAATGTTTTTGCTTGAACAAGAAAGTTTTAATTTGTTTCCCTTATAACAAGCTTCATAAGGTTTTTGCTTGAAAAAGAAGTTTTAATTCTAGTTTAGCCAAATAGATCAAGGTATAGAAGGATGGAAACAATGTTTTCGCTTGAAAAAATAAAAGTTTTAATTTGTTTCCTTTCTAACAAGCCTTATAATGCAAATCATCTTTGTGTGACATACTTGGTAGTCTTCTTACTAGGTTTTTTTTTTTTTAGCTTTGAGATTAACCTCAAGCTAGCATAACCAAGTTTCTTATGCCATGTCCGATGAATGTAGTTGATTGAGAGTAAGCATAATACACTTTGATAAAATATTTCAGTTAATCTAATTTTATACTGATTTCCTTGTTTGTTTGTTGAGAAGAGTGAAAAATCATCCTTGCATTAGAAAATGCGCTCATCCTTGTTAAAGAGTGTACGAACCTTTTTATTTAATAGGTTATAAATTCAAAGATAAATAGTGAAAATGATTAAACTTAAGTTTTTACTTAAATTACTAATTAATTTGAGATGTGATGAATTTATTAGTTTGATAATACCATATGGTTGTACTGGGTTGATGATTGAAAAATGTGGTAGAAGAGAATAATTATTATTCTTTTTTTTCGGGAGGTTTTAATTGAGTTTCGGGAAGTTCTTGGAGATTCTGTTATCGAAAGGGAGGGGTTGCATTTAGCAAACTAAACACAACCCAATGCTATATAAATTCTTTTTCTTTTAATTTTCTTATTTCTCTTCTCGTTCATCAATTTTTTTCGTTGTTCGTTTTCTCTCCCTCACCGCAATCTTTTGTCTCTTGCATGACAGTCGAAACGTTGATGGAATCTGACACGGTCTCTTCCATTGCTCCTGATTCTAAGAGGTGATCAGTATAGATATGTCTGATCGTAATTTTCTAAACCTTTTTTTTATCATTTTCGATCCTTTCATTGTCGTTGAAGATGATTTTTTTTTTAAAATCTTGATTTCTAAGCTTCCTGTTTAATTTGGGATTCTCGTCAAGTTCCTATGCAATTTCTTCGGTTGATTCTTCTTCTTATGTTTTAATCTATTTTTGGACAGAGAAATGGGTAAGACAAGCTTTTTTGTTGATTTTTGTTAATAGAAAAGTGATTTGGTAGTTGAGAGATTTGAGTTATTTAAAATAGCAAGTATTTTGACTATATTTTGAGCTATTTAAGATAACATTTATTTTAATTGTGTTTTGAGCGATTTAATATAGTGCATATTTGATTGAGATTTGAACTAATTAAGTTAGCATATTTGTTAATTATGATGTGAGTTAATTGAGTTAGTGTATTTGTCAATAATGATGTAAGCTATTTGAGTTAATGTATATTAGGATTTCCTAGTTGAGAGATATATGATGTGTTATGTAGTTGATGATTATTATGGGAGGGATGTTTGATCTTGAATTGGATGGTTATTGGATAGTTTGGATGTGATAATTATGGTAGGGTGACTTAGTTTTGGTTGAATTGATTTTCTGTGACTGGAATTGAATTATTGGAATGACAATCTATTATTTGGAATTGTGATGTAATGCATATGATTGGAATGCATGATGAGAATATATTTATTGATGTTATTGGTTGTGGGCAGTTACAGTTGGGTAACTTAGCCTTGGATGATATTTTTTGTGGGGTACATTGATGTTAAGGACATAGCTAGGGTCAATGTAATCCAGAATATCAGATATGCAAATGGATATTTTTTTTATTTACATTGTGGTCCTAGTACCAGATATGCAAGGGGGTGCCTAAAGGACATACTCATACAACAATTGTGGGTCACAGGGTGTCAGGTAGACACTAGACAACAGTTTGTGGTTGTCAAATGAGTATTGCTTAGATTAGTGGTAACACAAGCAGATTGGCTGTCTATCGCCAATTGGAAAGGGTCTTAAGCCACCTAGGTGTCCAAACTCAATGTAGATATTTTGGAATATGTCACGTTTGAACATGCTATTGTGTGAAAAACTTGTATTTAGGGAAATATAAGTGTGTTTGATTTGATTGATTATGATATTTAATTAATGTTTTATTGATTGGTTGTGAGTGTTTATGTTTAGGTGGAACATAAGAATGATTGCTTGATTATTTACTATTAATGAATGTGTATTGATGGTACTAAATATAAACCTTGTGCAACTTTCATGCTTTATGATGGATGTAATGGTATGTTGCGTATTATGTAAGCTTACCCTTGCAATGCTTGTGTTTTTTTTTTGTATTACTGTGATGATTGTACTTTGGAGGGATCAGATAATATTGATGATGTAGAAAGACAGAAAGCTCTGAAATGAAGTATGACAGATTGTGGTTGGAAGTCTAAAAGGATGTTACTCTATTGTTGAATATGTATCTAAGAAAGTTGTATAGAAATAATGTTATTTGAATTTAGAGACATTGTTGTTAAGTTGTGTGATTATTATGTCTATTATGGAAGTTGTGTGAACATGGTGTAAAGAGATAGATGAATTATGATATGCATGCCATAAGAATGTAGAATTATATGTCAGCATGTTACTTAGTTTTTGTACTAGAGGTTCTGGTATTTGCAAGGTCTTGCTAGGCGATGGTTGTTTCTGGGCAAGCTACCTTGGGTCTCGTTAGGCGATGAGGTTCGTTGAACTAGCTAAACTGTATGTACTATGTTATATTTTATTTTGAATTTTGAAAGTGTTGTAATGTATGTTTTAATATTGAGTATAATATAATGAAAACTTTATATCTCAATATTTGGAAATATAGATAATAGTAATTTAAATGATTATTAAGAGAAATTATGGTGTAAATAATATATTTTAATTTGGGATGTTACAAAGAGGACATGATATATACTATCACATGATTGACTTATGCTTAGGAGATTATATTTTAAATCCTTCAATAAGTAAAACACTATCATTAAAGAGATAAGGATGTATACCTATTTTACCCATTCTTGTGATCCTTCCCTTCTAAATGCCTTCAAAAGTTATTGTTCCACCATGCTTTGGAGACAAGGATTGGAACATACACTTTTCTCCTATCATGTGTTGTGAGCACTCACTATCCAAGTATCATGACATGTGTTTCGATCTTGCAATTAAGGAGGTCTGCAATAGGAATTATTTTAGACTTTGGTATCAAATCTTCTTGGGTTCTTTTTTGTTAGTTCTCCTAGCCTTGGACTTAACATTTTTAGGTGAATGCCCAAATTGATAAGCCTCATCACCAGTTTTACCACAAATATTGCAAGATATAGTAAACTCGTCATGAATCAGTTTCTTTCCAATATAATCAAGACCGATTCTGTCACTTGGACTTGTGTTGAACTATAACAAATTTGTCAAGGTTCTTAGTTCCTTAGACAAACTTGGCCAAGGTTTTCTTTAGACAATCAATTTTCTCTTTTAGTTTTACTACTTCTTGAATGTTATTGCGTAAAGAGGCTTTCATCTTGTCTTTATCCTCAAGAATAAGAATCTTTTTTATTAAAGCATCACATTCTTCAACTAGAATTTTTTTAGTGTTTACAACACCTTCAATTTGTTTTTGAAGTTTAATATTAGCTGTCCAAAGACGATTCTTTTCTTCAATAAAATCATTGAGTTTTTTTTTTTAAAATACATTCAATTTTTTAAATATTTTATTCTTTTCTTCATTAATTTGTTAGAGTTCAAAAGTATCCTTATATAATTTTTTAAAGCTTTTTCTTTAAATATTGTATGTTTTGAAAAAAAGAAGATGAATTTGGAAGTAGTTCATGTAAGATTTTTTTTAAAAGATTCAGGGTAGAGAAGTTTACCTTGTTTTCTCTTTCCATCTCTAATTTAGTTGAGGTATCAACATTAGATAGATGTTGGCTTCTTCCTTTTTTTTCTTCATCTGAATTGTCCTCCCCATGTACTAAGAAAATTCTTCTTCTTCTTTTTTTGTTTTGAAGCTTTTTTCCTTGGGGTGGACTTCTTTAGTTCTAGACATTCAAATTTGAAATGACTAGGTTTTTCGCTCTTATAACATATGATATGACTTTTTCCTTGTCGTTTTCTTTTAAGTTCCAGTTGGAGTTGTTTCATCTAAGCCTTCCTTTCTTTCACTACATTTGTTTATCTTTTTGGACATAAATATCGGTTCGTCGTCTTCCTTAAATTCTTCTTCATCATAATATTTTTCTTATGCACTATTTGCACACAAAGCCTTAGAGGCAGCTCTGGACACAAAAGCTTTGGACGCATCTTCCTTGGATGATGAACTTCTCTTTTGAACATTAAGGTTCAGGAATTCTCTATTCCTTGCTCTTTCATCTTGTTGAACTTATTGCTCATGCATCTTAGAAGTGCCAATCAATTCCTCTAGTAACATGGTGTCTAGATTCTTTATGGTTGTCAAAGTAATGTGACGTACAGTCTCCACTTTCTAGACAAACTTCTCAAATTTTTGTCAATATTATCATAATTTCATACACTCATTAGAGAGATCTTAATTCATTTAAAATAGGTTGAAATATACTAAACATAGATTGAATATCTTCACCTTTTTGCATGTGAATAGTTCAAACTTACGTATGAGAAGACTTAGGGTGTGTGTGGCAAAACTAATTGAAAGCTGAAAAACTAGTTACAAATACTTAGTAAAACTAGCTGACCAATTAGTAGAAAGTTGTAAAATAACAAATAAGAACATCATTAATCATTAGATCAATAGTGAGGTATTTAAAATAATTATAATATATTTTAATAATATAAATTAATCACATATTTAAATTATAAATTATTATAATTATATATTTAAATTATAAATTTCTATAATTACATATTTAAATTATAAATTTATGTCATTACATATTTAAATTAATTTTCCATAATTAAATATATAAATTTTAAATTTCATATTTAAATTATGATTTTCTATAATTATATAGTTAAATTATAAATTACTATAATTACATTAATGAATAAGAGAGAAATGAAGGAGAAAATGTTGTATCATGTTAGGAGAGAAAATTAGTAGGAGACAATACATTAATTAATGATAGATAAAGTTGTAAAAAAAAATTAGTTAATACCTAAAAGTGAGATCTCTCGAAAAAGCTATTTGGAGTAGCTTTTTTGAAAAAGCTACTAGCTCCTAAAAAAGCTCTTAGCTTTTTTCTATTCAAGCGTAGCTTAAACCATTTCAACTTTCAGCTAGCTAAAATAGCAAACAAAACACACTTTAATGTGTTCCTTTTTACCTATTCTAACCCTTCATATATGATGGTCAGTGTGTCCAACATCTACTTTGCACTTCTGAAGCTATGGACCTTTGTTTACTCTTCTTTTGATATAGCAAATAGTAGAGCATTCCTAGCTTTGGAGTTAAGTAGAAATCTCTATTTCCGATCTTCATTCCATCGATTTCTAGGAATCTCGTACAATTAGTTGTCATAGGAAATATGATTATCATTCTCTACCACATCCCATATGTCTATATGGACAAACTCGAAGTATAAAATCATATCTTCCTTCCCGTAGTCATGTTTTACTCCTTTGAACATAGAGGTTTGATAGTAGGATGTCCTTTGTGTTCTATAGTTGTTGCAAGATTTGGGATATTCTCCTTTATACTTCATACTTGTTAGGCACTTAATCCAAGAGGCTGAGCTCTAATACCTCCTGAAATAAAAAAAAATATCACACTAAAGAAGGAGTCAAATAGTATGTTAGAATAAACTTAAGATTTTCACAAACAGATATTGTTTTCGTAATAATGATTGTATGCTCCAATGTATGTTTAAAAAAAATTATTCCTCGAGTTCAAGAAAAATAGATTATACAAAAACAACTTGGAGTAATGCAGATAAAGGCACGAGAATAGTAGTTGGACATCAATAGACAACTTAGTTTTATATTATATTGATTTACCCTAACTCTTGGACTATTGTCAACAAATGGATCTCAACGGGACAATAAAAAATTATTTGAAAATCAAATGAGTCACCACCAATGTTTATTGAGGAAAACATTAGAAAAGCCTTTGAAAAAGAAGTGGTTTGTGAAACCAAATTTGGAATTGGGAGTCGATTACGCATAGGAAAGGTGTTAGCATCCTACAACGTCTGTCTTAAAATGGTTACCTTAAATTAATTAAGTAAATTATTTATCTTTTAAAATATTTGTCTTACTATATAATAACTAAATGAAATGGAAATACTAATATAAGATTGTATTATTATTATTATTATTATTATTATTATTATTATTATTATTATTATTATTATTATTATTATTATTATTATTATTATACACAAATAAATTTTAATATTAAATATTTTTTAGAAAAGAAAAGAGTTAATATTATTATTTAATTTTTTGCCTCGACATGAATGTGATCCTCTGCTCCTATGTATCTCTAAGTGCAATGGAGAATCAGAATTTATATAGTTCTTTATAGAAAATACTTGCGTGTTGATATATTTGACTTTTAATTTTTAGATTTATTAAGACTTAGGATTTTTGAACTATTACAACTCATACGTCCTAAAATTAAAAAATTGACACGAGTGTACACCCAAGCAAATCCATTAGAACATTTTTATCTTGTAGTAATTTCTATTATTTAGAAAAGATATTTTGAATATGAAATATATTTTATAGATTTAAAACAAAAAGTTGTCACAACTTATGTCTCAAAATATCAGAATTAAAAAATGTCACATATAATTAATTATTTTATCTCTATTAAAAAATATTACAAGTAAATAGTATAAAGAAGTTTATGTTTTTATTATAAATTATTTTTGTGGAAAATTTTTGTTGATCAAGAGAAAATCTTAAATATGCAAGAACTGTCACTAAATTTATGAAATTTTCCTTTTTTATGAAATAGATGTATAAATAGCATATTGGTATAAATAAAGAAAATAAGAAAGAAAAAAATTAAAATATTTTGGGTTTTGAAGCAAAAGAGGTGTGTTTTGTGGAAATGTGGGTCTAAACAATAAAATGGCCCAAATGTATGTTCAGGTCAGGGGGTGTACACAATAGGTGACGACCCACATATATGTTTGTGTTAGAAAGGTGTGCGCATAGTATTTTAGACGGTTCAAATAGTAATACGTAAATAAAAAAACGAGAAAAAAAAAGAAAGATCGTTGTTAAGCTTTCCCCTGTGCCTTTTAGAGGGATCCTTGCTTTAGAAGAAGGTGTGGGTTCAAGGAAAGAGAAAATAATAAAAAGAAATTAAAAAGAGAGAGTTCACCATCGAGCTTTTCACTATACATTGAAAGAGAAGTAAAAAAGAATTTTAAATCTATAGTTAACAAAAGGCATAGTGCAACTCGAGAGAAAGAAGAAAAGCGTGAGAAGAAAGAGAAAGGTGTGGCGAGAATGGAGGCTTCTAACATAGCTCCCTCCAACGTTAGCTCCACTGATGTCTAACGGAGATAAGTAAATTTTTCTTTCCAATTTTTATTATTTTTTATTGCACTCTAAAAAAAGAATAGAGAAGAGGATGTGGGTTAGTACATGTAGTGTATGATTTTTCTATTCCCTCGACTTTCCTTTGTTCACATTTTTTTCTTGCAGCCTTCTTTCTTCTTCTTTCTCTGAAAAATTTTCTCCAAATTGAAATAGCCTCCCCTTCTGATTTAGAGAGCCCTTTTTATAAGCTAAATTTCTATTTCATTTTATTGTACTTTAGACATTGCCTTTATAAATCAAATTTGCAAATTGATTTTGTAGAAGAAGGATAAGACGTAACAGGGGTAAAAATGCGTAGAAGAGGGGCACAAGTGCAGGCCTAGGTGTGTAGGAAAGGGGCGTAAGTACAAGCAAAGACACGTTGGTTTAGTGAAAATCAAGTTGTTGGCTAAGCTCTTCTCCTTCTAAGCTATCTCTTTTTCTATTTCTCGAACTCTCTCTTTTTCTACTTCTCGAGCTTTTCTTTCTTTCATTCTCGAGCTCCCTTTTATTGTTTTCTTTTTTGTTTTTATTAATTTATTTTTATTTATATGTGTTTACTTATTTTTTTGATTTTTTATTTGTGATCTAGAAAATAAAAAACATTGACTAACCAGACAAAATTTGGTACTTACATATGTCCCTCTTTACTTAAATTCTACTAGATAATATGAATAATTTTAATTTTTATATTATCATAATAAAAGATAAGTAAAAATGTCAAACCCCAATTTTGTTTGAGATAAGAACAATAAACCGATCTAAAACACAAAAAGGCAGATATAAGGCTAAACTATGGATGTGAAGATCCTAAACTTAACCATCGGACACAAGGGTTTGAAGCATAGAAACCATTTATTATGGTAATAAAAGAAACAAAGGAGACAGGGATCCGAAATATAAAAAAAAAAAGTAGACATAAGGGTCCAAAATGTAAAAATGTTGGACAGAGGAATACAAAACAAAAAGCAATCGAACTCGGGGGTGCCAAATGTAAAATCATTGGACACAATTCAAAAAGAAAAACGTAGTGGGTGTGGAGACTCAGAATGCAAAAGGGGTAGGCGTAGGGACTCAAATGTAAAATGTGATAGCCTCGAAGACCCAAGATGTAAATTGCAATGGATGTGAGATCTAGATGTAAATTATGGTGGATGCAATGACCCGAATGTAAATTGCAGTGAAGCACAATGACCCAAATGTAAATTACAATGGCACGAGGACCCGAATGTAAATTGCAGTGGACACAAGGACCCAAATGTAATTTGCAGTGAATGTGGGGACTCAAATGTAAAATAAAGTGGGCACATTACCTGAATGTAAAGGTAGTGGACATAAGGACCTAAATGTAAATTCAGTACCGCGAAAACCCAAATATAAATGCATAGAGCGCTAGAACCAAATGTAAAATGCAATCAGTGCAAAAACCTGAATGTAATAATTAAAGTGTCTTTTAGAGTAATTTTTTGTTTTGAATCTTGAAATTCATAAATATAAACAAGTTTTGTTTTTAAAATTTTAAAAATAACATTTTTTTTATTTTCAAATTTAAAACATTGTTTTAAAATCGTAACTACACTTAAATCTTTCCTCTTAAGAACAAAGATCAATGGTCGGTGTTAGTGTTAGAGGTAGAGGTTGAAGGTGACAGTCGATGACCAACAGTCAAAAGTGACAATCAGTAATCGTCAATTGGATGTGGTATCTGGTGATCGTCGATAAGAAGTAGTAGTCAATGACCATTGGTTAGATGTAGCGGTTAATGATCGATAGTCCAAGGTGACGGCCAGTAACCAACAATGAACGTGAAAGTCAATGACGAGCGATTAAAGGTGGCAAGTTAACATGTGTACAAATTATGAACTTGATTAAAAATAAAAATAAAAATTTGAAAAATAAATTTTATTTTTTTTAAATTAGTTAAAAATTTTAAAAAATAACTAAAAAATCAAATTATAACCATTTTTTGCAAAAACAGTTATATTTTCAAAATCACGATACCACCGAAAAGGGCCTAATATAATAGAACGGTTAAAAAATGTTTAAGACCTCTAGTTAATGTTACTGTGTATGGAAGAGGAGGATCTGCTCCCATGTCTCACTTGTTGCTGAAAGTGAAACCAAAAGGGTTCTGTATTATGCAAGTGAGTTCAAACCGAATCCGTAACTTTCATTAGCAGATTCATTTTCTGTGGTTTCCCTGATCAAACTAGAAGTAAGAATCCACATTTCAGTTTTCATGTGACACTGACAGCACCGTATTCTTAGACGCTCTTCTATAATCAGTAGGATCTTGATGTCTGTCTGATACAAGACTCTTGTTCATGTATGTCATTTCTGTATTTTTCATTAGCATTGGGACATGAGTTTTAGTTATGAGATTTTATTCATGTATGTCATTTCTTTATGTTTCATTAGCATTGGAACATGAGTTTCAGTAATGAGATTTTAACTATCCTGTGCCGAAGTTAATAGTCCTAACTACTAATTTCTAAAGAATTTCACTTAGGTTTTTTGCATGAAAGTATTTCGTAAGAAAGTTGCAAATTTACTTTGTTTGGCTGGAACACGTATAGACAAATTTCCACCTGCAGACGGTTAAAGGAGTGTATTTTTTATTAAGGTGTTGATAGATCTAGATTATTATACGAATTAGTTCGTAACAGGATCAATCCTACCTTACCTTAAATGTATTTAGTTATTAAGGTGTAAATAACAAAATTTTAACAAAACAAACAAGCTCAAAGCCCAATTATCCGAACTGCAATAACCCACACTCACTTAATACACTTAAATTAAATGTTTTATTTTTTATGTTTTATATAAAAAAAATACATATATTTTACTTAATTTTTTTTACAGATACAATTCAATTAAAATTATTCAGATTTAATTTTTTCTTACCTAAAATCCGATCTAATCTTTAAATATGAACCGAACTAGTTCAAATTTTCTTTCCTTTGGTACTTACTGTAATTATTAAATAAGTGATCAAGTAGACCAATTTCTGAAAAAATTTAGCATATGAAAAACCTAATGTTAACAAGATACTGCTATGGAAAATAATTCATAGATAACCCACAATAATTACAATCTACCACATGTCCATGGATGCTCTTGAAACCATCTTTAAATTGCACATACCATTCTGATACAGGATAGATGCATTACAAAGCAAACAACACCAACTTTCACCAAACCAGCAGATTTAAAAACTTAAACACTGTGGCCAACATATATATTTTCGCCAATCACATGAAAGAGTCCTTCAAATTGCAGAGATGTCCTATAACTCCAAGTCACCCACCACATATAACAATATAATAAGAACACCAATAAAATGTGAAGGAAACTCGGGTCATTTCATGATGAAATTGTGCATAACTTCATATCAAGGCATGAAACTTCAACTTCAAATCTCAGATCTTATCAAGCTTCTCAGCCTTGACAACTGGGTTTGCTTTAGCTATGGCATCCCGAGCAGCAGTGCGGTAATCAAATGGGCAATTATGCTTGTCTGAGTAGCGATGTACAGCACAAAAAAGGTCGCCACATCGACAATTAAACCCAGTCAAACCAACTCGCTTGTTGCAGCTGCTGCAACGTTTTGGACCATCCTTCGGCTTTGCCTCACCACTCCCCTCTGAACCTGAACCAAATAACGGTTGCACAGAAACAGTTTTAGGCTCTATAGGAATAACTGGGATATCAACATTAGCAGCAACAACAGGTTCATTTTCAGTGCTGCTTGATGATCCATTCATAATATTCCCAATGGATGATGCTGCAAGCTTGGCCTGCTCCTGTTTCAGCAACATGTCTTTGTGGCATTTAGAACACATGTTCATGGTAGCTGCACTTCCAAAAAATCCACAGTTGTTGATGCACAATATAGGACCTTCAGGAGGAGCTTGGCACCCAGTCTTGTCATGGTCCATCTTTTTCCAACTTTCCTGAACCAATGATATTCAAAAATAGAACATCTAAGATCACGTCATCACTAATTTCATAATGAAAAAAAACAGCCACTCCAGAGCAAACCAAGCAACCAACCATGATTGGTATCTAATTTAAGTAAGGCAACAATATAACACCCTTTTCCTAATGCAAGATATTGATGATATAAGTTTTGAGCAGACCCATGTATGTAAACAAGAAATAACTAACAGATGGTGCATTACTCCTCTTCAAGCATGAAGATGCCAAGTTGTATAAACAGATAAACCCCAAAATTTCAAAATGTGGTTGTGCCAAATAAAAAATAATAATAATGCATTCAAAAATAGCAAAAAATAAGCTAAATACTCATGAGCATGCCTACTTCTCTAGCACAAACTAAAAAAATAAATAACAACCCAGGCATCAATTTTATGAAACATTAATCTGACTAGGATCTTTCAGAATATTGCACAAAATTCGTTTCTAAACTATCAAAAGAGCAAGTAACAATCTAGCCGCCCTATCCCCTGGCCGTAAAAGATAAAGTTACAGCACCGATTCAATTTTAAGAAAATAGAAATTGCACATTAACATAACATGCAGTGGTAAAAGTCTTACTGCAAATCCACTTCAATTAAAATGTACCATACACAACATAAAAGATATCAATGCATACTATCAGAATTATTCTCAATTATAATTCACTTCACTCTATGCTATAAAAGATTAAGATAGTTGAAGATGCCCATGCTGTAATAAGATAGTAGTTTGCATTAGAGTGGGGCTTTTTACCAGCTAGCCCTGTTTTAATGTTATTAGATATATATTTTCCACATGCGCATACAAGATTCCTCAGTTGAACTAATGTCCAACACCTGCCCAGTTGATGCATCAAACCTTCCCAAATAATCTACAATAAAATCTCACCACATCCTTGTCTATTATATTTACCCGAATAGAACACGAATTCTATTGACCAACATGAAGCCTTTTACCTCAAAACTAACCGTCACAACAAAAATCGAAACATTTTAACAACAAAATTGCAGGTAAATTTGAAAACATTGAACCTCACATCATCTACCTATTGGCCAACAATAAAAAAAACTTTGTCCAAAACTTCATAACCGTAAGCAGAGAAACGGAACAACAAACCCCAAAAGCATTCAAGCCTCAATTATTCGGAACAAACAGATACAGAAAAGATAGGCGAAACAGTTACACCCCAATCATACGATATGGTCAGAATTCAAACACTATACTATTGACTCTCATCACTGAAAATTTTAATAAATTGAATGAAAAATCAATAAAACATCGGGAAGGCATGTGAGAAATAAGGACCCTAAGTCTCTATTCGCTGTCCATATCTGCGAAACACAACCAACGACTCAAACCAAACTACAACTCAAATTCGCTCACACAAAAAATACAATTAAAACAATACGAAATCATGACGAACGAATCAACACAGACACGTCGCCAAAAAATTGAGAGAAAAAAAAACGATATTCTAACCTGTTGGGCAGAGGAAGAATTTTTTACAAAAGAATCTGGGAAACAAAACCTTGTCGTGGATCTAATAAGCTCAGAATCGCATCGAAAATGAATCCTGGAATCAGCGAACGAAAAGAAAAAACAAAACGGGAAAAAGAATGATTAATAATCGAATAGGAGAAGGGATTAAAGAGCAAAACAAGAATTGAGAAGGAGATAAGGGTAATGGAACCCTAACCCTAGTGGATTTGGGATCGAGGAGGAGGAGAGAGAAATCAAAGCCGAGAAGAGAGAGAAGGATGCGTCGTTTGTGTGTGTCAGTGTTTGGTATTTAAAAGGGCCTTTTGTTGCTTCTCTCTCTCTGTACCAACGAACTCCGTTTACTGAGAATTGTGGCGACGTGGGAAGTTACTATTGGCTGCACCTGTTACTCTGTCATTCCCTATTTTGTCCCTTTCTCATTTACTATTCACGTTTTTGCCAGCTTTTTTTCACAACTTTCACCCTCCAATATATATTTCATGGACAGTTATTTGGTATTGGTAAAGTGGGATATGCTTTCACATTGTAAATTATTTTTATATTATTTTTTAATTGTACCTAAAAAATTTCTTCTTTTTTAGAAAAAAAGTTTCCTTCTTTCATATAATTTTTAGTACTCTCAAACAATTAACTTCTCTGTTATATAAATAAAATCATAAAACTATTGAACACATAGTATCAAAATGAAATTAAAGAAGAAAACATCTAAACTTACCATTAAGCTAAGATCAGATTACAACAGTTTCGTGTTGATAATTAAATAAAATAATCAGACAAAAATAAAAAAAAAAGAAGAAGAAATGACAAAGTAGAGAAAATGAGAATTGTATGTAACATGTATATGTATTGGCCTAGCTGGAAGAATCATTATATGATAATAATGTTATTTTAGAAATATATCTTTTAACATTTTTAGATGTTTTTTTAGATGATTGGATTATTGTAATGTAACATTTTTTTTACTTGAATTATGATATTTTAAATATTTATTTTTATAAAATATATTATCAATCAGAACACAGGATGTGTACACCTTTCAGATATTGTTTTTTAGCTCAAACTTTTTTATATTGTTGCTTAACATATGAGTTTACTATAATTATCATTTTAGTTTAATTATTTATATTTTTATTATTATTAAATAATATTATCCAAGTATTTATAATGTTAAAATATTTATAAATTAGTATTAATTGATAATTAAAATATTATCCTCTACAATTATTTGAAAAAATATTATTATTATCTTATTATATGTATATCCGCATTTAAAAGATGTATCGATCCTTGATCTTTTACGGTAAGGGTAACAACTTTAATTTCATCTTTGTATTCGGTAAGTACTTATATACACATATTCACAATCCGACTTGCATGTATAGATATAATAAATTAATATTTTTTACACATAAATAAACAAAATATAAAAAAAATAGCATAACACAATAGAATAAATTATAAAATACTCCCTAAAGTTTTATATGATTACAAATAAATCTGTATTTTTTATCATAATATTAAATAATGTTTAAGTTTAAGAGTTATTTTATAAATAACTCAATTTCTTGTAAATTATGTTTTTATCTTATTAAATTTGCATAAAATATATTATATATATTTTTATTCTATAATTATATTATTTATCATAATTATAATATAAATAATATTTTTAGCAATATTTCTCACTTAAAATTATAATTATGTAATATTATATAATATAAGTATATTAAATAATATTATATATGTATATATATAAGGTGTGGGGCGGGGCGGGTTGGGTACTATAGTAGACATACCTACATACATTTTATGGGTCTGGAGTTGCCCTGTACATGAATTCATTTTGCATAGATTCCTAATTTTTTAAAAGAATTTTGAATTTTACTAAATGCACCCTTTTTTCCCTAAGTCAACCCTTTTGATTTAAAAATTAATGAAAGTGAGAGTTAATTAGTAATATGAGAGTGTATTTAGTAAAATTATTTTTTCCTTATATAATTTCATCCTTAATCCATTTTTTATTTTATAATATTAATTGTTATAGTACATTAATAATTAAAAATATTAATTTATTAAGATCGATTCAACCACTAGTTAATAACGGTTAAACTAATGGATCGTGAACCAGTACTTCATTGGTTCGATCATGGGTCTAGTTTTAAAAACATTAATTCTAAGAAATGTCTCGTAAAATAAATTGTCTTGATATAATATCTTTACCTCTAATGACCAATTAATCAAACATAAGCAAATAACAAATTTTAGTTGTCTTTGTAAAAAGTTTTTTATCACCTACTATTTGTGATCACTTTGTTGATTAGTAGTAATTATTTTGTTGTTGGACATATATTAAAGATTTTGTGTTAGTTTCTTGTATAATATTTTCTTAAGTGATAACCCTACATTATCATACAATATTAGTGCACAATTCTTGTAAGAAAAATATAGAAATCCCAAATTCAAGAGGTTAATTTACTCATACCATATTTTGAATAATTGTTGATGGTATTTTGCAAAAGTTATATGTTATATATATATACACACACACAAACCTAACTCCATTTAGAGGAAGGTTTTATAAGTGTCATCGTCACATGCAAAGTTAGTCAACCACCTTTATTAAATGTTATCTATTTATAGAAAGATTAATGAAAAGATAATTTAATTTAAAATATATATAAAAAATAATATAAACAATTTTTCCTTAAAAAAGTTTTCATGCTATGAAGTCTTAGCTATTGTACTTTCAAACTATAGCATAATAGTAAATGCTTTCATATTTTAATTTAATTTAATTTTGATAGCAATTTTCAATGTCAGATTGCAACTAAGACTTTTGATATTCTAATTGCAATATGAATGGTACAATTTAAGGTGTCATGACTTCTCCAATAATCCTTGTTAAGAAAAAAAGATGAGACTTGGAGATTTTGCACTGATTATAAAGCCTTAAATGCTATCACAATCATAAGCTACATGAATCTAAATTCTTCTCTAAATTGGATCTTAGATCCGAAAACCATCATATATTGGTCAATGAAGATGACAGATACAAAATTGCTTTTAGAATCCAACAAGGTCATTGTGAGTAGACAATTATGCCATTTGGCATCATCAATGTATGGGCAACCTTTCAAAGTTTGATGAATGAGATTTTCCAGGGATTGTTGAGGAAATTTGTTCTAGTATTCTTTGATGATATTTTGGTATATAGTCTTTCATGGTCTTCCCATTTACATCATCTTGAAGTGGTGCTTTGTATCTTACAATAACATAGACCTTTTCCAAATTATCTAAATGTTCATTTGGACTATAGCAAGTGGATTACGTAGCATCTTATTTTTTTAAAAAATATTAATAAAATATCTATATTAGTAGACTTATATTAATTTTTTTTGTGTTTATTAGAATATATTGAATTGATTTTATAAAATAAATGCGAATGTAAAAGTAAGAAAGATTAAGTTTGGTTCTGAGTTTAGAAGCCCAACAAAAGGTTAAGTTGGGATAGAATTAGGGGTTTGGGGGTTGCACTTCAGTTCATGTTTCTAGCTCTTGACACTTGAGAGAAAGCTACAGAAAGAACCTTGTCGAAAGAGCTTAAGGAGCAGTGTTAAGGGAGTTAAGGTCACCCCTTCGCAATCAAGATCATCATTTGAGGTAAAGGGAGTAGGAAATTATCTTTTATATGACATGTATAGGAAAAATGGATAGTAAAGCGATTTCCAAACTTCAATATATTTTATAAATGCTATTGAAGAGTTATGAATACCTACAACGAGTGCTGATAAATGTTTTGTGTATAACTATGTGGATATATGTAATTGGAGTTTTTGTATTTATACAATGAGATGTTTTGCCTAATTAAAATTTAGGTGTGGTTGTTCTAATGTAATAATTTATTTTGTTGGGTTGTTGGGATCATGAATTATCGAGATAGACTAGATATAGATACAATGATTTGTTGGCATAAGTTTTTTCATTTTTTATACCCTAGAGATTAGTGTCTTGAACACAGTAATGATTGTCTTTTATTAGACTATTGGAGTACTGTCCTTTTGTAGTCCTTTATGATTAGTTATAACAATTAGGTTAGTTGGAATGAGGTTATCATTGATTTATCACTATTTTATATATATTTTATCTTAAAAATTGATTGAGAATGATTTGATTTCAATTTTATGTTTAATTTATAGTGTATTTTGGAGGATTAAGGAACCCTAGGAGAGAGAGACAATGGAAAATTGTGGAGCATATTTTACTATCAACATTCATGATCTTTGAACAAGAAAACCAATAAAAAAAAGATGAAATTTGAGAAAGTGATCTTCATGAAAGTTGTAGCCCTAGATGTTATCTAACTAATGTCTTTGGTTCCATCCTAAAAATATAATAGAACTCAATTTATGACCAGATTAATGAATAAAGGTTAAGTTGCCAAAATTAAGCATATTTTACTATCAGCGTTCATAATCTTCAAATGAGAAAATTGATAGGAAAATGTGTAATTTGAGAAATTTATCTTCATGAAAGTTGTATCCATATATGTTATATAACTAATGCCATTTTTTTCACCTCAAAATGATATATATAACTCAAATTATGATCAAATTAGTGATTAAAGGTCGAGCTGTCAGAATTAGGCTTTGAATTCATGTTTCCTCTAAGTTTTGTCATACTAAACATTTGTTTTACCTCTTGAGATCAACATAATAGTTGTAGATAAATGTTATAAATTTCAAACTAAATAAGAAAAAAAATCATAGGAATAATAAATATCTAGATATCATTTTTATACTCTATAAAGGTCATAGAGACTTATTAGAAAATGTGTGAGGAAATCTTCAAACTTGGAAAATATTGTGGTGAGTTGTGAATGTAATAATCTTATGTCTATATGTGATAAAGTGAATGTATTGAATATTATAAATGATATTTTATCCATTAGAATTTGTGCTTTGGATAATTAGTGTTGATGAGATCATTTGTGATAAAAGTTAAGTCTAAGTTGTCTGTTTAGCATGTGTGTGAACTTTGATTTGTTGGATCATTTGTGAAGTCTAAATTTTGTCTAACAGTGCTTAAGTCTTGTTTTTTATATTCATTTATCTATATATGTTATGCATTTTGTGCATTCATATGTCTTTGGTCCCTTATGGCTTGTGCTAACTTGTAATAGGTGTCTAAGGTGGTTGTATGGCCCAAGGTGTATTTTGGGTTCCCCTATGTCTTGTGTTTATCTATAATAGGTGCCTAAGGTGGTTCCATGGCTTAGTGTATAATTTGGGTTCTCCTAAGACTTGTTTCACCTGTAATAGATGCCTAAGGTAGTTGTGAGACTCAGTGTTTTGTGTGCCCTTTTTGTCTTGCGTTAATCTAGCATGGATGTCCTTGGTAGTTTATGTTTCACTTTATACAGAATATGTACGATTTGTGCTAAAAGCTATAGTACCACATGCATATAGAGTTAAGAGCATAAATTTTCATGAGTCAAAGTCTTGAGACACTATGTGTATGTGTTTGTGATGTACCTAATTCTTATGCTTTAATTGATTGTTCATTCTCTCTATATATGCCTTAACATGTGTGAGATGTATTCTCACCTCCTTGTTGTTTCTTATTGCATTTTGTTTGAGTTGAACACCTCTTTCAAGTGAGCAAGACCGATAATATCATGTATGATGATGTTTCAACTTTTCTTTATCTTTTTTTATGGGGATGCTCTTATTAGGTGTGATATTGAGCTAGACAAGATTAGTTAATAACTTTTTGTTATGTAAATGGATTGATTTAAAATTTAATTATGAGTTTTATTAATTGAGAATATTGTAAATGTTATTTTTAGAGCCTAACGTATTTACTTATATGCTACATTTTGTTATATTATAATGTTTGAAAATAAGTGTACGCGATTTGAATTATTTTACTTAAGTGCAAAGTCTAGTATTTTAAATAAAAAAATTGTTATATTATTTTGTATTAATGAATAAAGTGTTTAGGGGTAGAAAATGTCACAAATTATCTTGGACATACTGTATCTAGATCAGGTGTGGCAAGGGATAAGGAAAAGATAGAAGTTGTTGTGAAATGGCTATGCCTAAAAAATTTGAAACAATTGAGAGGATTTCTAGGCCTTACCGAATATTGTAGATGATTTTACTATAGAGTATAAACTTAGGAAGGACAATCTTGTTGTTGATTCACTATCTAGATTTTTTTCCATGGTTTGGTCTCAACCTAAATTTCACATTTTGTTCACTTTGAGGGAAGTTATCATTAATGATACTTAACTAAATGAGATATTGGACTTGTGTGTGTTGAATAAGCCCTCTAATCCTTATTATTTAGTGTAGGATCAATTGCCTCATTGGAAAGGCATATTGGGGTCATTCTAGCATCACATGCTTTGATTTGGAGGAGTTCTATAGCTCATTAATCGGAAGACATGTTAGTTTACAAGAACATTGTCTTGAATATCTGCTTAATTTTATTGGAAATGCATGCACAAAGATATCAAGGATTTTGTCCAGAGTTGCTTGATTTGTCAGTAAGCAAAAACTACTCACACATTTCTAGATGGGCTATTACAACTATTACCTATTCCTTATCAAATTTGGGAAGATTTGGCAATAGATTTCATTATCAGCTTTCTTCCTTCAAATGTTTTCACTTTGATACTTGTGGTAATTGATCGACTATCAAAGTATGCCCATTTCTTTCCTTTAAAAGCTTACTTTTCCAGCAAATCAATGCAAATGTGTTCATGAAATTTGTGGTGAAATTCCACAGGATACCTAAGAGTATTGTATCAAACAGGGATAAGGTGTTTACGAACCAATTTTGGTAGCAACAGTTTAGGTTAAGTGGTACTTCATTGAGTGTCAGCACTGCATACCACCCACAATTCAATGGGCAATCTGAAGCATTGGTAAATGTTTAGAAATGTATCTGAGATGTTTTACTTATGATTCTCCAAAAGAGTGAGCTAAATTTCTTCCTTGGCCAAAGTATTGGTATAATACTTCTTATCATCATAGTAGTGCCATGACTTATTTTAAGATTGTCTATGTTATAGATCCTCCTAGCCTAGTCAAGTATACTTTGGACCATACTGACCCCAGCTTAGTTCAAGAATAGTTACTGCAATGAGATTTGACACTTAATAGATTGAAACTTAATTTACACAAGGCTCAACAGTACATGAAAAAATATGCATGTAAGAAAAGGACACCACTGAAACTGAAGATTAGTGACATGGTATTAGTCAAATTGCAACTCTATAGACAACACATTGTTGCTCTTAGGAAGAATAAAAAACTCAATTTGAGTTATTTCAATCCTTTTCCTGTAATTGACAAAATTGGACAGGTTGCTTACAAATTACTTCTACCTTAAACAACTAGAATTCATTTGGTATTTCATTGCTCTCAACTTAGGCTTTGTAAAGGGGATAACTCTCAACCATATATTCCATTACCTATTACTAAAACTGATTTACATCCTTCCATCAACATTCTACTATACTAAAAGCTAAGGTGATAATGAGAAGACAACATTAGATTCCACAATATCTAGTTCAATGTGATGGTTTAGACGCAACAAACTAAACTTGGGAATATCATTCAGCTTTAAAAGGCCTATCTAGATCTCAACCTTGGGGACAAGGTTGGTTTTAATAGGGAGACGAATTGTAACAGAATTCACATAGGCAATGGATGGTATAGAAAAAGAAGGACACGTGGCAACTGATCCAAATAATAAGGACGTGAGGAAAGGCGATACTAGAAATCGTATAACTAACTCGAGGTTGAAAGATTTTGATTAGTCTATGGTCTAGAATATATTTTGTTGGTTAGAAGAAAGAGGATATGATTGATTCTGAATTATCCTCTTTAATTTTTCCTATTATGGTTGTGCTTAAATACATGAATGCTCCACTATTACAATTTCATAATTCATCCTTTACAAAATACAAAAATACAGAGATCATTTTTTATGGTTCTTTATGTGAGAATAATGAAATTATACTGTTAAACATTCACAAACACAAAAATAAAATATGAATTTTACTATGTATGAAAATATAATTAAAAATTAATTTTAATAGAATTGTACAATTCTTTTTTAGAAAATCATGAGGTTTTAGTTAGGATTGATGATGTATAATTTCTAATGAGAATAATTAGGTAAAAACTAGTATAGCTTGAATTACATCACTTTTCTTATCATTTTGAATTATTTCATACGAATAATACATATAGTTTCTGAACAACAGTGAGGGTGCAGAAGAAATTGGAGATGTGGTTAGGAGCCCTTAATCTGTCCAGCCCAGATTAAAGTCATCTCTTTTCCACCTAACTCCCAACCTGTGCAAGTTGTGAACCCAATGGTCAGGATGATGATTCTAGTGGAGGCTCATCCAGTGTGTTGTCAGAGGAGTAGCTTCAACTGAGGAAGAGCATATGGTCGTGTCATGGCTGATGGTGGAGATTAGTGATGAAATTGGGGTTGCACCTGTATGGTTGTCCTTGACGTCGCTTCTGCTCGTGATGTCATTTTCGCCCATGATGCCACTAGTGGAGCACCTCTCTTCTTCGTTTATTTCCAAACCAGGGCATACATTGTTCGACCAACTGTATGGGATGTTGAGCTTGGTGGAGCCTTATCAAGTGGTGTTGTCTATGGCGCTGCTTTGACGGATAAGGATCACAACCTATGAATGTAGCCCATTCGGTGGAGCAGTTATCGACAAACGACCAATAGCGATAGCATCTGCCAAACAAGGGGAACTAACTGATCTTGACAGCCAAGTTGCAACCAAAAGTTCTCAAAAGAAATTCTCAGGTAAGAGATAGATTGTCTAGTGGTTGGTACATTTGTACATATCCAATTGGGGAGCAATTTTGAACTTCATGGAGGGGGAGAGGCAAGCTATTACTCATGAAATAGGACATCCAACATGTCCAATTTTTCACAATAATTGTGTGATGCCAATTGTAGCTCCTATCCAAAATAAGATTTCAATACACGGTCCAATCATTGAAAGTGTATGTCAAAAGAGTTCTCACACAAAAGAGAAAGAAAAGGCTAACTATCTATCATGTAATTTGGGCCTCTTATTCCAAGTTCCCATCTCATGGGGAATTATTCAAACAACACGAAGAATGAGTAAAAGTAGGGAAGGAAGAACAAACGGGAATTTTGTTGCCAAGTTATCCCTTTCATTCAATGGTACAGTCTTGCATGAGGTCCCAATTACTGAATAAAAGGAAACTAGTGATGCTATTGTTTCGTTGCCGAAAGGTGTGCTTGAGAATTTTGGGGAAGATAGCCAAAATAACCCAACATCAACTTTAAATTAAGCACGTATTTGTGGGCTCTTGGGAAGAAATTAGGCGCTTTCATTGCACTTAATGAATAAGAAATTTTGCAGATGATGGTAGAGATGGAGAGGCGAGATAGGAGCAAGGCAGCTTCTAACAAGTCTATAAGTGGGACTTGTTAATTAATTTAATGAATGTCATGTCTTATAATATTAGGGGTATTAGGAGAAGGGAGAAACAGAGGTCTCTGAGGAAATTAGTATCAAAGCATGATGTGAATTTTCTTCGCAATCAAGAAACAAAGGTCCAAAAAGTTGATAAAAGTATTTGTTGTACTATTTGGGGGATTCCTCTATGGATTGGAGTGTAGTGTCAGCCTCCAACCTGGTTGGGGGGCTACTATGCCTTTGGAATGCTGAGAATTTTATTGTCTCTGAAACTTTTCATGGTATGGGGTTTCTTGCAGTGAAAGGAAGGTATAATTCTGAGTTGGGAGAAAGGATGATTGTCAATGTATATGCATCGTATACCTTAAAAGGGAGCTATGGAGGAATTTACTAGAATATAGACAATGGTATCAAGGGTTTAGATGTGTCTTGTTGGGGACCTTAATGCAATTAGATTTTCTGAAGAAAGGATTGGAGAAAATAGAGAGGTTGGGACATCCCAACTTGGAAGCAATGAATTCTCAGACTTTAATTTTAATATGGAGCTTGAGGGGGTTCCCTTTGTTGGTCACTAATATACATGGTCTAGTGTTAGAAATGGAGGATGCAGTGTTCTAGATAGATTCTTAGTCTCCCAGTATTGGTTGGAGTTAGCTTTTAATAGTTTCCAACTAAACCTTGATAGAGACTATTCAATTTATTGTCCTATAATCTTGAAACAGTCAAACTCAAATTAGAGGGGAAGGGTAAAATCATTCAAGTTTATTAATTGATGGTTAGAGTGTGTTGGCTTTACAGACTTTGTGATACAAAGTTACAATAAAGTTGAAATGGGGGGATGGAGAGCCTTTATGTTAAATGAAAAGCTAAAAAAACTTAAACGTGATATAAAGAGTTGGTGTAAAGAGAATGTTGGAAGGGTGGATGAGAAGATGCTACAATTAAAGAATACCATTGCAATCTTGGACAAAAAAAAAAATAGAGGAAAGAAACCTTGGGACATCATAAGGAGGATGAAGGCAACTAGAAACTTAAAAAAATTGAGTTCTTATCAAGAATGCCTTTTGGCTCAAAGTGCAAAGATCAAGTGGCTACAAGCAGGTGATTCAAATTCTGGATTTTTCCATGTCGCAATTAACTAGAGGAGGAAATCTAATGGAATCAAGGGGCTAGTAATTGATGGTGAATGGATAGAGGAACCACAACTAATTAAGCAGAAAGTCAAAAAATTCTTTGAAGAAAGATTCCAATACCAAGTTAGACTTAGGGGTGTGTTTGGATGGACTGGAATTTAAGTATCTTTCTAAAGATCAAAGAAGATTATTAGAGATGGAGTTCCCTGAGAAAGAAATTCGTGCTGCAGTGTGGGAGTGTGGCAACTCAAAAATCCTATGATTAGATAGGTATAACATGAAATTTATTAAACGTTTTTAGGACTTACTAAAGGAGGATATAAGAAAAGTTATGGTAGAGTTTCATAAAAATGAGAAACTTCCAACAGGTTCAAATGCTTCCTTTCTTACTTTGAATCCTAAAAAGGAACTCCTAAGTGGCCTTGGTGTTACATGCCCTTATCTCTTATTGGTATTATCTATAAAATCATTGGAGGTGCTTGCCTACAAGCTTCAACTGGTGATGCTAAGTATTATTGAAGAGACACAAACTGCTTTTATTAAAGGTAAGCAATTATTAGATAGTGTTGTGATTGTAAATAAAATTGTTAAGGAGACAAAGTATTTTAAAACATCGCTTCTGGAATTTAAAGCAAATTTTGAAAAGGCCTATGATGCGGTTAACTGGTCTTTTCTATTCTATATGTTTGAGCAATATGTTTTGGTGTTAAATGGATTTATTGGATCCAAGGGTGCTTGTAGTCCTATTGTATCATTGTTAGTAAATGGAAGTGCAATGCAAGAGTTTCATATGCAAAGGGATTTAACGTAAGGGGACACTCTGTCCCTATTTCTATTTTTAATTGCTACTAAAGGGCTTAGAGGTCTTATAAGAATAGCAATGTACTTAAATTTGCTATCTGGTATCAAAATGGGTAAACAGGATTTGCAGGTTGTCATACAATAGTATGCAGATGACATTACTATCAGGAGATCACGAAAATATAAAGTGTGAATAAAATGCTCTTAGATGTTATAAACTAGCATCATGCTTGAAGGGAAATTTTTAAAAGAGCGATCTAGGAGGTGCAGGGATGAATAATAAGGAGCTATAGTACTTTGGTTAAATCCTTAACTATATTGTAATGCATTTGTCATTTTTTTATTTGGGGGTTCCAGTGGGGGCTAATGTGAGGAGTGAAAGAGTGTAGAAACCAATAATTAAAAAAGTGAAAGCAAAATTATCGTCCTAGAAGAAAAACCACCTATCATTAGGGGGGCGAATTTGCTTGATCAAATCTACCCTCTCATTAATTCCTCTGTATTTTCTTTCTTTTTTCAGGGTTCTAAAGAATGTATCTTATATAATTCAAAGATTGAAAAGGTGTTTTCTGTGGGGTGGATTGGAGGATTGCAAGAAATTAGCTTGGATCAAATTGGAGTTGGTGTGTAAAAAGAAAAACCAGGGTGGATTGGGAATTAAATATGTGGAGTCATTTAACATAGCAAATAGAGGTGGTAGATTCTATAGGGGAGGATGTTTTTTGGGTTAAAATTCTGAATGTTAGGTATGAGGAAGATCTTAGAAGTAACTTGTCTAGGGAGCATGAGAGAGGAGCGTATCAATGGTGGAAAGATATTCTAAGGGTGACATAGGGTGAGGGAGTGGGAGAATGGTTTGTTGAAAATGTCAAGGTTGTAGTTGGTGATGGATCTTTGTTCAAATTTTGGGAAGAGGGGAGAGGGAGTTAGAAGAGTTGAATTTTGTGTTCTCTAGACTTTATTCACTCTCCAATAAAAAAAAATGCTTTAATATATGAAGTTGGAGGGTGGTCAAACCAAAAATGGAAGTGGAATTTTAAGTGGAGGAGGGAGTTATTCAATTGGTAAGAAGGGTAGGTGAAAGAGTTGGAAAGGGTATTGGAGAGGTGTAGTTAAAGCAAGGCTTTAAAGATAGATGGATATGGGGTGACATTTCAACAAATAAAGTGGGTTATATCTTTAGAATGTGACGCTCACCTATGGCAGTTCCTTGGGATAACCAAATATGAGGGAAAAAGGTAAAAAACCTTCTTAGCATAATCTAGTTGGTTACTCTATGGAGTATCTAGTTGGTAAGAAATTCTATGGTATTTAAAGATGAACCCTTTTGTGAGGAGAAGGTTTGGCAAGAATCTCTGCAACATTCTTGTCTATGGGCAAAGGGGTACTGTAAAAATTCATTTGTCTCCTTCTTCTATGAGTAGTTTGTTCAACCCAAATTCTATTTTTCTAAGTTTAGGTAGAAATGACCCAATATTAGTCCTTACTTGATTTTGGCTCATAGGATCCTGATAAGGGTTTTATTTGTACTCTTTTCTTACTATTTCTAGTTATACCTTGTCACTAGGGAGTACCTTATAATGATGAATAAATTTGACCTCTTTTTTTTAAAAAAAAAAGTATTTAAAGAATAATACAATTAATTTATTCAATTAAAAATCAATACTATTTGAGTATGTTTGGAAAAGGTTTTATTAAAAATCATATGGTTTTTCAATAAAAAATCCATTTTAAAATTTAAAATATATGAAAATATAATAAAAAATAATAGATAGTATATTTTTCTTACATCCAATAAAAAAGTTTTACTTTTTTCTTATTTACTTTTCTTTTTATTTTTCTCTCCATTTCTTATTATATTATTTATTAAATTTATCAATCTTTTCTTTATTTTTTCTTCTATTTATTTTTTTTTATCTCTAGTTAAGACAAAAGAAAAGAAATGAAAAATATAAGCAATGAAAAGAAGTGAAATAAAGTTAAAAACGGAAAATAAGAATGTTTAATTAAAGTGAATGAGAAAAGAAGAAAATATTTGAATTAAATTGATTTACTAAATAAATAAAAATATTATCACCTTATATTATTCTAAATAAAAGTTATATATATATATATATTGTTGAGATTGAAGGTTGGAAAGCAACTTTGGTGAAACATCTTAAGTCTTTAGTGTTTTGGTTTTATAGATTTAGTTTTGCTTCTATTAACTCATTTTATGGTACCAAACATATTTGATAGATGTGTTACTTGTATTGATTGTTTAGTTAAGCATGAGTGTGTATAAGTAGTTTGAGTGTTGTTTCCTATCAATTTCATGATTGATTCTTGATGTTTAGAATGTTTTATTGTTTGAATAGTAAAGGAATCAAAATTACTAACTTACGAGTTGAATTACCCCATAAATAATAGATTACTTAAGTTGGTAATAGATTACTTAAGTTGGATCAAACAAGAAACTCATAAAATATGGATTTTTCAAATGTTAATCGATTACCCTATTTAGATAATTGATTACTTGCAGAAAATTTTAATTTCTCAATTGCAAGCTCTCGGGAATAATCGATTACATGATTATTTTAATCAATTATATCAAAGAACATGCATTTCTAGGTCTGTTTTGAAGAGAACTACCAGTTAATTAAGTGATTGCGAATAGTAATCGATTATCTTGGTCTATTACTCATTTAAAACATTTTTGAATCAAATTTTTTCATAAAAAACAAAGGGGGTTTTAGGTTTTCAAAGAGAGAAAAAACGTTTACAAGAAAGAAACCTTTGAAATCAAAGAAATACCCAAAAATCTGAGTTGATATTCAAGAATTGTTGATTGGAAGAGAAAGGATTGAAGTATTGCGTTTTAGTGTATTAGGTATTCATCACAAACAAGTGATATAATTTTTTACCCATTTCTTTGTGTTTTTGCAATCTCTTGATGTGTTTCTTGAGGTTATTGTGAAATCTTGCAATAGAGTGTTACGAGTGACAAGGTGTCATGGTGTAACAAACTCTTGTGGGATGTAAGAGAAAACCTCTTTTTTGTGTGTTGTTTTGGATCTTTCTATAAAAATATGTATGTGTGGTGTGTATGATGTAATTTTTAGTGAAAAACAGATAAGCAGAGGTTGTACCTGCAACTGGATATAGGTCTTGTTAACTAATCAATATACAATACCTTGTGCAAATTCTCTTTATCCTTTAACTTTTTTAGATTTGATTGATTTTAATCTTGGATGAATTGTATTGGTTTTTACTGGAGAAAAAGTTGAATCTTGTATTAGTTAAATTCTTGTTGTAAAATTGAATCTTGGAATTGTACATTGTAAATTGAATAAATGTTGTATTGGAAATATTTGTTGAAGGAATTGTCATTAGTCAAGCTTTGTGTTTGAAATCTTAGAAAGAAGTTGACTTTTAAACATTGTTTCAAGTTTATTTGAAATTAGTTTTAAAAAATTGTTAAGATAGATTTAGGAAATTTCTAAAAGGATGATTTTTAAAACTCTAATATTATTTTAAGAAAAAAAATTGTGAAAATTTTTTTGGAATCTATTCAACCCCTTCCTAAATTTTCTCCGGGACCAAAAAAAAAAACATATATCTATATATATGAGATTATATATGAATTTGGCATGTGTGTCATTTCTTTGACTTAATAGAGTGTATAGCTATAAAGTTGTAGTTTTGTATATATATATATATTTGTCTTAACTAATTTTTTTATCTTTAAAGTTTTATAAAAAATTAATTTTAAATTTTAAAATTTAAAAATATTTTTTTAATTTCTGTTAACTTTTAATTCTTCTTTTTTAATTAACACTGTTAGAAAATATTGATGACAAAAAGTACGTTTTTATCATTGTGAATTACTCCTCCTCAATTTTTAATTTTACATCCGACATAATTAGATATACCGAAACTTATAAATAGACATGTTAGAAAAAAATGAATTAGAGATTAAAAAAATACTTTTAAATTTTAAGAACCAAAAATATTTTTTTTGAAACTTTAAGAACAAAAAATTCATATAAACCTATATATTTTTAAAAACTTTCTTTCATTTTTTGTGTGTCACAATACTTTTTTTTTTCTCCAGTTTTATTTGCATACTGAAGCAGTCGTTACAATTAAATTTTGCATGGATAAAAAGTTTCATAATTTATAAAAGAGTTAAATATATTAAATTTGAATTATTTTCTTCAAGTAACTTTATTTGTCAAATAGTTAGTTTGGATATTAATCGAAAAAATGGGGAAAAAAACAAAGAGCCAACATCAACAAAAAAAAATAAATTAACCAATATTAATCGAAAAAATTTTAAGGATAAAAACTTGTAAGCATAAGAATTTTAAATTCTTATTTTTTTTATAGAATTTAAAATTTTACAATTTTTAAATAATAAAAATATTTTCATAAATTACTAAGTTTTAATTTTTTTAAAAAGAAATTTATCTAAAAACCATATTTCATTATAAAACATTTAAAATTCATTAATAAAAAGAATTACTCGTTTAAAATTCTACCTCAAAACACAAGCTAAGCATATGTTTAGATTTGTTCTAATTATATGGTTACAAAAGAATATATTCATATACAAATCAAAGAGCATTAAGATCTATCAGTTTGTTAACTTTGAAACCTTTGTATACATTAAGAGTTTTCAGTCTGTTTTCCTGAAAAAGAAAACATTTCTAACCACTGAAATTTGCCTACCCGGGCAATGGCCATGAAGAACCTTTTAGCCCTTCTCAAGCATGGAGTCCCAAAACAAATTATGGAGGGGTACATGGCTGGACCTTGGTGACACTTGTGGTTTGATTTTTTCACCAGACATAAAGCATAGCCGTTTGAAGCCTGTTGTATGAAGGGGACCACAAGATGATCATGATCTGTCTACACCAACCATCAAATCATTCAAAGCACATAGACGTTGCCGTCTCAACTCTATACTCAAATTATGTGATTTATTCCGTAACTTCATTGAACCCTATATATTAACCACTCTTGTTTCTCTCTAACAACACAAGTATGCGTCTGACAAAAATGGCATGCAAGAGTAAAGCAGCGTCCTTCTTTATTGCCTTCTTTGTGGGGCTTTTGTTTTGTGGTGGAGTAAGCGCTCAGACCAGTGAGTTCCCTCCAGCACCCGCCCCGCCACCTACAATGGACGCTGGAGCTGGATTTTTTCTCACTTATTCTGGACCTTTTCTTTCCTCCTCATTGCTCCTATCTCTCATTGCCCTTCTATGCCATTAATTCTTTTTTTTTTTCTCACTTTCTCTTCTCTATTTCCTTCTTTTCTCTATGTGAGCTCTTTTTTTATTTTTTTTGCATTAGTTTTCTTCTACTATCTTATTATTTTTCCCTAATGATTGGTTAGGGCTTGATTATTACTTGAACCTGGTCTACTAAATATTATATTTGGTTTGACTTCTCATTTTCTTTCGTCAATTATTTCTTATCTTCATGGCCGGTGTTCTTACAAACTGAAAAAGCGTTGAGTTTTTCCAAGAGAAAGAAAATTGCAGAAGTTACAAGTTAATCTATCGGTAAAGAAGGAAAAAAGAAAAACTCATGAGAATTTTAAACAAATCAGAACGGTTTCTTCTATCTCTACAAACAGGGAAGCAAAAACAAAAGCCACATGGAATTTTAACCACAGACCAATCTGCATATAATGCATTCTGGGTAGTATCTTTCGAGGAGAATGTTAACTAACGCTTTTAGAGCATTGATTAAAGAACTAAAAAAGAAAACACATGGAATTTTAAACATTAAAGTGATTAAACCAATATGCATAAAAATCCATACTGGAATATCTTTAAGGAAGAAATGCTAAATAAATGCCCTTAGATCATTGATTAAAGAACGAAACATAATTATTTTAATTAAGTATATAAAATTGGGCTTATCTATGATTTTAAATTGCAGACGACCCATATTTTTTATAAAAAAAAAAAAAAAAATCTTTTTACCACTTGAACTGGTTAGCAATACATTGCCGTCCTTTTTCAACATCTTTTTTGGCTAGTCATAATAAAAATAACATATGGCAGAGATTTAAGATGATACAGGAAACTTAAATTTATAAGCGGATGGGCGATACTATCGACACATTTTTATAAGAGTTTAGCTACTATAACTGCCAGACCGTTTTATACTGGTGATTAATTATAATATTCTATTTACATGATTTTTTAAGTATTAATAAGTAAAATAAATAAATTTATAATATATATAAAAGATGGTAATTAATTACTTGTAATATACATGTGTTTTTCTCTTTTTTATATAGAGATCATTATCATTCCGAGTAAGTCCAGACACAAGTATAGCTACTGCCTTGCGGTCTGCGATCTATTGTCCAAAAGACAAAAAAACTAAAAAATAAGCCTAGTTTAAGGAATTATGGAGCAGCATGGAGAAAAGAAATGGGAAGCACCCGTAATAGGACTAATTGATGTTTTTGTTTTCACGTTGTGTTAACCAGGACTTACATAGCGTTCAAGCTTAAAACCAGTATAAAATTTGAAATTCTTATGTTGGGTCGCCAATTGTAACAATTTTTTAAAGGAAATCACTCCAGCTGAACATGTGTTCGCAACACAATCTTCACAATATAAATATCAGTGCATCACAAGTTAGCATTACTCATTACAGATACAATGAAATGGCATCCCATTTGTATTTGTATAAATGATTGAAAGATATGAGTTTCATTAGATGCATCAGAACAGTTGAAAGCATCCAAAAGTATTTGACAATTGACACTACAGTATCCAACACCGATTAAAGCAAACTATGTTCAAGTATCAATGCCAATATTAACGCTGCTTAGACTGCATACACAGTATGTTCAAGTATTATTGTTTTTTAGTTTTGGTGCCCTTTTTCTCTTTTATCATAGTTAGCATACATTCAGAGGACAAGATTGAAAGTTAAAATACTATGGCAGTACAAATGAATGTTCAAGCAGAAGTTTGAATACTTAAGTCTTAACCAACCACATCCTCCTCCTCCTCTTAATAGCCCACATCCTCCTCCTCTTTCTTTTGTCCTGCGTACAAAGGTTATTTATCCCAACTAGAATTCCCTGTACACTATAAATACTCCGGAAACAACTTGGATCCTCAAAAGTAAAAACTGCATATTATCTGCCATGACATGAATAAACGTTGTCGCAGCACATGTTTACTAAGGTTAAGAACTTAAGCCCCCAATGGAATCCAAATTTCTAAATTGCAATAGGTTAAAATCATCAAATTAAGTTCATGATTACGGCTTATGTAAGTGTCACTACTGAATTTTATTATTTAAACATCATTGCCAGCCATTCACATTATGATACAAAAACACCACAAATTTCAGTTTTGAAATCAACGTCATTTGAAGAAAGACCTAACTCTAGTAATATATACATGCAGAATGACGAACTTGAGAGACAAACACTGTAAAAGGAAAGGGTTGAAAGCACAAATCCAATACCAACCTTAAACCATAGCAAGTCAACAGGTACAACTTTAAACCCCATGTCAGCGCAAACATGCTACGCAAATTGTACCAACAGAGAAAACTAAAATGATTTCCAGGGGAAGTATAAAAGAGCAAGCAACATTATCATTTGTTAACATTTATTAAGAATATCATGGCAAATAATGCATTACAACAAGAAACAATAGCCTAGTCTCACAAACAAGCAAAAATTGTCTCTCACAATTAGTGTTCCCTCTGCTTTACCCCTGAGATAAAAAAAAATAAAAAAAAAAACTCATCCTATAGTTAAATAATAACATCCGGACAAAAATGATAAAAAAGTAAAATGAAATATAAAAATGATGAATAGCAAGAGCGATGTGGGTTCTAGGGTGTCTTGGGAGGGTCGACGGGGACGGTGGCAGCTTCCTGAATAATCTTCTTATTGTTCTCAATAGCAGCGGCAACTTCCTTAGGCATATACTTTTCATCATGCTTAGCAAGAACCTCAGTGGCAGCAAAATAACAGTCAACACTCCGAGCCTTGTCGGAAACGTTCTTGGAGGAGAGCTCAGTACGGATCTCATCAGTGAAAGGTTTAACGAAGCCTTCAACAACAACAGAGTGACCTTCCCTGAACAGATCAGGCAAGGATCCCTCGTAGCGGACCACGATGTCAGAGATCAGATCGGTGACCACGAACTCCACCTCCGGGGAAGACGCCGGGTACACCACGCTGCCTTCAAGTACCAAGCCTCCCAATCGGAACCGCGCTTTCGACGGGTTCTGAGCGTATTTTTCCAGGGCGTCCGTAGGAGTCACGTAGAACACTAGCTGATCTTCGAAATTGTTCAGAACGATCACCACGAACCCGGCCATTCCAGCTGTGCTCAGGGCGTACGTCCACAGCCGCCGCGTCTGGAGCTGCCGGGCGCGCGCTCCGATGTCTGCTGATTTTCTCGAACGCGCTGCCGCCCCCCTCGCCGTGGAGAGTAGCCGGTGCCCGCCCAGGGGCGCCGCCGCTGACGGTTGGAAGGGAGGTTGGCGGACGGCGCAGCAGAGGCGGCGGAGATGGGATCGGAGTCGCAGGGAGGCCATTTCAGTCTACTCTGGAAACTGAAGACAAAAGACAATTGCTCGTTGGGTTTAGGGTTTTCAGAAAGACTAGGCCGCCATGGCTGAATTCGATGCCCCTCGGAAGTTTCTGGCACTATTCGATGGACGGTTGAAAATAACAGGAGGAAAAAGAGAAACATAAAATAAACTAAATAATAATAATAGGAAAAATTATATTTTTTTCCCTCTAAAATTTTTGTATCTTCTGCTGTCTTTTGAAATGTTTTATATTTAGTGATTATTTAATAATAATTTTATAAAATTATTTTTAGTATTTAAAAGTTAAAAAAAAAAAATGTATCTTCTTAGAATCGTTTTAGGAAATAGTTTCATTTTTTATTTTTTAAAAATTAAAAAATAGAAAAAGTTGTAATTGGTTTTATTTTTTAATTTTATGTTTTTGTTTTAAAAATTTAAAATACAATAAGAATATCTTGTTTTTTGTTTTTTATTAATAATATTTTATTTTTAGTAAATATAAACTAGCTTTTTTATTTTTATATTTTTAAAATAATTTTCAAATAATACTTATCAAACAAGTTTTTCTTTTTTTTTTTTAGAAAATAGTTTTTAAAAACTACTTTTTATTTTTAAAAAAAAAAATAAAAAACAAAATCAAATCAATCAACGAAGCCTTCTATGTTTTATGTTTCTATAAATTTTTTTTTTCTAGAAAAAAAACTTATGCACTTAAATTTTTTAAAAAATTTTTTATATATAGTAAGTTTGTTGATTTTACCGACTAATAATTTAAAGTTTTGATTGAATGTCCATATAAAACTTTCTTATACTCCTAATGCATTAGAAAAATAAACAGAGAATTACAAAAAGTAAACCTTGCATAACTATTTTGACAATGTTATGATTTTATAAAAAATAAATAACAAATTTATAACAAATTTTATTTTATTTTCTTAACAAATTTCTTTTTATAAATTCTACTTAATATTTTTTTGTGTTTTAAATATTATAATTATTTTATTAATTTAGATAAATAATATAATATTTTAAAAATATAATATAATATTGGTGTTCCGGCGGCCCATCCCACCTCGCCTTTGGTTCGCTAAATTGTTAAGTTAAGTAGTACAAGCCAAAGCAGGTTAGTGGGGGTAAAAACACTACCATGCTCTACCAAAATAAGGGCGGGCTAGTGAGCTGACCCACTTGTCGTGTCCTGTTTTGCTATCCCTAATAATAACCTTATTATCTTTACTATTTCTTCAACTTTGCACCACCGAAGACGTCTTATCACATCTAATGGTCACTCCACCATGATTGATGACCTTATCACAACCCACCACCACCACTAGTCCCTTTCCATGCTCATTTCCCCTTCCTTCTCTAAATCCCACACTTTATTGCTAGAGGTGAGTATTTAAGTTCAGATCTTAAAGCTCACAACATATATGGTATGTGGGTCTTAAATTTTTAAGTTCATTTTGGATATGTAGGATTTTTAAGCTCAAGCTACAAAACTGGAAGGTTTAACGGGTTAACCGACAAGCTTATGCATAATTAATTTTTTAGTAAAAAAATTATATTACTATGTGTTAAGTAAAAAATGAAAAAGACACGAAGAGTCCAAACACTTAACTCAACTCACATGCAAACCACATCTTCATCTTTACACACACATTTAGTCACTCAGTTAGTGTTATTCCCATCTCAACCACTACTCATTGCGTCACCATCATTGCTACATCATCTTCGTTCTCCTCATTGTGTCGTCGTTGTAGGAACTCAATGTCTCAACCTTTGGTTTTCTCCTTCCCTTGCACTAACACATTGATGTTTTAATGCAAGTTAGTCCACAATTGTATTCTGGATCAACCAATCCAAAACACAAAATAATTAATGTTTTGGATCAATTGATTCGAAACATGAATATGACATTACACTTATAGATGAGTTAATATAAAATGCTAATTGTATACAATTCCATATGCACCTATCTGAAATAAAAATGTTTTAATGTTTTAAGGCAATTGCTTTTAATACTCCCTATCTTCTATTCATACCCCCCAGGCTTCACAATTTTTTTTCAAAACCCAAAAATAGCCTCCCCTTTTCTTACCCTATTTGGTTGACGAAGCACTTCACGCAATTGCACACGCCACCACGACACCTCTCCAATCGTCGCTTCGAGCACCTCTATGGTCACCGCTTCGAGCACCTTTCAGCAAGTATGTTTCAGATAACATGATCCAAAAGGTGAATGAGATTCAACAAGTATGTCCCGGACAACATGATCCAGAAGGCAAATGAGATTCAACAAGTATGTTCCGGACAACATGATCCAGAAGGCAAATGGGATTCAACTAGTATGTTCTGAACCACATGATCCGGAATGTATATAATGCATTCTGGATCAGTTGATCCAAAAGTCATTATGTACATTTCAGATCAAATAATCTGGAAGTGGATCAAATGCGTATTCCGGACTAGGTGTTGTGGGGGGTAATTATTGTGAATTCTAGATCAACAGATCCGAAACACTATAACACTCGTGAATCGATGTTAATATGAATAAAAAACACAAACAAATCCTAAAGCATAAAATTTAAATAAAAAAATATACCTGAATAAAATTTTGCTTTCTTTTTCAAATAGCGCTTAAATCAACGAATAATACCTTAAAGACTTATAAGAATGATTAGGAATTTACAATAGGGAAAAATGTGACAATTGATGTTTGACATACAAAAGTAACAAGATAAACAACAACAAGAAAGGACAATAAAAAAATAAATTTAAAAATTTAAAATCAAATAGGATAATAATATATTAAGAATTTGTAAAAAAAAATATAAACTTTGGAGGTGCAAATAGAAAATGGGAGGTGTTAAAAGAAAATGCTGACTTTTAATTGTTACGTGTTACATACATAGAACTTTTCTTTTTGTACTACACATTGTTTTGTCTCTACCCTTATAATTTTAAAATCCCTAAAGAGGTTGCTCTAAAAGTTACAAACAACCAAACCTATACTGTCATAATAGAACATTTTTTGGTAAAAAAAAATGTTTAGTACATTTATTTTTATTTAATTTAAGATATTTATAAAATTAATAAGAATATATAAAAGAATATAACATTAATTTTCTAACTAGAAGGAACTGATTAAGAAAGTAAAAAAAAAAAATAAACATAATTCATGAACAAAATTTTATATATTCTAATAAAATACATTTTATTACAACTCCTTATACCAGCACTAACATTTGTCTTTATTATTTAGCCAAGCACCGTTGTTGGTTAAAAAATAAACTTGGTTGGAGTGAAAGTGGATGAGGAAGGAAGGTGAACTAAGATTTAGGAGAGAAAGAAAGTAGTACTTTTCGTGGACCAATGACACAATTGATCTCTTTCTTAATTTAAGTTGTTGTTCCTTCCACAGTTCCACTATACCTCTCCCTCTCCCTTGGCTTAAAATAAAATAATAATAAGATAACTGTGTATATATATTGGTTCCGATGGAGTCCCTTGTGTTCCTCCCTCTCCCTCCTTTTCAAATATTCATTTCGTCAAAGTTATCTTCCTTTTCGTCATGGATTCCCAGGTCTTGCTCGGTGTTGCACTTTCATTCATCGGCGGTTTCAGCACTTCCATCGGTACAACTCTTCTCTCCGCCATACCTTAGACAAAGCCACAATTAACTGTGTATTTAGTTACTGCTTTTCAATTCAATGCAACTCTCTATCTCTTTCCTGCGAAAATTTTATTTGTAGCTTCTGCATGATACATTCAATGTTTGACAAATTTAAAATCAAACATGCACTATTTGTTTACACCCTTACGTAACGTGCCCATAATTATTATTTTAAGTCCCTATATGGCACTAGCTGCACTAACATTTCTCATCATCCAACAGGTGCACTTTTTGTAATCCTTAGTCAAGCTCCTAGTTTGAAGGTGCTTGGACTGTTACAGGTGCTTTTCCTCCTTCCAACTCGAAAACTTCACCTGCTTTTTAGTTACTTTAATATTAAAGTTGAAATTTTATCTCCATAAGATGGGTATTAAAGATCGGCATTTACGGTTGAGCTGATTTCTGAAGTGAAACTTCAATTGTGATCCCAAAATAACAGCAAAAATTTTAAGTTTTATCATTTATAAAATGTAACATTAAGGCTTTAATTACAATCCTTGGCCTTCATACTCAAGCTATAAGCTTACTTTCTAAAATAGCATTTCATTTCATGAAGGGTTTTGCTGCTGGTTTGATGCTGAGCATATCTTTCTTTGATCTGACACATAATGCCTTGAATTCACTTGGCTTCATGAGAGGCAATCTTTGGGTATGCTGTGCTCTTCACTCTGCATCATAATAATTCAATTATTCTACCATGCTCTCTTATATTTGTTCTAACTATAAACTTTTATCTTCTTTTTCTCTAGTTTTTTGCTGGTGTCATATTCTTTGCTGTTGTTGCCAAATTTATACCAGAACCAACAGTTGTTCCTCCCACTTCAGATGAGAGGAGTACAAAGGTTTTAATGAACTTTTTCCTGCTACATCACTACTTTCTCTGTTTTATTGCATTTTCAAAAATGCCATTGCAGTTGCTATGATATTTGCTACATAGATACAAATTCTGATAATGTGGTCACACACTTGAAAATAGAAAATTGGGAAAGAAGGAAACAAAGACATTATGAAAAGGCGTCGCCGTCAAGTTTTATTCAGTGGAGTTATTACAGCCATAGGTATAACTGTATGAGCACTTTCCAATAAAGAGTGAAGGAAATTAGAATTTTATTTCTCATAAGCTATGCTGATTTTTAAATTTTCATTTTGATTTTATCCCAGGTATAAGTTTGCATAATTTTCCTGAAGGAATAGCAGTTTACCTTGGATCCATGAAGGTATCCCATCTGTCAAAAAATTTAGGTGGTAATATGTTAGGAAAAGGCTAGTTATTACGAAAGATACGAATGATTTTTATTGTTTTACAATCCACAGACTGTTTTTATTAAAATGCTAACATAAAATTCTGCTGCTATTCTAAAAATTAACCACGTCATGTTCTCGTGCAATTCTTGTAAGATTGTGTCGTACCAAATAGCAACCCTCTCTATGTTAAATTTTTTTAATGAGAAGTCATTTATATCCATATTGACAATGACATGGGCATTGGGCCGCTCCTATCGTTAATTGACGAAGTATTACTTGTATACTATCTAATATTTTTGTTAATGTCACTTAAATTTGATGATTGTGTCATGCTTCTTTTAATAGGGCCTTCGTGTTGGTCTTAACCTTGCCCTGGCCATTGCTCTGCATAATATCCCTGAGGTATAAATTTTGGTCTGTGACAGAGTCCGTTTAGACTCTGCAATTATTTTATTTGGTGAAAAATTAGCAATGGAAAAGCCATCTTTCCTAGTAAAATGTGTTGCCTTCTATCTCTATTTTAGTTTTAATTTTGTATGTTTAGCACAAACAAATATAACAATCTTCTGCTTTCCAGGGTGTGGCTGTGGCGCTTCCTGTGTATTTTGCCACACAGAGGTAAGAACCTGCTGGGCGCTTGTTGTTTTGGTTTTTTGCTCAACATAATGCCATTCTTTTGTCATTATACAATAACATCTGGAACTATTTATTGATCTTAAATCTATGGTTGGTATTGGTTGTTATGTTTATATTACACGAGTTATATTATACCAACAAGTACAGATATTGATAAAACTATTTTTTTTGTTCTTTTCTGAATGTGTTGTAGCAAATGGGAGGCATTCAAATTGGCATCACTTTCAGGCTTTGCTGAGCCACTGGGTGTAATAGTTGTAGGTACATACATGATCTGCTTTCCTTGTTCGTACCATTGATTTGATATGTAAACAATAACGAGTCGTAATATTCCTATGGACAATAATGTTAGCACTCTTGCTTTAGTTGGGTGCATTAATAATAACGCTGAACTTGCTGAGATGATTCCTTCCTTTTCTGTAGCATGCTTATTCCCTACTAGCCTAAATCCAGAGATTCTTGAAGGTATCCTCGGATCAGGTTAGCACTAATATATAATTTCTGGAAGGCACAATTTGTGTTTGAAGACTTCGTTATGTGTATTTGCTGATAGCTTAGTTCTACTTTGAATAACAGTTGGTGGAGTTATGGCTTTTCTAACGCTTCATGAAATGCTGCCACTGGCTTTTGAGTATGCTGGACAAAAACAATCTGTTAAGGCCGTCTTTTGTGGGATGGCATTCATGTCTGCAAGGTAAGAAAATATTAAAATAATCAGCAATGCTACCTTTGCTTTTTATTGTTATTTTGGTAACTATTTAATGCATTACAAGGTGATAAAATCTAGTGTTGCTGGATGTGCAGCCTTTATTTTCTACGAATCAGTTTACCAGAGAACATGTAACTCGCAAATTATGTACAGCAGTCAATAGAGGATAGCAATAAAACATGAAGGAAGGATCCGTTCACGTATAATGTAATCATTGTTCCTCTGTAAACCTATGTACAAACAAAAGGAAATTATCTGTTCTTTAAATTTCACAATTTGGTTACCCTTGTTATCTACGACTATAATTTATAATAAAAATCTCAATTTTTTTATTATTATTTTTATTTATAATATTTTTTAATAGAGATAAAATAATTAATTTCACGTGACATCTTTTTAATCCTGAAATCTTAAGACATAAATTGTAATATCCTTTTATCTTAAATCTCATTTCTAAAAATTAAATTATTAGTCAAAATTATTTCTAAAAAAATAAAATAATAAGAAAAATAACTTAAGGAGATAAAACCTGTCAATCCTAAATTTTAGGATGCATGAACAGTGATTGTTCAGCAATTCTCAGCTTAATAAAGTAAAATAAAAACAAAAACATGTTAATACATACGTATTTAAGAAAAATTATGTGAACTCAGATATCCATAGAAGGAGAGGTCACTTCTATCGAGATAAATAAATAATAATAATAATTCTTTTTTCTAAAATATAATATTAAAATACGATGATGATGATAAAATGAAAAATTTTTAACAAGCAAGATTTTCTATTAATATTGATAATGGTGATTTTTTTTTATTTACTTTAGGTATTTTGAAATAAGATAAATATTTAAAAAAAGAAATAATTTGATTAATTAATTATAGATAATCATTTTTGTAACTGTCGTAAAGTATGCTAATACATGTCATTGACCGGCAAATTCTACTTTAATTTTATTGATATTTTTTAAAAGTTATTCAGATATTTTTCTTAATAAATATTGATAACAAATATTTTAATTTTTAACTTATTTTTTTACCGTCGATAGAAATCCACCTATAGCATTACCATACGATTATTGCACGCAATACCCCATATATGCCTATTTGACATAATATTCATATTTTCTTAAACTATCATATGTTTCCAAATACATATGTTATCTTCTTAAGTATGTAAGTTGGGCACAAACGTGCTACATGAAGTCTTCCACCAATGATTTTTTCCACCATTTATACCATTCCCTTCCAACTGAAAACCCACCATCCACCTACCTCTCTGGCTATTTCCCATACGTGGTGATTTCTTTTTACAAGCCAATAGAACGTTTCTAAGGAAAAAGAGTTAAGCTTAAAATACAACTGTCATCTCGACAAAATACAATCTCAAAAAACAAAGATAATAAGTGAACAAAAAATTATTAACAAAGTGCAGGATTCATAATTAATAACACCATATTTAAAAGGTTAACTGAACAGCTACGAATTCTCTCACATATATATATATATTTTATTCAAACATTCTTTCCCACTTCTCAAAGAGTTGAATCCTTTAATGTACATAATTAATTGAATAATTGTGATCGAATAAAACTGTTTATGTTTTAAATTTGTATAATAACCAAAGCACAAGTTGTTACTTAATTAAGTTCAATTTTTGACTTAAACATAGAATTGCTTCTAGAACTATCATTTTATCCTAAAAATTAATCCAATTAAAGGCAATTATTTCTTTTGTCTCAATCTGATTTTTTTTTTTTATCTTTATAAGGTTGAATTTGATTCTTCAATGTTGTCCTTATGTTCAAAATATGTTAATGACATTACTTTTATTATATGTAATGAAATTTTGTATACGTTAAAAATTAGGGTGAGGAAAAGAATTCTTAAATTCCTTTAAGTTTGACATCCAACACATATTTTAAGGGGATTTCAATTAATATTATCTTAATTTGAAGTAACACATATTTTTTTAAATTTTTTGCTTTCTTCTCTTCTTTATATAATTTTTTCCACCACTTTCATTCTTTCTCCTCTCTTCTCACCTTAGTTTTGCCTTGTCTTCTCTCTCTTCTTTTCACTTCTTGGTTAGTGTAAATACATGTAGTATAACTATTTAATTTTTTAATTTTTTAGTATAGTAATTTAATTAATTTTAGTTGTACCTAATTTATTATTTTCAGTGTAGTTTTTTATTTTATTATTTTTTCATTATAATAAATATATGTTTATTGTATTAATTTACTTAATGAATTAGGTGTTTAGTATAGTAATTTAATTAAATATTTGGTTAGTATAGTGTAGTATAATTATTTAATTTCTTATTTTTTTAATAGAGTAATTTAATTTCATATTTTTTTATTATAATTATTTAATTTCTTAAGAATTATGTTTTTAGCATAATTATTATTTTTTTATCTCTCTGGTCACCATTTGCCGGAGAGTATAAAAAAATTGCAAATTTTTTTACTCTACGACAAATAGTTACTGGAGAGTAAAAAAATATTTCAAAATTACAAAATTTTTTACTTTTTGGCAAACCATTTCTGAAGAATAAAAAAATTACAAAATTATAAATTAAAACAAAAAGTCAATATGATTATTGAATAATTAATTACCTATATTTAAACTGGAAAATTTCAAATACAGTAATTAAAGACAAAATAAACTCAATATTAAAGAAAACAAAAAGAAAATAAAAATATCATAAACAAATATTTCAAACATGTTTATTTGAACTTAGAAAAAAAACCACAAAAAAATGACAACTTATTTTTGTACTTCTTTTTCCTCTTTTTTAGCGGCTTCCATTTCTAAAAAGAAAATAGAACATATCTCAATTTATTTTGTAAATTATAAATTAAAATAATTAAAATTTTAAATAAATTTAACTAAAAAATTTAAAACAATATTTGTTTCAAATTTCAAATTTTAAAAAATTAAAATAAAATTTATTTCAAATTTTAAAATAAATTTCACACTTAAACAAGGAAATATTAAATATATATATATATATATATATATATTAATTTTTCAATAAAATATTCAATATATTTACATATTAATAAATTATAAAGATGAAAAATCTATTAACTACTAATTAAGTTTTTCTTTAAATTTGTATTTTTTAAAAGTTATAATAGTATTTATTTGAAACAATTGTGTATTTAAAATTGAATAATCGTGTATTTAAAACTTAATCTCAAAATTAATAATTGAATAAAGACAATCCGCACTAATTGAGAACTTTTTAATTTTCCTTTTAAATAAACAATAAAAAACATATTCCACTAATTGAGCCTAATTTAGCTTTTTGTTTTAATTGAGCACTAATTGAACACTATTTTTAATTGAGAACTAATTTTTCCTTTCAAATCTCATATTTTTAATTGAGAAATTACAGGAGAGTAAGGTCAGGTTCAATCTGCCAAAATAAATATTTTTTTAATAATTTGTATTCGACCTGCAAAACTCGCAGACTTAAGAGACCAATCTACAGAGAGAGGTAGAGTAGGTCTAGAAAGCCCTCACTTTATTTTGGAGGACATTTCATTTTTATCCTCTTGTTGACCAAGCAAGGTCACATTGAGTGAGAACACTAACGAAACACTCTCTTACCCTCACTGACCAGTTAGTCTGAACTAACGATCGACCCGTAAGCTACTCGATTTTTTTCTTAGCTGCTCCAGATTCGATTCTTGATGCTACTTACATATGATGTTTTCTTTCACAAGGTAGCGCATCTAGATAGCATAGTTGAAAGTGAACAAAAAAAGTTGTCCCCATCGCGTTACGTAGGCTTAGCCTCTTTCTCTATCTACATTTATATATGATAATATCACTAGTGGACATCGAACAAAGATGCCAGACTAAAAAAGGAATCCTCTCTTATCAAATGACAATTCACCTACAAGACCCGACTCATGTGGATAACGAATATGTGTGATTGGGGCATTCTACAATTTAAGGTCTGATTTCTTCTTGTCCTTTATGACTAGGATTTGTTGACTCCCTAACCTAATATGGATACCTAGCCCAGACCTAAGAATAGCCCACTGCTTATTCTTATTGTATGACCATGTTGAGTTAAGAGAAAGCATATTCTCAATTTTTGCAATGCCTACTGCTTTTTCGACTACTTAATCTGTTACTGGATGATTGACTATGGATTGACAAGGGGTAAATACCTTTGCTTCAGGCCTTTGCTTCCAAGATTTATAGTTGTTTACGAGATGTGAGAAGCGTGGATTCCTCGAGATGTCTAGTTATAATCTATTGTTTCACTTCAAAGATGATTGTCGGGGATGACTTCAATGATTGTATTTCCTTTGGCCTGTTCAAGAAGAGATGTTTTGGTCATTCTGGTAATTTTTTTCATTGAAACAAGTTCCAACCACGATGGTTTGGCGTGAAAGGTAAAGCCAAATGCATCGATTTCCTTGTTTGTCACCATCTCTTTCGTTCATTCATTCGCGTCTTAGACAAGGTGGGTTCACCCCTTTGTATGTCGGTTGGTCCTTAATTTATTAATATAAATAAGAATTGGGTGTCGCATTAGCTTTTTACAAGGTGACAACGGGATAAGATTTCAAATAAATAGGAAAACCAGCCCTTGAATGGCATGCTCCCTATCTGTCTCAATTGCTCTTCTATCTTACTAAATCACTCAACTTTGACTCCTGCATCGTTTGCATACATTTTTTTATCCGTGATAAGAGGTTTAAGGCAGAAAAGGCATATAGAATGGTTACGGCTGAACAGAATAAATGTATCCTCAGAAAATAGAGTCTAGTGGTTCAAATCCACTTCTAAAAGTGGGTGAAAGTGGGGACATTAGCAACCTCAACTTGAGCCTCTCCTTTAAGCGGTTAACTCTTTTTCTCGATTACCACAGTGATTTGTGTGCTCTCAAACAGTAGTCAAAGAACCCTAAGATGCCTCTATTTTATTGCACTCTAAACTTTCTAAGATCATTGACTTTTTCTCAGATGAGCTCGTTCCAAGGCACCAAGAGTTTTTTTATTCACTCTTGGTGAGGACTACTACTGGAAAACCAAACGAAAGGAGCGAATACTTTTTATGTTGTTGGCTGCTCGAGCACTTACTCTGCTCTTGTCTATGCCCTTGGTGTGACGCAGCTGGGCATCAATTTGACTTTCGGATCTTTATCTAGCACTCACTGACCTGTCTATACACATACATATATATTAAAAATAATTAAAAATTTTAATATTTTGAAATTAACTAAACTATAATATATCATATTAAAAACTATACCATTATTTATAATAATTTAAAATATTAAATATTTTCAATACTAAAAATCTAAAATATCAAAATTTAGAATAAAAAAGTTACAACATTCACACAAATTAATAATCCAAATAACAAATTTGTCCCTTCAAACGGACTCTAGACCAAACCTGTGAACCTGAACTTAACTTGTGAATTCTACAGGTTTCGTATACTAGACTCAATTTTTTCTTATAATTATGTTTTTTTTTTAAAAAAAAATTCAAAAACTCATACGGGATCGAGTTCATATACCACCCATTAAAAACCACCACAAAGTAATATTTATGCATAATGAGAATTTATAAATTGCCACAGAGTGTAAATTTTAAAATTTTTAATAGTTCGTGATAGTTTTTAAATAACTGTTATGTGCAAATAAGTTTTTAACTATTACAAAGTGTGTTACATTAATGCCAACACTTTGATTTAGATGAAAATAACTTTTCTTTTTTTAAAAAAATAGAGGATGAAATTGAATCTTATAAAAGGAGGATTATATGAGAGTAAAAATTAAATTAAAAAACCATCAATATTATTTAACTTTTTCTATAACTATTATATGAAATAATGTGTCATTTTTATTCCTAATTACATTGTTATTTAACTTTTAACTATCTCTAAAAATAACTTCCAACTTTATTTATATTTTTGGAGTTTAATTGATATATATTGTCAGTGTAAAGATTTTTACATTAACAGTTAGAGTAAAAATCCTTTACACTAATAGTGTATACCAATTAAACTCATACTTTGAAAATAAAATTCCTTTAGTTTTAATTTTTTAAATAAATATAATTTTTTTATAAGCTCCCTTTTAAAAATATAATTTATTTTTAATTTCACTAGGAAGTGTTTTTTTTTACCTTAGTATTATATAAAAAAACTGTATATAATCGTTTAAGAATCTGGTTATATTAATTTTTTTTTAGAAATAAAATAAAATAAAATATCACCAAAGCGTGCGGAGCAAAGCTATGCCCATTACATCATACCATAACATGTAAATCCAAGAAGCAACAGGTGGGGAAGTAAAAGTATGATGAATACCAAAAGTGAGAGTATGACCATAATTAGCTAGGCTATCAGCTACACAATTTCCTTCTTTATAAACATGTGCCAAAGAAACCAGTCACTCCATAACGACGCAAAGGCTGAAAATGTTTCTGTAGAATAAGATGTGTACATAAAAGGAATTTTGGGCAAAAGGAAAAGATTAAAATATCTCCGTTACTCACTAAAGGCGATAAGAGATTTTCGATTTCGATCTAACTGAAAAAATCTTTTTTTATAAAGTAAGAGTTTCAGATTTAGTAAGTTTTAAAGTCCACATTCAATAGAAAATTAATTAAAAAAAATAATTACAATTAACAAAGAAAGTCTTAGATTATCACTACACTCAACATTTAGTAGAAAGTCTCAAATTATCACCATACTTATCCCTGTCACTCATTGAAAGGGGATAAGAGATTTGGGATAAGGGATTTCGGATTTCGCCTTAGCTGAAATCTAAGATGTATTTTTCTGGTACAAGGTAAATTTGGTATTACAAATATAAAGCAAGAGTTTCGGATTTTGGCAAGTTCCAAAATCCACATTTAGTAGAAAATTAATTAAAAAACATACACAATTAACAAAGAAATTCTCATATTATCGCCACACCCAATAAAACTCAGTAAAATAAAGTCAATATCCAAAAGTTAAAGGAAATGCCCGCTCACAAGCGGGTGATGCCCAATAGATAAAAACCTAAATAAAACTTATAAACAAGAAATTGCATTAATGACAAAGGTATGTGTCATTTCTATAAACAAAACTCTCTTATCATTATAAATTTGAACATTAGCAAACTTGAGCGTTGGAGTCCTTTTTGCTGGTACTCCCTCTTCTCAAGGCTACGAATCAAGGACACTTCAGTCAAAGTCTACGGCAAATAGTGTTACATCACTTCATATGAGAATATTTTGGTGCCTACTATGGGGCCTGAGGTAAAACTAGTCCCTAGCTCGACTTAAACCACTGAACAGTAATGGCAATCACATGCAGTGACAGAGCAGCACCGCAAAATCAAAACAATAATGAAGAAGAAGTAGGAGCGCAGACCACGCCCCGACAACCTGAGGTTGTCGATTCGAAGAGCGTTACAGAAATCTTCAAACTAATATGGGAAGAAATTATGGTATTGAGGCGTGAAAACACCGAATTCTGTAATTGCAGTTGGAGAGAAGAGAAGTTCAGCAGAAGAAGGCAACTGGGAGATTCTCACAAGGGTGAATCTTCAGCCTCATCCTTCTACAGACATTCCCAAGAACACTCGGCAAGACCAACCTATAGTCATCCCACACAAAGCCAGTATGCTAAACCAGTTAATAGGCAAAACCCAAGAGGCATCCCTCTGCTTGTCCAGACTATGCCTCCATCTACAATCCCATTGGTCCAAGCCATGTCTTCTCCTACTTAAACTATGTCACTGCTTCCTCCACTACCCATTGCAAGACTAGTGGAAGTTAGACCTCACAATCCCTTCACACACGAGATCATGGATATATCATATATCATTACTGGAAAGCTGGAAACATGTAGCTTTAGAAAAGTATGAGTTCCATCACACATCATATGCTGAATCTTCATTTTGGATTTTGCATGTAGGCAATTCATCTAACAACACAAGCAGTGACACAGGAGTCATTCTAGAAGGACCCAACAAGATCTCAATGGAATAGTCTTTACGATTTAGCTTTAAAGCATCCAATAATTAAGCTGAGTACGAAGTCTTGCATCAAGGCTTAAGCTTGTAAAAGGTATGGGAGTATCACAAGTTAAATGTTTGACAGATTCCAAAATCGTAGCAGAACAGGTAAATGATTCCTTTCAGTTAAATGACCCCACACTTCTGCAATATTATCATGTTTTTATTAATGCCAAGGCCAAGTTTGATTAAATTGAAGTAATTCACATACCAAAAGAATAAAATGTTCGGGCTGATCAACTGATTAAATTGGCAAGTTCATGAAAGTATGGTCAGTTTTGTACTTTTATGCAACTCGAATTACCATTGCCTAGAATTATAGTATGTTCAATCTCCTCCGCTACCACTGACTGGCACAAGGAGATCATAGACTACATACAGGAAGGTACCACCCCCGCAAACCCAACAGGAGGAAAAAAATTAAGAACAAGAGTTGCACGCTATATTGTCATCGCTAGAGAACTTTATAAACGAGGTTTCTCGACCCCTTTATTAAAATGCTTAGTAGATGAAGAAGTATACTATGTATTTAGAGAAATACATCAAGGCATATTTGGATTCCATTCATGAGCACAATCTATGGTAACACGAGTATTGCGCGCAGGGTACTACTGGCCAACATTAAAAGGAGATTGTTTGGAGTTTGTCAATAAATGTCTACAATGCCAGAAACATGGGAATCTAATCCACCAACCAGTAGGTGAATAAAAAGTTGTAATTGCACCATGACCATTTTGCATATGGGGAATGGACATTCCGGTCCCTTCCTCATGGCTCAAGGGCAATGCAAATTTTTGTTGGTTGCAGTAGACTACTTCATAAAGTGGATAGAGGTCGAACTACTAGTCACCATTTCAACCCAAAATGTCCAAAAGTTTGTATGGAAGAATATAGTAACACATTTCAGCATCCCCTACTCAGTCATCACGGATAATAACCTTCAGTTCACAAATAAAAAATTCAATGCTTTCTTGGAATGATTGGGTATTAAACACAAGGTAACATCATTCGAACACCCTCAAGTGAATGGTCGTGCTGAAACTACTAACAAAGTGATATTGATTAAACTAAAGAAGCAGCTCGAAGGGGCAAAAGAAGGATGGACAGATCAATTGCCCAAAGTCCTATGGGCATACAGATGTACCACACAATCCTTCACTCAGGAAACATCATTCCGGCTAACATATGGAACCAACACAATGCTTCTAGTAGAGGTGGGTGAACCCTCGCTTAGGAGATAACAATTTAGCACCAACCAGAATCCTGAAGCACTCTAAGCAAATTTAGATTGTATAGAAGAAGTAAGAAATCAAGTCATCGTGATAAAAGAGGCCTACAGACAAAGGATGGCTCGGCGTTTCAACTCTTGATTTCGGCCAAGAAGCTTTCTTCAAGGCAACCTGGTGTAGAGAGCGACAAGAGAAGCAAGAAAAGAAAAGTTGGAAGGAAAACTCGTAGCTAAATAGGAAGAGCCTTTCTGAATTCACCAAGATTTTCATAACGGAGCTTACAAATTAGAAAAATTAACTGGGAAGCTAATCTCTAAAACATGGAATTCCACTCATCTTAAGCCGTATTACAGTTAATGACTTTGTACTTCGTTAGGGGTACTCTTTTCCTTATTTGATTTTTTGCCTATATAAGAGATTTTTTCGAAAAGGTTTTTAATAAGGCCCCACTTTTCATCAATTAAAGAAGGATATTTGAGATCTATTCTAATTCTTTTTGTTTAATAAACATATACCCTCCCGAACATTTACACTTCAGCTAAGGTAGTGCTTAGAAGTACCTTCCCGAATTAGCGAACAATTCAACCAAAGCAATACCTAACATACAAATCCAAACTTTACGAAAGAAAACACACCATCTGAAAGACAAATAAATATGCAGATAATCGAATATACTTAAAGAACAAAAAAATAAAGTTTGAGATAATAAACAGAATGCATTCATATATATATATATATATATATATATATATATATATATATATATATATAAATTGGTATATAGGTAACCACTATAAACAAAATATTAATTACAAAGAAAGATATACAGGCATACATTTCGGCCCATACTAAGAAAAGCTTAAAAAAAAGGAAGAGGAAAAACAAATCCTAAGAAGCTGCCTCATCGTCTTCATAATTTTGGCCTTCTGATTCTTTGGATTCTCCTACATAACCAATTTCCTCGGCTTGTGTCTCTTCATCATGTGTTGGAGAAGGAGTTTCACCATCCAGGGGTAAGTCATCAAAAGCCTTATCCAGGTGTTTATACTCACCCTCGAAGACATCATGTCTTCTGAAAACTAGAAATCTTCTAGAATGGTGCAAAAAAGATGTGCTTGGCGAACGTCATGGCGAAAGCTAGCCAAATGTTCCCTCATCACATCCTTTTTTGCCTGTGTGTTATAGGCTGCAAAATCCTCTAGGGCATGATCCCTCTCCAACATGTAACCTTCTCGACTAGTCTAACTTTGCTGACATAAAGCCTCTAAGCTTTTTATCTGATCTTAGGTATTTTCTAGTAATTCATCTTTGGCCAACAAAGCTTTCTCATGAAGATCATCTTTTGCTTTCAATGTCACCTCATGATCTTCAGTCGAAACCATGGAATCACTCTCCTTCTGCTTCTTGAGTTATGCAGAGACTGTTAGGAAGGTATTCTTGGATTGCCTTAGGCGTTGTTTTGTTTGTACCAACTTGTTGGCGAACATATGTTTGCCCAAAGCTTGAGTTCGAGCCAACAATTAGCAGTAAGTCTGCCATTGGGCAAATAACTCCATCCCTTCTAGTGTTTTATGGCCCTGGGCAAAAATTAAGTCACTAACTTTACTCATCGACACCAATATGTCAAAATCCTCGTAAAAGAAGCTATGTTGCAGTAGTAGAGCATTCACGGTAATGTCAATAGGAAAATATAGGGTCCCTTTAGATTTTTTGGACTTGTTAGAGGAATATTTTTTGCCCCCCTTTTTCCTCTTTTTCTCTTTCCTTTTTCTTTCGCCTTCTTCTACACCTTTTGTTTTTTCTTTTCAAAATCGAAGATCGGGGGATTTATATCTACTAGTGGAGATCTACAACCTTACCTCTAATCGACATGATAATATCTTCAGAAAAAAGGCAAAAGACGTTAACAAAACAGTTCAGAAAATCAAGACAAAAAAACTTTTCACACTAACTAAACTCACCCTCCAAGTCCTCGAAAGGAGTCGAAGATTGGAACAAACGAAACAACTTTTCCACTAAAAGAAGGTGAAGCAACGAGTCCAAGAAAGTGGCATCAACCTCCTCCTTAGCAGTAAATAGCTCGTCTGGGAAATCAATGTACCTCATCGGCACCCATTCCCAATTAAATGGAAATAAACGACCTTCATCTCAGTTATAGAAATGATTTTGGCCAGAGTTAGGGTTGATCATGACCTTAAAATACCTGGTCTTAAAACCTATAAAAGAAGTGGTATAGGTCACAAACAGAGGATTATCGGTCTTTCGGTATAGAGAAACGCACCTGAATTTTTCATGTGGTCGAGTGCTAAAATATCATAGAAATAAAATTGGCAAGACCTTGGTATGGGTAAAAAGGCAAAATGTTTGGAATGCTTGAATATAGCCTCAAGCATTCGAATAAAGTTGCTTGGGGCGCAGGTCAAAACTCGCAACACCCCCATGACAAAATCATAAAAAAGAAACTGATGTGAAACACAGAAAACATTCAATCATGCACATAGAAGAAGTCATATTTGTCCTCTTCAAACCTATCTAAAAATACAAAATTCAGCTTTGCAACTGAAAAAATTTTTGCATCGCTTAATAAGGAATGAGAATTCTTTGGTGTCATCAAAACAAAACACATTGTAGTTATTTACAAAGTGGCTCAACATGGCCCTATTGTTGTAATGGGAAGAAAAAACCGTTACTTCCTCATCCACTCATTGGTAGTTGGGATCAAGAATATGGGATAATCCTTTTTGGGATTCCCCTTATATTTGCGCTTGGCCGAGGCCTTCGTAAGAATGGCGGCCTTCTAGTGAAGAAGGGATTTTGGATCAAACGATCCTTGCCTGAAGACCTCAGGAGTTACCAACCCTAGGGCAGCAGCTGAACCAACATTATTGCCTGACCTAGAAGGGACGACTTCGTTAGAATCTGAAGAATCCCATCTAATTGACTGGGACTAGAACGAAGCTTAGTAGAAGGAGAAGAAGAAGACATAAAATTGAATAATAGGAGATGAATTTAGAGTGTACCTGGCTATGAAGACAAGAAGACTAAAAAAGGTTAGGGGTTTTTGACTTAAAGGGAGGAGAATTTAGGAAAAGTGTGACGAAATTCCCACCTCTTCCTCATTTTATAGGAATTTTACATTGATACGATACCCAATCTCAACCATCTAGATCTAGCAAATCAACGACCCAGAACACAACTGTTCATTTTCCCATCACTTAAATAGTACGCCTACTAGGGTTTTACTGTTCACCCACACCCTCGACGACACTTGGTAGGAAAAAATCCTACTTCTTGGTCACTTCTTCGTGCACCCTGCCATGAACTCTCGATTTTTGGCCTTAAGAAAACGCTCATCATACCCCACCTGTTTTTTCCCTTTCTTTTAAGACTTCACCCCACATTTCATGCGCAAGTGAAGCTTGGGGGAAAATGTACGTAAAGGAATTTCAGACAAAAGAAAAAGACCAAAATACCTTAGCCACTCATTGAAAGAGAGATAGTAGATTTCAGATTTTGGCCTAGCCGAAATCCGAGATGTATTATATCGGTACAAGGCAAATTTGGTATTACAAATCTAGAGCAAGAGCTTTGGATTTTGGCAAGTTCTGAAGTCCACATTTAGTAGAAAATTAATTAAGAAAAATAATCACAATTCACAAAGAAAGTGTCATATTATTACCACATCCAATAAAACTCAATAAAATAAAGGAAATATCCAAGAATTAAAGAAAATGTCTACTCACAAGCCGGTAATGTCCAATAGGTAAAAACCTAAATAAAACCTATATATAAATAGAAAACTACATTAATGATAAATGTATGTGTCATTCATCTACTTTCTATGAACAGAATTCTCTTCTCACTATAAATCCGAACACTAGCTGATTTAAGCATTGAAGTCCTTTTTTATAAGTACTCGCCTTTTTCATAACTATGAAACAAGGATACTTCAACCACACTTTACAACAAATAGTATTATGTCACTTCATATGAGAACAAGATATACATGCATTCAGTGTACAATCTGTTTCTAGAACCAATTTTTTTATGTTAAAATTTCAAGCTAGCTCCAAAATAATTATAATAACTTAAAATAACTTGCAGTTCAAGACACTAAAAGCATAAAAAATTAATTATTATATAGTCTCAAACTATTACCTTATTTTTTTTCAGTTAATTAGTATATAATATATAATTATTTGATTTAAATAGTTTATGAAATAACATATAATCCAAGATCATGTATACACTTCTCCCTAAATACACGAGAATCATAAACTAATAACCAAAAGCATTTCTAATGACACTACCATAGGCCGCTTTATGACCACCGTTTAAAACTGAGCCATTAACATTAGCTTTCAAAAAATCTTTCTTTCTTTTAAAGTTCAGCCATATGAATTGAGGTAAATTTCTGGTTATTAGGACATTTTTATTTGGAGTTGTTTATCTAAACGTACCATTTCCATTAAAAAGATTTTTAATGTAAAAATTATTATTTTAACGTGTGTTTTAAAAAAAAAATTAACTCATTTATATTAACCAATGAGTAAAATATAATAGATCATCTTTTATAAATTACAAAATTTTATATGTTAACAGTTTATCATAACTTTTGATTTTGAAACAAAAATGATGGTAGTATATGCATTAAACTCAACTTCATTAATTAACATTACTCAGAAAGAATGTATTGTCTTTAATTTTCAAAAATAGAAACTTTAAGTTTTAATTTAAAGTATGTGATATATATATATATATATAACTTACATATTATTTTATATATCAACTCATATCATATGGAACAAGATGATTTCAATTTTTATGTTTGCATTAATAAAAAGATATTAAAACTTGCATTAAAATGTTTTTCTATTACTTTAATTTTGGTTATTTTCTAAATCTTCAATGTGTTCCAAATTATAAATATTATTATAAATTATATTTATTCTTAAAACATTTATTAACTGTCTAAGTAAGACAATTATTGCATATTAACTTAATTTTTTTGGATAAGCGCATATTAAGTTAATTTAAAAATTAATTTAAATAATTAATTTTTTCATAATTCAAAGAATTTATTAAGAAAGCAAAAAGCACAACATGTGTCTTTCTCAAAACTACAGTAATTTAAATAATTAATATATTTATATTTTTAATATACATATATTATAAATTAGTCACATTTTATAATACAATAAATAGTTTATAAAAAAAGTCCTTATAACACACATTAGCCAACTAGTTATTATATATAGTATTAGATTAATATATATATATATATATATATATATATATATATATATATATATATATATATATATATATATATATATATATATATATATATATAAACTTATTGCTTGGCTTCGTAGTATTTCTGTACGCAGATTGATTTTTGTATTTTCTTAAATTTTGTCATTTTCAACATTTTAAAAAATGCAAATCAAGCCAAGTCGGTTAATTTGATAAGTCATAGGTTTATAAAAAAATCATCAATTTATTCTAATTACTCGCACAACAAAAGGCAATACCCAATACAATAAAAGATTTAAATCGAAGAGACCATCAATTTTCAGTCCAACTAACTGGTCCAACCAAAATTTAATGTTATGCCTTCGACCATAATATGATGGACTAATAATTTATTAGTAGATATCTGGTCTACCTGTGCTTAATTGCCTCTACCTAGCAATTAATTCGGTGAATTTAGAAGAATGATGTAGGTATGTATGTATGTTTTCATAAGGGGAGATATATCCACAGGAAGAAGTCGAAAATAAAAAGATTGAAAAGTGTAAATAACCATATAAAAAGTGAAAAATAAAATATGATGCGGTGTTTGTAATTTTTGGAGTAATAAAAAATATATTATTCTCATGAAAGATGTGTTTTTTAATGAATTTTGCCTTATAAAAAAAAAATATTACTCATACAACGAACTTTATTCGCTAAGTATAATTTCGCAACTAATTAATGGTCTCCCCTTTGATCGTATCCTAATAAATCTTGGAAGAAAAAGTAGAAAACTGTAACAAGCCTAATCACAAATCCAAATGTGTAACAATCATAGTTGCAAAAACTAGCCGATTAGGGTTGTTTAATTACATATTGGAGGGATGAAATGGAATGAAAATGATGAAAAAGAGTAAAAAAGTAATAATATTAAATTAAGTTTTTTATTTAAAATAAAAGAGAGTATAAATAAGATAAACTTTTTAAATAAAATAGGAGATAAAGAATAAAATAAAATTATTACTTCTTCCTACACTTTCATCCAGTTGTTATCTATGAAATCTACAAGAATTTTGAATCTTTCACTTGTATATCACTTTCACCCACCAAACATTTCAATTTACATTGTAAATCCAATTGAATTACATATAAAGATTAATAAGTAATAATATTAAATTAAGTTTTTTATTTAAAATAAAAGAGAGTATAAATAAGATAAACTTTTTAAATAAAATAGGAGATAAAGAATAAAATAAAATTATTACTTCTTCCTACACTTTCATCCAGTTGTTATCTATGAAATCTACAAGAATTTTGAATCTTTCACTTGTATATCACTTTCACCCACCAAACATTTCAATTTACATTGTAAATCCAATTGAATTACATATAAAGATTAATAACCCCCTTAAACCAAACTAAGCCTAAATGATTGGAACGATTTTAATTTATAACATGGGGAACAGCAAAAGCATGAAAATTTATGAGCACCAGCAGTACATGTGGATGACGAATACTGAATACCGAACAACTGTAGTTTATTTGATCATACGCATAAACATAAGCTATGGATCCAAATTCGTATATATAAAAAGAATTGGAAGAAAAAATAAAACATGTTATCTATTAAAGTCTACAATGTTCCATCACATCTCTCGTTGACAGGTTGGGGATGTTGTGACAGATTGACGTTACACTGGATTCCATGGACACCAAGCAAAGAATCACATAATTAGCCATCGTTTTCATCACCCGTTTTACTGTTATGTTAAATCTACAAGGTATAGTGGCGCTATAGAAACCCTGTTAACAGTCCTAGACTGCTATTATTCAACATGTTCAAGTCCAGGGGGAAAAGGTTCAAAGAGACTTTACCCAAAAGGATACAGAGAAAAAATAAAAAGAAAAAAAGCAGAAGAGAGTGGGGACAACGAACGTGGAATCCCGATTTTGTTGGCTTAAGAGGGTGAAGTTACGCTATGATTCAAACTCTGCGTGTGTGGTACTTTGAAATGACATTTCAAGCAGCTCTGGTTGTCTTTCTCTGTGGACTTCAGCCACAGCCACAAGATCCAGCGCATTCCCCCCCAACCCTTCAAACTAGATACCAATTTGGTGCCTTCTGTTAGGAATCTTATCATTGCATTAATTAATTTCCTTATTTATTTCCATTTTATTTTTTATGCTATAATTAAAAACCCTTGGCTTCAAAACCTAATCATTCTCGTAGAAATCATTAGGGTCAGTCTAAACATAGTATTTTATCTGTCCATCATGAAGGACACAACAAAAGTAGGATCAGCATCATGCGAATCATAAAGCTGATAAATGACAGGTTCTAAAGCTTCCCCCAAAGCTGCATATATATTTGCACTTACAATATATCATATATATGATTATACTACTTCTTACCAACTCTCTAAAATCTTAATTTCAACTAGTTATTAAATACTTGTTAGGTTTCTACTTATATTGTATCAGGTGTTGTTTTTTTAGTCATCAAGTCATTATTGGATAAAAGCTGTGCGTGTACCTTTCCATGCACTTAGGTAAATAACCATCAACCTTGACGTGGATAAGAAGTTTCATAACTTTGAATGGAGCCTCTCAGCCATTTGCACGAGTGGAGGAGGAAAAGGGTAAAGATACCTCGTGGATTCATGAACACCCGTCACCTCACACTACTCTTTTTCAATGGGACCATCAAAGCTCCTTGGCATTTACACCTCTTACTTAATTTGTTGCTGGAACTACGTACTTACGCATCATACATATAAGTGTGCCTTATTTAACGTATCTATGGAACTGGCTTATGATATGGTACTTATTAGTATGCTATTATAAAATGTTCATTTTATGTTACTTTTTTTTATATTCATTGCAAAATGTCAATATTCCTGAATGGATAAAACATATTATTTTCATCAATATATTTGAAAAAATATTAGAGTAATGATTAGTAAAAAGTTTTATCTTTACTTTAGATATTTATGGTCATTTTCTCATGTCTTTTTATCGTATTACGGATATGTTTTATGTTTATGTATTTGTCTAAACTGCTTATTTTTAAGATAAATATTTTTTAAATTTTTTATCTATTAATTAAAAACACTTATTTAAAAAATATTCTTTACAAATGGATCTCATATAAAACATCAAAGTTATATTTTTTTCCGCTTTCTCTAACTAAGTGTCATCAATAGTTGTTTGGTTGGAAGGGAGGGCGAAAAGATAGGAGAGATGAAAATGATTAGTTTTTTGTTTGATAGAGTAAAAATAAAAATGATAGAATTAAAAAGTTAGTTTATATCAGAAGCCTTTTTATTTTAGTTCTTACTTACTTTCACTTGTCTCTTTATTTTTTTTCTCTTCTTTTTTTTTAACTAAGCAATTTTTATTCTCACTTTATTTTTTACTCAATTTCATCCACTTTTTTTTCAACTAGTATATTTCTCTTCTCTCTCTCAAACAAGACATTAAAATTGAATTCTCACTAATTTTTTATGTAAAAAAAAAAATATAAACATGCAGGTATAGTTTTTCTAATTTTTTTTTTTTTTGGTTTCTTTCTTTTTTTCTCATTGTATCTGTCATTTTTGTTTTTGTTTTTCTTTATAGCTCTTTTCCTTCGGTCCAAACACTTCATCTTGGGTAAGTCTGAAAAATCATAGTAAAATAGTTATAATTATAATTAAGGTTAACTATGAAAGTTGAACTTGTGTTGGAACTTGGAAAAATCTCCACGTAAAATGAACCAATGACGTACAATGATGACAGATCATGGATATTGAATCGTGGAATACAAATTACTAGTACTTCATGATATGTTTATAGAGAGATACAGAAACCAAAACCAAAACCAAAAATATAAATGACTAGACAGGAGCATTTGTTACAATCTGATATGCAATACCAAGACGTAAGGAGATCAATAAACCATCTACAGTTCCATAGTTGACATGATATGAATTGCGAGTGGAAGATAGCATTAATTTTCTTGTTCAATTTCAGAGCCTACCTGATCATCATCTTGGTCAAGGTTGCAGTCATTTCCATCAGCCGTGTGCCCATATCCAAATGCCTTGATATGATCCTTGAGAGATCTTTTGTGCTTAAAATCAGACCCACAAGAGCAATACCATCGTTTCCCACAATTCTTTTCATGAGTTCTCCAATCACCCCTCACAGCAAATGATTTGCAACATTTTCTGCATACGAAAGGCTTTGTCCCATGCTTTCTCTTGTAATGCGTTTGAAGGGTTCTGAAATCTTTGAGTGGTTTTGCTCTCGGATGGTCGATGTTGTTCTTGCATCCCGCTGCACAGCAATAGCAAGGGAGTCTTAGCATAGCTGTTGGTTGAGTTCCCCTAAGAGACTCTGGTCCCTTCCTATATTGAGAACCATGCCCCCACATATGCATCTGCATGTACATTTTTGCACTAATATTAATGTAAGGGCAATTAAAATCATAATTTCATACCAAGGAAATAATTAAAGAAGTCATATGCGACCTACTCATTACTCATACTGATACATGAATATATATAAATGTTTTGTATACTTTATCAATCAATGTCTTTTGTCCAACTACCCATTGTGAAAATAAATTTATAAATACTTCAAAGTAGGTCTTTAATTTGCTGCATGTAGTTTTCTAAGGATTTTGAAGTTTAACTATTTTATTATGTCGGTCATGTTTTTGAGTTGCAATTTGGAGAAGAAAGGATAAAAGGATAAATAATTTATTTTTAAAAATTAAGATGTTCATATAATTATATAAATAAATAGCATGTGAAGTTTATGTTAATTTATAATTTAATTTTTTGTTTAAAAAGTACTATTAAATTGAGTATTTATCATATGTAAATGAAATTTTGTACTCTAGATCTCTGCCATCTCATTAGAAAGCTTGACTCCCAAACATGCTAACTTGGATTGTCTCCTTTTGAATAAGTTTTAATACTCAAAATACTTCAATCAAGCACGCTCTCTGGGATTAAAGAAATCGGCGACAGTGTAGGCCGGGCATATAAAGAAAAAGTTGGGGAGCCAACAAGAGAATATTTGAGCAGTTATTTATATTTATATTCATTTTTCTGAAACTCAATTAGTGGTGCTTCAATGTGTGTCCCCCTTTCTCGGTGTCCTTTTTCTTTTGTATAAACAAATTCAGACTTAATTAATGTATTCTAGAGAAGAAAAGAAATTGTTTACAATATTTCTATTTTCTTATTACCAAAATTTGAAGGGGCAAAAGGGTTTATAATTCAGGTAGTGATCTTCCGGATGAAGTGAGAGTTTTCAGTTTTATCATGGTAACAGAAAAAAGGTGGTGGTAAATCGAGTAGTTTGGAGGTGAAACATAAGGAAAGATAATGCAATATAAGTGGGGAAAACCCTAGATAATACTATAATAAACTCACACAGTGATTAATTTAAGTCAATATATTGCAGTTGGAAATTTGGAAGCCATATACTGTGTACATAGAATAGAATTAAGAAGAATTGAACTAAAGGACATAGATACACAAGCCTTTTCTTTTTGGACAAATTTTCTGAAAACGATCGAGATCTGGGAAAGTAGGGGTATAGGGAGAGTATAAAAGAACAGGAAAAGGAAAGATATTCTCTTTCTTTCTATAATTCTATTCACCGGTAATTGTTTTGATTATTTTATTATTCTCCTCGATCGAGGGAATTGATCATGAAAATGACCAAAGGTGACAAACCTGCATGTTGTTGTATCTGTTGAACGTCTTGAAACAAAGGGGGCATGCGAACTGTGTTGGACCAATCAGAATCTGAGCAGAAGTAGGGATCCAATATTGTCCTCTGTTAATTCTATTTGACAGAAGCCCCGAAGCATCAGTGATTACTTTTTCTTCTTTGTCTGAAATCTCTGTTGAGTGTAGGTTTGAAGCTACATCAGCAGATGCACTCGTGCTTGGAAGCCCTAACTGTAAGGCCACAGTATCCTCTTCTTCCAAATAGCTAGAGGATGTACTGAGTTCTTTCTTTTTCTTGTCCACTTCCATGGCACTGAATGAAGATTCAAGATCTTCTTCTTCTACTTCTTCCTCTTCTTCATGCCTTAGATGAAGGAGGGGAAGGGCTTTTGCTTGAGGAGGAGAGGATTGGAATTGAGTAGAAGATATGCGACTTGTATCGTTATTATGATAATTGGAAGGAAAATAGAATGGTGGATTGTTGGAAGGTGATGATGATGATGATAAAGAAGGAGAAGAGAGAAGACATGGTGAATTGAGGTCCAACCAAAAGTGAAGGTCATTGGAGGTGTAGGAATTGGTCATGATGATGGGTGGAAAGAAAAGTGTATATGATCTGCTATAGAAAGGGTTAGGTTATTAATTATAGACAACTCAGTGCAAAGAAAGGAAATAAAGGGAAGGGGTAGTGGAGGAAGGGTAAAGTTGAGCCCAAGATAGTTTCAGATTTTAACAAGCAAAATAGCAGCAATGAAAGAGTTAGGTGAGGGGTTAAAGGATGTGAAGAAATTAATTCAATGTTAGTAAAGCAAGACCAATAAAGTTGAGGGAGACAAGATATCACTTGGGAAAAGGTTGAGCAGATTCAATATAAATTTTTTGTGGAAATTATTGTTTGGTGTAAAATATGCACTTATATTTAGTGTTTCATAATTATGCTTTGTTTTTTAAAAAAACTATACACTTATATAAGTCTCATATGTAAAACAAAATTATATATTAATAGAGAAAAATACTTGAATAATGCACAAACAATTCATAATATTCATACATACTAGACTACTAGTAGTTTAATTAAATAAAAATAATAAATTAATAGAGAAAATTTTTACTTGTATAATTTTTTGTGAGCTTCTCTAAAAAGATTACTTCTTTTTTTTCATTTTTATCTATATTTTATTATAACACATAAAATAAAAAAATTAATCTTCTCAATAATTTTAGTTTTTTATAACTTTTAGTATGCATGTCCTTTATCTCTCCCATTTATTACTTTGTATTTCATATACCAACGTTTTCTCTCTTTTTTATTACAAATGTATATTAATCAACTCATAATTAATATTTTAGATTATAAAACATAACAAATAAATGGAAATGATATTTTTCTTAAAAATAACACATTAAAAGAAGCGCGCGGGAACAATATTAAATATTGTGGTATGTTGATATGTGTATCCCTTGCAAAAAGAGTGGTCCTATTTTAGCACGAAACGGCTGTGTTTTTAAAAATAAATATTAATTATAAAGTTAAAAAATAAAAAATAAGATTAGACTGTGGAGGGTGTGCTTTTCACGAGATGATAATTATTATACCAAATTATTTAATATATTCTAAAACAAAATTATATTTTCTGAAATCAGAATGGCATTTTTGAGATGATAATTGTGATTTGTTATATTTTAAAAAAGACCCCTAATATATGTTCACCAACCCAGACGTATGGGAGGAAATTATTGTCGCGAAGTCAGTGATCATCGAAGTTGAAGTCTTGTGGACTTCTTGTCGTCTGGCTAGCAACTGCAGTAAACCACAATCTCGTTCTCATTCACACAGGCCAGAAACTACCTTTTTAATTTGGCCATTGCCATTGCTGAGAATTAATCGGTCATTTTGCTTAAATTTTTTATTAGAAATTATTTATATACACAGTATGACTATTTTTTTTAAAAAAAAAACCAAAGCAGAAAAACCTAAGAATATCTATTTTAAGAAGCTATTTAGAAAATTTTACAATAAGTTAATGAAGTATATATATTTTATGATAAACATAAAGTTGATTTATTTTTAAACAATTAATTTTTATATTTTTATCTAAACATAAAAATTTTTATTTTTATAAAAATCATTTTAAATAAATCACATATTTTTTTAGATTAAATAATAGAAAAATTATTATTATACTGTCTTCTAGTTACGCTACTAGAAAAATATATAGCGGTTGTTTTAAATTTATTAAAGAGAATTATATCATAACAACTATTATCTTATTATTGATGATAAGAATGAAAAATTAAATGTATATATGTTTGGTTCGTATTTAACACTATTTTCAATGCACTTCAAAGTGGAAGCTTGAGTCTATAAGCTTTGAATTCAACCTTGATTTCAACTCATCCCTTTACATTTAAACAAACACCCTCTAGCAGCTTCTTTACTTATGCATCTTTGATATGAATATCCACGGTTTCTGTAAAGCTATCCACTTCTTTTAAACTCAATTTAGACATGATTTTTAATCAATTTATAGAGAAGGTATAATTTCACATATGTTATCCGTGCATTATGTTCAAGTCTTGTTGAATAAACAATTATATTTGAATATTATTAATCATTATATATGATAAATTAAACTCTCTTAAAGTATTTAATATAAATATATAATTAAGACTTGAATTCAATATCAATGGTTAAAGTATTTAATATAAATATATAATTAATACAAATATTATATTATTTTCTCTATCTCAAAATTATTAGGATTAAGGTTATTACACAAGGAATGAGAAAAATAAGAAAATTAAATATAAAGAGTGGTGAGAAAATTCCTTGCTAAACGTTCTTTTTAAAATTCTTTATTTTTTAGAATTTATTGAAAAACCTCAATTTTTATGAGATTTATCTGTCATTGAGTGTTTCTTTTTTCTAAAATTTGTTATTTCTAATAAATTCTAACCATCACCACTAAAGTTTCAGAGCGAGAATCTTTGAGAGAGTTTGAATTTTTCTAACACTCCTCGATAAATATTTCAAGAAAATAATATTACCTTCATACTTAATTATGAAGACATAATTTTAATATTTATTTATCCTTTTTATAATATATTTTACATTAATTATTTTTATTAGTAAAAATTCCTTATTACTTTTTTTATGAAGAGTTTTTTTCTTTAATCACTAATGAACATTTTCTCTTAAATTTGAAAACAATATTATGAATTTAAAGCTAATACCTAAATTTACTTTTTTTCGTGATAAACATAATTTTATCAACACCGTCTTATAATTAGTGGTGGAAGTAATATTTATCAAGAAAAAATTTTATTAAAATATCCTTATTTCTTTCTTAATCTCAATAAATATATTATTGATTTTTTCAAGACAACATTTTTTTTTATTTGAACCACGTATATCTTTCTTTGGAAACAATTTTGTTTGAGCTGAAAAGAACAATTGTAAATGAAAATTTCTCTCACTAAGTATATAAGGAAGCTACACATACTCAAAATTGGAATTCAAAGCTACAAATACTCTCAAAATTCGAATTGGAAACCTCTAATTATTTTGAAGACAATATTATCATAAGACAAAATTTGAGTAATATATCCCTAAGAAAAAAAAAAGCTGATCATTTATCAATTTAGAACATTTTTAAAGATTAAAAATATAGTAATTTTATGATAAAGGAAGTAACAATATTAAAAAATAAATTCAAAACTCTATCGCGTTTAAAATAATGTGTCATGTTTAGTGGCGTAGTCCTATACTTTTATTAGATAAACTCAATTTAAAATTATAGAAAAATATGATTATATGCATTTAAATAATATATTTTAAAATGCTTGAACCAAAGAAGGAGAACAGTACTTAGCATGGTCTAAAATTTGAAAAAAATAATTATATATACCAAGAAGAATTGCGCTAAGTTTTGGTCATAGTTGTTTGTAATTATTTCCGAGGAAAATATAAGCTGTAAGCTGTTTATTTGACATCTTTCATTGGGATTTTATGTCCCTCGGGAAACAAATAGCTTTTTGTATTTGAACCAGCAATTGCTTTGGCTTGCACGCTGTAGTCGACTTGGCTCCTCAAAGCACACAGAGGCTGTCGGTGTCTCCAAAACTGCTTTCACTCTTGCATGCAAATGTTGACTGTTCCATTCACCATGTCGGCTTCCTTCCTCAACACTAATACAAGCTATCACTCCGTTTTTTTAATTTACAAGTATTTCCAGACTAAATTACTGCCATTGAATTTTCTTGGAGGAATAATTAATTTATTTTGTATTATTATAATATCTAAAGAATAATTTCTTTCAGGTGATATAGTAATATTTAATTCCTCTTAACTAGTTGGGATTGATTCTTAAATATGAGCATACAACCATAAGAAAATGTTTGAGCATTATTTTAGGAAATATTTTTCTAAGAAATTCTCAAAAAGATAATCAAACAAGGTATAATTCAGTTAGTCAAACATTATTATAAATTATTCTCAATATTTTTTAAACCGGACAAGTGAAAGCACCAATTGACAGTTTATTGGTTCAATCGTTATTGAACTACTGGTTGAATTAATCTTAATAAAATAATTTTTTTATTATTAATGTATAATAATAATTATAATAAACATTATTAAACAAAAAATATCACACAATGCATAATATTAAAACATAAAAGTATCATATAAATCATACATACTTCATAAGTCATAACACATAAATCATAACATAGAAACAAAATAGATTAAGAATATAATTATAAAAGAAGAATAAATTTTAAGTTAACCCCCTTTTTTAAATTAATTGTTGGATTAAAAAGAGTTGACTAAGGGGGGAAACATAGGTTCATTTAGCAAAAATTAAAAAAATTTAAAAAAATTGTGAATCAGTCAAACCTATTGAACCATCGATTTTTAGCATTTTAACTAATTTTCTAGTAACTGACTAATCTGTTATTACAACACAGGTTATTGTAAACTCATGAATACTATTTCATCCCTATATAAACATACAAGAGAGGCTTTGTATACTCAATATTACTAATTTCTTACTTTTAATAGAATACTTTTTACATATTCACTTTTAAACAATTTAAAAACTTAAAAAATATATAAAAACTATGCAATTATATTTTTAGTTTATTTTTGGCTCCCTTAATTTGAAATTGTTGGCTTCGTTCTTACTTTTAGGTAAACTAAACTAAACCAATTTTATCACCATATGTTCAGTTGGTTTAGATTAGAAAAAAAAAATCTAAAATCTGAATTATTAAAATTAATTGATTTAGATTTTTTCTACTGAAAATTGAACCAAACCAATCAATGAACACCTCTACTATACACTACAAATAGAAACACGTTTTTGTTGTGTATTTCAATTATGCAACATATTTTGTAATACATTTCCGTTGTATTAAAATTTTATAATAAATAAAATAACTGACACATGTTTCCATTTCATTACTATGTAGTTAATTCTTATATAACTTGTTTTTCAAAATTTTATATTTTAATTAACAATAATTAAATTAATTGTGTTATTATTTTGACATAAGCGCTAATTTTTTAATAAAATGAGTGAGGAAAAGATAGTGGGAGAGATGGTGAGGACGAAGGATGGACCACAGTGAGATCGACAAGGGCAAAAGTGAGATGATAGGCAAGCAACAAAGGCAAGGCAGATCAAGTTGAGCAACCAGTTTTCTACTTCACAAATTTTCTGAACAAGTTTAGGGGGACACAATGCGGGTAATTTTCTCTAGGTGGGGAATGGTGCAAGATGTATTCATCATAACCAAGAAGAATAAGCATGGCCAAAGGTTTGGTTTTGTGTCGTTTAGATCACTAAAGGATGTTTTTGACCTAGAGAAGAGGTTAGATGCAATTTGGATTGGTACATTCAAACTGAGGGTCAATATTTGGAGATTTCAAGAGGGAGAAGGGTGAAAGGAGAGTCAGGGGTATGGCAGAAGAACGGAAGCTAAGGGATGAAATCATGAGATTGACATTGTGAAAGTCAATCAGGCCAATGGAGGACGGAAAGTGTTAAAATGGGTCTAGTGCGTAAAAAAAAATCCAAAAGGAGCACTCAAGCAATGCGACTCACTAGGTAAGGTTGGTGTTTGCAATGGAGGAAGAAAGTATGGAGGATTTGAAGGTTGTTTTGTGGGGCATGTCACATCCCTGTAAATTATTTATGTGTTAAGTGACTGACTTAGTAGTGAAGGCATAACGTCAATGAAAATAATTCCAATGGGAGGGGATATGGTGTTGTTAAAACCCATCAAGGGTGAAGATCTAGCAGAGTTGCTTAGTAAGACAAATTCTATGTTGTCTCAATTTTTCTATCAAATATCAAAGTGGAACCCGTCGGACGTAGCACTTGAACGCTTTGTGTGGGTGAGATGTATGGGTGTCACAGTTCATGCCCGGTCTAGCCAATTTTTTCATGTTTTTGGTTAGCATGTATGAGTTGCTTAGGGTTTTGATCAATACTAGTAAAAGGAACTCAATTAACATGGAGAGAAAAGTGTGCATTAAGTGAATATCATTCACTATCCATATTGTTGAAGAGTTTCATTCTACTGTTAATTTTGCTAATAATTATAATCAAGCGATACACATTAATGGCAGATCATCCTTCTTCGATCAAGATTCAGTTTGGTGGCGGAGTAAATGGGCAGAGCATGAGGAATAGATGCTAGACTCAATCTTTGACTTCCTCGACATCAAAACAGTTGAGGCAAATTCCTGTTAGTGCACCATTTTTTTATGGGAACAATTATGAACAATTAATTTTGCATGATCAGTCTCGTCACGATGGGGCAGTTACAGAGTCTTAATTAATTCCAGATTTTATGCTACATTTATGGGAGAACAAGGATTCCCTAAAGTTCTAGTATGCAATGAGGCAACATATAAAGACCACCTTGACTTGCAGTGTGTGAAGTTTTTGCAGGGCCCTAGGTTGAACATTGAAAAGGCGAAGATGAATTTTGGGCTTGTTTTACAAAGAGGTGGAGAAGGTTTTTTGGGTCAGTTGGGTCTTGTTTCTTAAGCCTGTTTGCATCAATGGCAAGAGAAATCTTTGCAATGGCAAAACGACACACAATGGCAATGAAATGAAGGTTTTACACAGATTTAGAGGAGGTAATGCTAAGCCTGAGACATGGGATTTAACGTTCATGCATGGCTTAAGCATGGGGAATGCAAAGGTTATGGTGGAGGGTCCTACAAATTGTGATGTCACCAGGGTTGTTTCAGAGGGGTTGGAAGGAAGTTAATGTAGGGCTTTGCACGTTAAAAGTAAAGGAAGTTAATGCAATCTTGTGGATGTGGTTAGGCATGGCATACAACCTATTTGTGTGGAAGCTCCGCATGAAGATGCCATGGTTTCATACATTAAGCATGTAGTGAATCATGATTATGGGTATGGGGTCGTGACCCATCAAGTTGGAGTTTCATTTCAAGAGGCAAAAAACAACATGAAGTTTGGTGTGATTGATTAAGTTGAGTGTTAGGTGGATGATGTTTTTTTACCTGGCGTTTTGGAGCAATCTGAACACTTAATACATGCTGAGTGTTATGCTCCTGATTTGGTGTGTAAGCCTCTACATATGGACATTTTTAGTCAGGCATTTTGCATGAGTAGATCGAATCTTAATGGTGTGAATAATTCCTATATGTCAAAGCATGATAGGCATGCCTTTCAGAGTTAATGCGTCCCCCCAAAGTGTTGTGAGGTGGTAAACTAGTATGGGAGGATTTTATTCGGTGATGGCATGAGAAATGGTGTTGCGGAAACAGAGGAATGAGTGGAGGTTCCAGTGGGGTTTTTGGAGGTGGTGCCAGTTTTTTATTGGGTTGACCAAAGTCAAGGGTTAGAAGAAAGGAGGTGAGGGGAAAAAGGGGTGTGAAAATGAAAAGGAAATAAAGGTAGGTAGAAAAGGCAAAAGGAGTCAAAAGAGGGTAGTCATCGAAGAAATAGATGGTGGGGGGCATATTCTCACAAGCAAAGAGAAGGGAGAGGTGGTTAGGGAGGTTTGGAAAATTGGAAAACAATTGGGAATACGATGTGAAAACAAGTAAAGAGTGGTAGAGAAGCTAAAACATCTAAAGGTTAGAGACAGGAATGAAGTGGGAGAAGGGGTGACTAGTGGTGTAAGTGAAGGTTATATCATGGAACATGTGAGGGTTGGGGGCAATGGTGAAGAAATGGGGTGTGAGTCGTTTGATCCGAGAACATAAACCAGACATAGTGTGCTTAGAGGAAACTGAATTAGAGGTTGTGGAAGAAACATTGCGTGAGTATTTTTGGGAGAATAAAAAGGTGGGATGGGCTTTCAAGCCTTCAATGGGTAGTTCAGGTGGTCTGTTGATTATGTGGCATTTATCCAAATTCACTTAGGAAAGCAATTTCGAGGGCCGACCACTTGTAAGGGTTGTGGGTAAGTGGTGTAGGTCTCAAGAAGTAGTGGTGATGGTGAATGTGTATGCGCCATGTGATGTTGAGGGGAAATAGGGGTGTTGGGTAGAGATCACTCAAAACAAATGAGGGAGTGAGGTGGAGGGATGGTGTATAATGGGTTATTTTAACTCCATTACATGTGAGGAGGAATGGAAGGGTGTTGTTTTTAGTCAAAGGGGGTTGAAATATCCATGTTTGACAAGTTTATAAAAGACAATGAACTTTTGAACTTACCTATAAGCGGTAGGAAATTCACCTGGTTTAAAAATTATGAAAGAACCATGAGTCGACTAGATTGATTTTTGTAATATTTCAAAATTTATAAATAATTTTATTTATTTAGTAAATCGAACTAAATTTAAATAATATCTAATTATAAAATAATTATGTTATTTTAAACTTTAGGCAATGTTTATATATATATATATATAAACAAATGCTATTAAATTTTTAGTATAATATTGTATGAAATGTAAATATTTAATATTTAATTTTGAATTTTAGAATATATAGTATATATATATATAAATTTATAACTTATTTTGGAAATTTTAACATATTTCTATGATAATATAAATATATATAATATTATGTAACGTAATTGAAATATTAAATCATGTATATTAATTGATTAATGTACTATATAATCAAAATAAGCTATAACAAAAAAAAAAAAGAAAAGAAGAAAGAAAGAGTAACTAAAAGATATGTTAAAATCATGAAAATGATATGTACTATGTTTTTTTTAGCAAATAATCACGTGCATATAGATAATGTATAGGATGCAAACTTAGCCAGAACTAACTAAAAGTTATCTAAATCTAACTAACATGTAAGTAAAAGTTAAATATAAACTAAGTAATGATTTGCACTTCAGAGCCTATAAATAGGGGCTGCAACGTGAGAAGAGAAGGAGCAGAACTTAGGGAAGAAATCTTAGAGTGAGAATAATAGTGACTAGTGTTTATTCGGAGAAGAAAAATTCAAACTCTTATATTATTCCAATTATTAAGTTAAGGGGGAAGAGACATTTATCAATTTTAATTATTATGCTTACTTACTTGTTTATTTTATATTATTTTTAAATATAATTATTTAGTGAGGTGTCCCTAAGCTCGTTCTATTTATTATTTTATGATACTATTAGTTATAATTATTTAGTGAGGTATCCCTAATCTTACTTTATTTATTATTTTATGTTACTTTTAACTATAATTATAAATAAAGAGGAGAACCGTACATAAATAAAATCTTTCCTATATATATAAATATGTATATAGTAGAAATATATATAATATTGTAAATATGACTTGTGAATATATATAAATATGGTTTTGTTTATGATTTTGTTTTACTTTGTTAAATAAATAATTGAAGAAAAAGAATTATTTGTAAAACAAAATAATTAATTAGAAAATAAATTATTTCTTTGTAACTAATATCAGGTTTAAATGAAAAAAAAAATTATCATAAAATTGAGATATAAAAAAAAATGTTACAATTTCTAGTTAAGAAGGAGTTTACGCAAGATACGGAAGATCTGGAGTAGTGGGGCTTGCATAGAAGTATCTCTAATCACTACCTTGTTATGCTATTAGTGGGGGAGGTTGACTGGGAACCAAAACCTTTTCGAGTATTAAACTATTGGTTTGAAGATAACATATTTCAATCATTTGTTGAAGATGGATGGAGTAAGTTGTCGATGGAAGGGTGAAAAACATTTATACTGAAGGAAAAATTAAAAAAGATGAAAGTGAAATTGAAATGGTGGAATTTTGAGGTCTTAAGTGACATTGAGAAACAAATTGAACATCATTAGGAAGCTTTGAATGTGTTAGATATAAAAAGGATTGGCAAAACTCTAGTCGGATAAGCTTTTCAAAAACAACAAAGTCCCCCCAGTGCAATATAGGGCTGACCAAAATCGACTCTCGAGAAAACGCATTACAAAGATTGATTCTTTAGCTTCGTACTTTTTTAGACAAATTAACAATGGGGGATTTATATATCTTGAATTAAAAACAAAAGAACAACAAATATGAATAAAAATAAATAGTGAAGATGGCAGAAATCACAAAACAAGAAAGTGCATAAAAACAAATTCGCAGGAAATATGAAATTCCCAGGAATTAAGAAATGGAATTCACAGAAACAAGAAATTTATAGGAACAGAAAGAAATCCGGAGGAAACAATGAATTGCAAAAAGAAATTCAAAAGTTACAGAAACATAAACTTTGCAAGAATTAAAGATTGCAGAAATTGAAACAAACTTATTAAGTTCTAACCTAACCTTGTATTACAAGAAAGAAATTAATCAATTACAGTTCTTGTTGTTAATGGTGATTTCAATCAATCGAGTTACAAAATCATATACAGTGCTTAATCAAGAATTGAAATCAAAAGACAACGGTAAGGTTAAGAATCAAACTCGTAGCATGAGAGAAAATATGAACGAACGCTAGAAAACGAAAAGCTTGAAATGTAAAACAAAAACTGAAATTGCCAATTGAAAAGAGAGAAAATATCCTCCCTCTTTACTCTACAAAATCTCTAAAAATTGTTACAAATGAAAATCTGAAAGTGTAAAACATTTTTGGTCCCTCTCAGCCCCTTGGGTTTTACTCTAAACAAAGTGGGCCAAGGATGGGCCTAAAAAAACCAAAATGAAAGACAAATCCTACACACAAAACTAAAGTTTTATGCTCGAACTTATAAAAATTGCCAAAAATAGCTCTAGACTTCAAACACCATGCTCCATATGTCCAAATTAAAGCCCTGGAAGTCAGGAATCCAATGAAAAAGAATCAACCAAAATTGGTGTCTACAAAAAAAGTTTTAGCCAAAACATTAGACAGTATCATAATAGAAAACTGAAAAATATAATGTAAAAATGTAAAAACTCTTATTTATCCAGAAAAATATAAATTTATGCTAAATGCAAAAAATAAGGAAGAGATACTATTTTAGAAGCTGCAGCAAGACAATAAATGTGAGCACAAAATATTAGTCATCAAGGATGCAGTGGGTTTGGACGAGGAAGGGAGAAAGGAGAAGATGTCTCACTTGTTGAGCTTAAGGAAGTGGATAGGGAGGAAGTGCTCAGTATTGAGGAAAAAATCAAGGGTTCATTGGTTGCGGGAAGGTGATGCTAAGTCGAAGTTTTTTCATCAAGCGGTAATGCAATGAAGAAAAGCCTATGGAATATTGAGTCTAGATTTCGATGGGGAAGAAATAAGCGATGTGAGAAGTCTAAGGGAAAGGATTGCCTACCATTTTAAAATCCAATTTCAGTAGCAGGATGGATGTAGGTCATTTCCTTGATTGGTTGTAAGTATAAGGTGTTGGCTAAGGTGTTAGCCAACAGAATTACTCTAGTAATGCAAGATGTTATCTCTGAGACCCAATCTGCTTTTATTAAGGGGGGTAGATTTTGGACGGAGTTTTATCGTCAATGAGCTAGTGGAAGATGCTAGAAGAGGTAAAAAGAATTTGGTTTGTCTAAAGATTGATTTTGAAAAGGTTTATGATTTTGTTAGTTGGCAATACCTATGGAAGGTGATGGAAGGTATTGGTTTCGAGCGAAGGTAGATGCGAGAGTGTGTCAACGAATTGTATTTCAGCTTTGGTGAATGGTAGTCCTATAGATGAATTTGGCATGGTTCGGGGCCTTCGCCAGACAATCCTCCTTCCCCTTTTTATTTCTCATTATAGCCAAGGGGTTGAGCCAATTGGTCATATCAGTAGTTAGGGAGGGTTTATGAAAAGGTATGATATAGGGCGTCCAAAATTTGTGTCACACCATTAATTCGCTGATGATATGCTATTATTATTAAAGATGGAGTGGTGATCAATGGAGGTGGTAAAGGCAGTATTGTAGATTTTTTAGTGGTAAATTTTCACAAAAGCCACTTAGTGGGAGTAAATGTGGCAAAGGAATGGTTGGCTTCAGCTTCATCTATGTCAAATTGCAAGGTGGGAAACATGCCTTTTAAGTATTTGGGTTGCCCATCGAAGATTTACATTGTAAGTCACAAATGTGGAAGCCGGTGGTTGAAGTAGTTAAACGTAGATTATCCTCCTAGGAAAATAAATACATCTCAAAGGCAAAAAGAGTTGTTTTACTGAAATCTGTCTTGTCTGCATTGTCAATTTATTTTCTTTCGTTCTTCAAGGTACCAAAAGCTATTATCTCTCAACTTAATTCCCTATTTAAAAATTTTCTGTATGAGGGGTGTGAAGAGAATCGTAGGAAGGTAAACTAATTATCTTGGGAAAGGGTATGTAAGGAAAAGGAGTTTGGTGGGTTGGGGTTGCGTGATATAGAAAAATTAAATGTTGCTTTATTAGGAAAATGGAGGGTATTGATGGAACATGATAGTTTGTGGGTGTGAATCCTAGAATCACAGTATTTGAAGGATGACGGACAATGGGAGGTGAAAATGAATAAATGTTTTCGATGGTTGAAGGATTTACAGTCCATTAAGATGGTAGGAGAAGGCCATAATGAGTGGTGGTCTACGCATGTAACTCATCGAGTTGAGGATCAAGGGGTAGTTGATTTCTAGAAAAATAGGTGGTTAAGTGATCATAGTTTTAGGTTGCATATGCTCGTCTTTTTGGGTTAACGATTAATTTGAAGTCATCAATGAGAGATATGCAAGGGGTGATGGGAGATGGAAGTAGTCTTGGAAGCGGGAGTTGTTTGATTGGGAAAAAAAAGTAACTCAAGGTATTACAAAATAGGCTCGGGTCAGTGAAGCTAGTGGAAGGGGTGGTTGATACTTGGTTTGGAGTACGGATGGGTCAAGAGAATACTCTATTTCATCCGCATACAGGTTATTATCAAATGACACACGTCTTCAAAAGGACCCATTTTTCTCCCTTTTATGGCAGAGGAGTTTCGCCCAAGGTGCATATGTTGGCATGGTAATTAGGAACAGACAGGTTACCAACAAAGGTGAACTTATTAAAGCGAGGAATTTTGCATCTAAAAGATTCATTGCGTGGAATATGTGGAAAAGAGATGGAATCTCGGTCTCATTTGTATAACTTGTGATGTGTCTACTAAGAGCTAACAAGAGATTTGTTATTGGTGGAGTATATCTACAGCATTACTAAGAATAGTAAAAGTTCATGCACTCCAAATTAATGGACTATTAAACAGTAAGCAATAACAACATGCTATGTCTATTTGTGTGGCTTGTATATTTGTGGCATATATGGAAGTGGCATAATAATGCAGTTTTTAAAAACCATAGTGTTGATACTTTGGGAATTATTCACGATACGCAATGAGCTTGTAGGAATGGTGTAGGGTAACACAATTTACAACACATTCTACGTGGAGTGGATTATGAACCCGATATACTGCACCTGATAGGTGTCGTTTTCTTCCTTTGTTGGACTTTGTCTAATTATTGGTAAACCCTTTATATCATTTTGTTTCGTTAGAAGACATTTCTTATACTTTCTTTTTTTTTTATTCAATAAATCAATTTTTAGTCAAAAAAATGTGTTATTATGATACAATTAATTAATTTTTTTATGACAGAATACATAAATTATTTTTAATAGTAATTGAATTAACTATGATATACATTTTTTTTATTAAACTTGAATGAATTAGAATAGAAGTAAATACTTATAATAGTAATTAAATTAATATTAAATAAATTACATTTTTTAATAGTAATCAAATTAATTATTAGTAAATTTTTTTCATTGTGTAATGTGTATTACTAAGATACACTTTTGATAACAAAATGAAAAATACTTTTGTTGGGATAATTTTGTCTAAAAATATGAAAAAGTTTGAGGTAACTAGCAAAATGCAGTGGAAAAGCAAAGCTCTGCTACCACAAGGGGAGGCCCAAGCGGCCTACTTGCTGGACTGCAACAATCTAAACATTACAAAGAGGAATTGCTTCCTGGTTCCTACCTCGTGCAAACAATTTCCTTGCTAAAGGTTACTCAAAATTATTTCAGAACTAAAAGTATCAACGAAAATATTCTCATGCAAGATAACTAGTTATCCACAAAATAGGTATAATCCAAATCTATAAAAATTATGTAGGTACAGGACCGAGTATAGACATTGCAGTATCCAATCCATCTTTTTTCATATAAAATAATATTTTTTTAATTAAGTTTTATCTTGATTCCCCTCAAATAAAGTTTCTAGCTTTAGAATAATATTATTAATATAATTATAGAATAAAAAAAAACATATAATATAGTTTGTAAAAATTTAATAAATAAAAAAAATTTAAAGAAATAATATAGTTTGTAAAAATTTAATAAATAAAAACAAAATTTAAAGAAATTGAATTATTTATAAAATAATTCTTAATAAAATTATAATATTATTTAATGTAATAGTAAAAATAAATAAATTTATCTATAATTATATAAACTTTAAAAAATATTTTATAATATATTTTATGTTTAATATTATGTTACTTTGTTTTTCATATATTTTTGCTTATATGTAAAAATATTAATTTATTATATCTATATATAATTAAAATAATATGGATTACAGATATGGATATATGAATAACCAGCACGGATAAAGAGAAGATAAAAACTGTTATTCACGCAAATATAGAACTGCATTTTTAAGATGTGTATACAAGTACAGTACCATAGTACTCTATGGAGACCTTATCTATTATCATCCTGCGCACCAATAATTAATGAACAAAATTTTGTCTGAACGACCTGAAATCTGAATTTGAACCAACATTCAACTTTTACTTTTGTATTTTCCTAGCTTCTACTTTTCTCCTTTAAGATGTATAATTTTTCTACAACATAGTGAAAGCACCGAATTATATGTGTGTAATGTATATAAAGGAAAAAAAAAAATAGTTACTTTCTTCTCACTAGTATTCTCTGTCATTTCTAAGTCTTTTCTGATGTACTCATGCTTACTTGCTCCAATTCCAAATTTGTATTCCCGCCGCAGTCATGGCAAGTGAAAGTACCGAAAATATTAGATAAAGTTTTTTTGGCTATTTTTATTTTAATAAAAATATGGCTGATTACCGTTTAAAAAATATTTTAAAAATTGAATTAAAATAATTTTTTTAAAAATCAAAACTATGTAAAAAAATATTTTCAAAAAATCAATTTAATAGCAATGTGGTAATTATAATAAAAATTATATATAAATATATTTTAAAGCTTAAACAACACAACACTTAATTTAAAAATTACCTTGTTAAATGCATTCGTATTTTCTGTCTAATGGCCCCGGATGGACCTGATGACAGTAAAAAGAATATATTAGCATCAATAGTGAACCATTGTCAACCAAAGAGGATGAAAAAATTAACCAATGATTACCATAAACAAGGACAAACTTTGCATAATCAATTTTAATCTTCCGCTGATTCTTTTCTTTCATAAGCAAACCGAGTCGAATAAATTTCGACATTGTCCTTTTGAAATACAATTTTAATACCATCCCGAGGAAGCTCTGTTTGGCACTGTCACTCTATGTAGCATCATGCTAGCATATCCTTAATCTTGATCAATACAATGAAAATAATCACAAAATCAATTAAATTAAATAAAGAAAGTTGTGCAATATTGGAGTATTTAATTAAATAGCAGAATTCTATTTGAATTTCAAAACAATTAAAAGGTTGTAAAAATTACAAAGCGTAAATACTAATATACTTAATTGTTGCTGAGACTCGGCTTAATCATGTAACTAGTGTGAGAATTAGATAAAGGTAATTGAAGCGTAAATTGCACCGTGTAAGAATCAATGGTAAGAGTTGTGAGAAACAAAACCAAAATCATGACAATGACCACAATTAAAATCACAAGTAGAGAGATTTACCTTATGAACTCAAAATAATTAGTTCGCTCTGGATCTTCTCAATTCATCTTTTAGCTTCTTGTTCTAGATACACGTCTTGAAAGAATTTTGAAATTGTTTAACTTAATGGGAGAGAACATTAGGCTTGACTTTGTATTCCTCAATCTAAGAAGAAACTTACAAGCAAGAACTGTTACTTTCCTAGCTAGGAACTCCAAAAATTTACTGTATTTGTTAGCTTCTTAAAGAGAGGAGATGCCTCTTCAAATCAACCCTTGATTGTTTTTTAACTTATTAACCGATGGAAATGGACAAAACCCTACCTTTGTAATTTTCTAGATTGAATTTTACTGTTAAAGTTAAACAAGGTGAGAAAGAATGGAGCCTAAATGCCTTTTCTTTTTTGTGCCTAAAGAAAAACAAGGTGGAAAGTCATTGTAACTCTTTTGAGAATGTAAAGTAGAATGCCTTTTTATTTATAAAATATTTCATTTATAATTATAATATTAAATAATTAGACATAAATCATGTTACTGAATATCATTATACATTTGTTAGTAAAAAATATTTAAATAATTAATTTATTAAAATGAAAATTTTATGTTTTATTATCAAATATAAATTTAAAAATATAATAAAAATTATTTATCACATTGTCTTAATTAACTATTTAAACGGAAGTTACGTAAGTATAACAAGAAATTTAAATTCATTGGGCAAATTTTCACATGAAAAAGTAATAGTTAACGGGTCTGGTTGAGCATGGTGTTTGAGTTGTTGTTACTGTAAACACTTTGACACGGTATTCAACTCCTATAAGAAGAATAAAAAAAAGAAAAAATAATATTTTATTTCTTATAATTAAATATTTTTATTATATATTTTTATGAATTCAATATATTTAATAAAATTATTTTTTAAAGGAAATTTTATTCTTTAAATAAGTGAAACCAAATATCTTTAGCTAGCTAGAAGTCTAGACAGTTTTAATTACACTAGATATTTCAAAACATTTACCTAACACTAAATGTGTGTAGATAAAAATTTTTGGATTTTTACCTACATAAAATATTTATGGGCATAAATCTTTTTCATTAATTTTCATAATATTATAAAAGTTTTACTTCCACTAAAGATGTATAGGTATAAGATTATTGAAGTTTACCTACACTTAATCAAGTCTGTAGGTAAAAGTATATATAGCTAGATGTCATTTTTCTTATAATGAATTAATTAAAAATAGATCAATCTATAAAAAATTACACACTGAAATTGATGATATTACTAACAGATCATTAAAAATAGATCAATCTATAAAAAATTACACACTGAAATTCATGATATTACTATCAGATCATTTTTGTTAAGGGTGTTTGCAAAATTATTTAGTTCAAATTTTACTTTAAAAGTCACTCGAATTAAACAAGAAAATTAAGTGCAGTTTGATTTGAAAATATTATAAAATCCGAATCAAACCAAACCAATTGTTAATGGTTTGGTTTAGTTTTTTTGTTTTAAAAATATTATTAATCGTTACTTAATATTTTTTTAAGAGTTTAATTGGTTATAAAGATTTTTATGACATTCAATCACAATTCTTCATTCATTATAACTATATCGACTTTATTCATTAGTACTTTAAAAGTCACATAAATAAAAAGTTATGATTAACTATTAGTGTAAATCTTTTACAATGTATACCAATTAAACTCTTTATTTAATACTTCTAAAAATACTTAAATAGTTTGTTTTACTTTGATATTTATATCTATTGATAATTTAATGAAAATCAAAGTCACTTCAAAACTTTGTAAAAAATAAAATTTTACCTCATATCTAACTAGTAGAAATTATACTTCTGCTACTAATCATTATTTATTTATCGCATAATTAATATTTATAACATGAATTGTGTCATATTTAAAAATAATAAAATTATATAATTAAAAAATATTAGTTGTAAAAAAATAAAATTATATAATTCAAAATTAAAGTTTGGAAGACCTAATTCATAGCACCACAAATTCGATATTTATTTATCTCATAATTAGTAGTTTTTTACTTCTACGGGCAATTATTCATTTACCGCATATCAATTTATATGCATTTTGTTTATTTTTTAATTTATATTTTATATCGAATTTAAATTAAAGTTTAATCGTGAACCTTTGCTAAATGGACATAAAAAAAGAAGAAGATAAAAGCCTTCAAATAGTGAATTGTCTCCTTTCTTGAATGTTTGTTGAAGAATTACGAACATAAAATTTTATGCCAACATCATCCTAAAAAATTATTCAATATTCGATTGGGCCATAATGTAATTTACTACACAAGAAGTTTTATGGGGTACAATAAGAAAACATCCCAAAAATTTTTATATATATTAACATATTATGTGGAATCAAAAAAGTTTTTACTTAAAAGTTAAAACATATTATTAGTATTATTACTCGTTTTGCTTGAACTGTCTGTTGTTCAACTTTTTTAAGTGAGATATGTTTTGTAAGAATCAATTTTTAATTGTAAATTATTTTATCATAATATATATTAATTTACATATATTTTATAACACATTTTTCTTACATACTTTATTATTAGTTGAAATTCATTCGAAACACAAATTTTATGTAGATTCACATAAAATGTTTAAAGAATGTGTTAGAGACAATGTTATTAACATTTTTAAGTTTTTATTTCTAAATTTAAGAAAATACCATTTTTTGTCATCAGCAAAGTCTTTAGGTAACTAACCTGAAGAAGAAAAATTAGATGTAATTTCAAAAATTAAAATAATTATTTTTAAATTTGAGGAACTAAAAATAATATTTTTTTAAAATTGAAGGACTAAAAACTTAATGAAAATTTTAAATTGATAAGCAAATAATACAGTTTATAAAAAATATATGTCGATTCACATAAAGTTTTTTTCAATTAAAAAATCTGTTTTCTTTTTATCATCTAAAAACATATAGGATATTCCCGTATATTTCCTTTTTAGGTGAAACAAAACTGTATTTGGCTATTTGCTAATAATATAAAGTTTGATCTGTTGTTTTGCTTGCCCCGTTGCGTGTTGAAACTATTCGAACATCATGTTCCAAAATCTCCACCGATTAATTACCACCATTTAATTAATATTTAATCATTTGTAAAGACGTGGTAAAACAAATTAATAAAAAAAACATCACAAAAAAAATCTTGATCATGAAAGACCACGAGCACCTGATGTGGATTCATGTCAAGCAGTTTACTTTTTTTAATGTGATTTGGCATGTGATGTGTTATGTTCATGCAGATGACATTATGAGGTCTCTGCTTTGGGTATACAAGCAGTGAATCTTTAGAGTTTGGTCATGACGAGTGTATTGTGAGAGTTGGAGACAAAAAGGAATGTGAAGAGCTTATAAATTATAATGATACTTTTCTTTCCTCACTTCACTTGCACGCCGGATTTTTGTATCATTCGCTTCTCAATTATGTTATGCGTGATTCCCTCACATGCGTGACAGTCTTTTTCATTTGTTCCTTGTGACTTCTCACAATTTAATACACAGGTCTCTTTTATATCTTCATCATATTAATTCAATAATGAATTTAATTAATAGGTAAAAATATGTTTTACAATCATGCTAATCCATAAATTCAATAAATTTATCATTATGATTTAATATCAATGTAAAATTTATTATACTAACAATGCATGCATATTAATTAAACTCTTAAAAAAATAAAGTGTATTGGATTTTATAACATAAAATCTTAAAATACTCCATATAAATTTATAAGATTTTAATAATAGATTTATATATTTTTAGAAAATATTTAAAGTCACAAAATTAATGGAAAAGGTTTGAAAAGAGAAGAGTAAAACTAATATAAAATTTTAAATATTGAATTTCAAAATATGTTTAGAGTTTAATTAATATATACTAACAGTGTAAAAGAGTTTTACACTGTTGTTTAATCACAACAATATGTTTAACCTTTTTACACTGACAATATATAATAATTAAACTCATATGTTTAAAGTTGTTTCTAATTTAGTTTCAAAATTTTTAAAAGCTACAACTAAATTTTTTTTCTAAATTAGTTTAAAGTTGTATAAAATTTTCAAACCATTGACCGTTAAATTTGGAATATTGACTTGCCACATGTCATTATTGTATGACGTAAAAAATAAAAATAATATAGTTTCACGAAATAATTAGACTAAATTATACTTTGTGTCCCTCTATTTTGGCACTTGTGCACATTATGTCTCACATTTTTAATTATGCACATTTTGTCTTTTCCTTTTGTAAATTGCTTACATTTTATCCATTTGTTAAATTCAAACGGTTAACTATTAAATTTGGAATTTTAACTTGCCACGTGTCATTATTGTATAACATGGCATTGTGATTTAGAATTACATTTAGATAGGAAATTTTGTGTTTCTTCGTATCTTCCCTTGTTTGAAAAAGGCTTTTAACATACGGAGAAACATAGATGTAAATGGAAACATCTTTGATGACATTGCCTTGAGAAATAGTAAAACATTATTGTCACTTCCACTTTTTGGTAAGTGTTCAATAAATGGATAGTAAAAGGTAGAAATCCATGTGTTCTCATTAAACCCATATATTTAAAACATTTGGAAATCCTCCCTGAACCAATAACTTAGGCCCCGTTCGGGGTGGTTCTGAGTTTCTGGTTTTGGTTTTGAAATGTATTTTGAAAACAGAAACCTGTTAAGCAAAAATGGCTCTGTTTTGGTTTTTTACTCATTTTTGAAACAATTTTCACTCAATTTTAAAAACAATAAAATTTGGTTTTTAGATTTTTGTTTCTGTTTTTATTTAAATTTACTACTTGATGTTATTTATCATCATTGACCATCACCTCTGACCAAAAGTCACCGACTGCCACTCCGATCGGCGGTCATCAGCCGCCACCTCCGACCAACGGTCATTGACCACCACCTCAGACCGGCGATCACCGGCTGCCACCTCCAATTAGCGGTCACCAATCGCCACCTTCGGCCGATGATCACCAGTCACCACCTTCAATCAACGGTCACTGGCTGCTACCTCCGATTGACAGTCACCGGCTGCCACCTTCGATTGATGGCCACTGGCCGCCACCTCCGACCGACAGTCACCGGCCGCTACCTCCGACCAACGGTCACCGGCCGCCACTGCTGATCGGCGATCACTGGTCGCCACCTCTGACTAGCAGTCACCAACCACACATCCGACTAGCGATCGTCAATGACCGACTGTCACTTTCAACGATTGCTACCTTCAACTAGTGTTTTGGTTAAGATTTGAAACCAATGTTTTAAATTTGGAAACAAAAACAATGTTGTTTTTAAAATTTTGAAAACTTAAAAGTAAAACTAATTTTTGTTTTTAGAAATTTTAAAACTAGAAACCAAAAACCACCCTGAACGGGGCCTTAGTTACCAACAATTTATAAGTAGAATGTTAAGGCTTTAATTGTTTTTCATTACCAGTTGACAAAGAATCTTGCTTGCATCTACCACCCTATTCATTTGGCAATATAAATTCATTAAAACATCAAAAGCATAACCTGCATAAGTAACCCCCTCTTTGTCAACCATCTCTATAAAAGATTCACTTCCACAAACTGAAATAGAACATGTTAACATGCAATAACACAAATTTTGAGCAACACGAGTGTGATTTGTTGATTCTTGGGAAACAGACATATTATTAGTAATGTTTTTTAGATTCCTGATAAACTGTCAAGCAATATCAAGTAGTGCACTTGATTGAGGAACCAATTTTGTGTCTACCTTACCCTCAAGCTTCTGGGCATTGACATTGTCCCTAGTTCCCTGGATGTGTGACATTAAGGCTACAATAACTTTGACTTGCTCATTCCCCAAACTCTCACTCTTTGGTATAATATTATTACTATGGAGAATGCATAGTGAATTTTTTACCCTAAATGCACAAACTATTAACTTCAAGGAGGATGCATTGTGGATTTGGAGAATCTACTATGGATTTGGGAAAATGAGGGTTTGGAAGTCGTAAATCAGTTTGGGTTGTTAACTCTAAACCACAATGTCACGTCATACAATAATGACATGTGACAAGTCAATGTTCCAATGACACGTGATAAGTCAATGTTCCAAATTTAGTGGTCTAATAGTTTGAATTTAACGGATGGATAAAATGTAAACAATTTATAAAAAAGAGGGACAAAATGTGCGCAAGTGTAAAAAATAGAGGGGGTTATGAGTGTTGTAAATTTCTTAGTATTATCGAGGGAGTTGGACATCGGAGACACAAACTCATATATAAAAGTACATGACACCACCTTCAACCCAAAATCTTAAGGTATTATGTTTGTGAGTCTTTTTCACTTGTATATTACTCAATTTCCCAATTTCTATGCAATGTGGGACTTCAATTCACATTTGTATCTCAACAATGTCTCTCTCAAGTGTGCGTCCCTTCTACATTATGGATTCCCCCTCAAGCCTGACCCAATCTCCCTTATTCACACCACTCTTAAACCTAAAGGACACACCACCTGAACCACCCTTGTTAAGAAGACTTTTGATGTAGGAAATTCATGTGTCAACTTTAGCCTCATCATAACCATTGACTCTATATTACTTGTTGGGACAAAAAACGCTTCACTAATGAACTTTTTTTTATTCATATTGATAAGAAAAATACACCATAAAATAAATTGTAACACCTACAAACCTTTCCCATATTTTTATAAACCTAACATTCTAATCTTAAATAAGGAAATAAATCTCTATTTTAAAAATAATATCTTTAAAATTTAAAAAAATTCGAAGGATAAAACAATATTTTTTCTAAACAATATCTAAAAATTTGAAATTAAAATAGTTTGAATTGTTTTCTTAACAATCTCTCCTTCAATTAAAATTTTTAATTTCATTTTCAATCACCTTCTTTAGTGATATGTTTTTCTAGTCATCATGAGACTCTCATATTAGTTGTTGACACTAGGGAGATGTATAATAATGTGTCAGGAGCTCATCTATAATAAAAGACGATATCACCTTAAAAAAAAAACTTTAAGCATTAGATTTGTGAGTTCATTCACAACAAAAATAAAAAATTATGAGTATTTATTACTTATATATTACTTAACTTCTCAATTTTTACATAAGTTAAGACTTTAACTCACACTTATATCTCAAGATTTAGTTGAAGTTTATGCATACAAAACTTAAAATAAATTATAGTTACATCTCTTAAATTTTTCTTAAATTATAGTTACACTTATTTCAGTTTTTTTTTAAGTTCTACATAAACCTTTTATTTCTTTTAAAAATATTATACTACCTTTACATTACAAGTACATTCTTCAAATTCTAAAAAAATATCACATTGACATTTCCAATAAAAAGGTTATTGAGTGCGTCTAATATCGTTGTAATTTATTAAAAAACAAACAACTCCCGGTGAACTTCCATTTTTGTGTTCGTTAGATCCCTTTACATTAAAAAAATAAACAAAAACGGTAATTGTTCTTGAGAAAGTTGTAATTTTGATCGTCATAACTCTCCTGGTAGGTTGGAGAAGAACAAAATTGTTGTATTTTGGTGAAAAATGAAAAAAAAAACAACATAGTTTTTGTTTTGCAGGTTGATTGGTAACTAACCATAACTGATACCAGCTTAATCAGACCAGTTTTGTTTGGTCATCCCTCTTCAACCATATTTATCTTTCACATGATTCATTTTCTAAACATTGGCCAACAACTGGTTGTCCCTATCAAAGAACCTCGAATTTGGTGGTCTCCTTCATGTGGAACCCCTTCCGTATCTAATTTTTCTCTTATGTTTACGTCTTCTGATCTCTTTAATAAAAAAATAAATAAAATAAAAGCTACTTCTTTCCGTTTCTCTTTGATGCTTCCCTTATTCATCAAGCAAGAATTACATTAATTTTACTTAATTTATTTGCTTTCATATAACTATTTCTATATTTGATTTCAAATAACATCAAGAAAACATGCCAGACTAGCACTTCTCCCTCGGATATAATTTACTTCGTTTATATTATAGGAGGAAAATTAAAATGAAACAAGATAATATAAGAAAAATTTAAATTATCATTTCATTTTCTAGACAGTTCTAATACAATATGATATAGTTATAAAATAAATTTAATTAAAAAAATATTTATTATCAGTGTAAAAAACCACAGATCAATAAAAACCACAGTTCAAATATCTTTTAACTTTAAGTGGTTATTATAAAAGTTAAATTTATAATTATATAATTGTATAAAATTACTTTATACTTCATTTCATGACCTTTTTTTTAATATAAAGGCAGATTTCAAAATTCAAACATATTTTATTTGTTTTATTTCAAACTACCTAAACAACAATATATTATTGCATTGTATCTCATCTTGTTTTATTAATTTAAACACAATGAAAAATTGTCTTCACTTTTGATTTTTTTTGTATAAATAATAATAATAATTTTATTAAAAATATTTATCACAAAAATATATTATATATTTTAATAGTTTTTCTATTTTTACCAATAAATAAAAATTATTAATTAATTTTAAATCATGTTATATGATTTTAAAATTAATTATTATAAAAATTAATAAATTTATTATATATAATAAGCAACAAATTGATAAAGATGGCATATAGAATTAGTAATGGACTCTTCTTTCTTAAAAAAAGGAAATAAATTATCAATAGTGTTTATATTATATTTTACTTATAAAATGAAATACATAATAAATTTATGGATTTTATTGTAATTTTTTTAACACTAGAAATTACACTAGAGAAACTTCAAACTTAAACATGTAAATATACTTCAACAACATTACATCTACTTAATTTTAAACTAATAAATGAGTTTAGATAAATGATGCTGTATGGAGAAAAAACATATAACCAACAATTTTTTTTTTTATTAATAAGAAAAACACATCAATCATATAAAGCACTACTTAAATAATAAAGTTATTTTGTTAATATGATTTGTATTTATCCTTATATCAACAACAAATGTTTGAACTATTGAAAAATCTGCAAATTTCTCTCAACACTATAACTCTCCTCTCACTTATTGTAGTGACTCCTATCCGGGGCTGATAATTCATCTTAGGTCAGAAACTTTATTTATATATCTAACATCCTAAAAAAGAAACAAATATCTATTTTATAAATAATATCTTCAAAATTTAAACAAATATGATAAAACAGTATCTTTTTCTAAACAACACCTAAACATTTAAAATTAAAATAATTTTAATTGTTTTTTCAGATGTAAAAATGTGTAAGATGTTAAATACTGATTTGCTCATTTGTAAATTTAAGAAATTAATAGATAAAAACCATTAGTTTTTTTTTTATGTTAGCTTTAAAAAACCACACAACATTACATCATTTGAATATCTTTTTCATTTTTTACATCAATAGAACATCATATTTTGTATGATCTTAGAAAACTTTTAGTAAATCATATCATCTAAATATCTTTTCCATTTTTTACATAAATAGAAAATCACATTTTGTGTGATCTTAGAAAAATTTTAATAAATTATACAATACTTGTTCTTGTATATTGAGAAGAGAGGAGGGACATTAAAAAATTATTTTTTAAAATATTGAGCTAATTTTAATTTGTAGAAGAACTATTTTACTCCACTTAGAGATTAACTATTTTACTTCACCTGTCAATATCAGATTTTACTAGAAATATTCTATGATTATATCTACCATTCAATAATAATGATTTAACTTTATGGTGAGAGTTACCAATATATTCTTTTGATACATTTTTCTTATTATATTTTTTATTATTGTTGAAATTTATTAAAAATTATAAAATTAGAAGCCATGATAATTTAATAATAAGTAAGATTATATAATTTATTTATTTATTTGTAAATTTTAACAAATTATGTGGTGTTATTATTTCTCTCAACTTTGTTTTGTCTGGTGATTATAGTTTAAAAAAATGAAAATAAAAATCCGTAACAATTGGTGAAAAGATGCGAGACAGGTGATGATGGTCTATCTAACGGAGTTTGCGTGTAGGTGAAACCAGCTCCAGCGCAGTGCGTAAAGGCAGAGAGAGAAGAGAGTGAGTTACATAATGAAGAGTGACGAAGCCATTTCGCCATTATCACTCTCGCACCAAAAGCGATGAAGCTCTAGGTCAGTCAGTTCCTTCAGTTTCACCTTTCGAATCCAATCCTTCTCTCTCCCCTTCTTCATCTCATTCCATTTTTAAAATCAATTATCACTGTTGATCTTCGCACTTCCTGTTTTTCTCGCCTTATTCCGTACATATCCCTCTGGCGTTCCGATCTCTGAAGTCGCGAGATTCTTCTGCCTCGATTGCGCACTTCATGTGATTCTGCTTCTCTCTCCAACCAAGTATTCTACTCCTTCGGTTTGTGCCTTGTTTGGTTTTCGAAAAGTAAAATAGAACTATAGAATTTGTAGTTTGATGAGTAATACATTGCCATTGCATTGTGTTACTTGAATTTTATAGGTTAAGGTTAAATCGTAGTTCTGATGCGAGGACACATTTCCTCTCTCTTGCTTCATATCCTCGTCATTGAATCTTTGTTTCTTCCTGAGAGATCTCGCTGATTTATTTATTTATTTATTTATTTTACTTTTATGTGATCTTAAGATGCACTATTCTGATCAGCGTCAGCCCATAGGAACCACATTTCGATGTAATTTTATTAACTTACTAGATTGCTAAGGATGGTTATAGCTGATTGCAGGCTAACATTTTGTAATCATTGGTAGTAATGCCTTTCCAATTATTTTTTGTCAATTTTGTTACTGCCTTTTAGTTCTAAAATTTCTTTATTCTTTTATGTGAAATGCTAGATCAGGCTTCCTGGATTATCTTATTATTAGAATGGATAGATTTAAGCAATTACTAATCGAAGATAAAACAGCCTTGGTTGAATTAAATAATTAATGGCATTTGTTCTCACAACATTGGTGTGATTTTTTTTGGCAGGTTTACATTTTAGGAGTAGCTGAATCATATGAGGCGAGTGGTCCTTTGTTAATTACTTCAACTTCTGTTGACAAATCTTCCTTGATCAATTTGTTAAGATTGAAGAATAGATTTGTGTATATACTAATGTTAGTGTTGGAGCTTGTGTTCTGTCATTTGTGTTTGTGTGCCTCAATTTTCCTCTCTCTTGCTTCATATCCTCGTCATTGAATCTTTGTTTCTTCCTGAGAGATCTCGCTGATTTATTTATTTATTTATTTATTTTACTTTTATGTGATCTTAAGATGCACTATTCTGATCAGCGTCAGCCCATAGGAACCACATTTCGATGTAATTTTATTAACTTACTAGATTGCTAAGGATGGTTATAGCTGATTGCAGGCTAACATTTTGTAATCATTGGTAGTAATGCCTTTCCAATTATTTTTTGTCAATTTTGTTACTGCCTTTTAGTTCTAAAATTTCTTTATTCTTTTATGTGAAATGCTAGATCAGGCTTCCTGGATTATCTTATTATTAGAATGGATAGATTTAAGCAATTACTAATCGAAGATAAAACAGCCTTGGTTGAATTAAATAATTAATGGCATTTGTTCTCACAACATTGGTGTGATTTTTTTTGGCAGGTTTACATTTTAGGAGTAGCTGAATCATATGAGGCGAGTGGTCCTTTGTTAATTACTTCAACTTCTGTTGACAAATCTTCCTTGATCAATTTGTTAAGATTGAAGAATAGATTTGTGTATATACTAATGTTAGTGTTGGAGCTTGTGTTCTGTCATTTGTGTTTGTGTGCCTCAATTTTTTTTTGCACTGATTCTTGACATTTAATTTGCTCTAAATTCACCATGCAGATTGCAGATTACTTGTCTGGAAGAAAGGATTCAAAATGAGTTGGAACCCACACATGGAGGTCCATTACAATAGCATTAGCTATCCGTATAATACAGCAGGAAGCTTTATTGAATATTTTGAAGGTCTCACCTATGAACATGTCAACTTCATTTTTTCTGGTGCATCACATGCTCAGGTGCTTGCAAAATTATCATTTATATCATGTTTGAGATATTTAATATAAGCCTTGCTTTGATGGAGATTGTTCTTATTTTCTTGTTTTCTTAAACATATATCTGTCCTGTAGCTGCATTTCATTATTTTATCTGAAATTTGCTGTTGTTCTTTAAATATTAATGAAACCTGAAAGATTCATAATATTCAAGTAAAGACATAAAATTTCATTTATATAATATGCAGGAGAGTTCATACCCTTCAAATTCAAGCTTTTACAAGTTTGGACTATCTGAACCTGAAAATACTTCATACTATCGTTACAGTCATGGTTATGAGGTAAATAATCACGAACCACTGGTGGATGAATACAGGAGACCTTCAGAGAACTCATTGGCAATCAATGAACAACAGACAGCAGCTGTAAGCACAGAATGGGTCCAAGGTGGAAATACTGACACACGAGACAATTCTATTGAATGTACGTTTGTTATTTTCATCCTATCATAATTTTTTGTAAATGCATAAAGGCCTTTGATTAGCCTCGGCAAGATTGAACCACAAATGCCCCATCATCCACATTATAAGTACGCTATTTTATGTTGTTTATATTTAGGTCTGGAGGGAGTATGTAGAGCTCAAAATAATGAAAGTGTTTGGAGCAATGTTGTTAAATAACTGCCACGGCGGCGCAATAGCGCCATGGCATGATGGATTTTTTGTCAACCGCTATACAAAATTTGGTCATCCGCCATTGATAACACTAGTTTGGAGTATTAGTGACAAAAGTCAAGTAAACATTAGTTCTTAACATATAAATTTTAAAGAAACTAATGAGGTTTGTTCACTTTCGTCTGTCTCTGATCCTCTAACAATGCTTTGTTCAACACATTAAAGAAAGAACTAGAGATTAGTTAGTTAAATGAGTAGTTCTATTTTGGTAAGCCAGACACATATGGTAGCCCTTTCCCAAAACAAATATTCCGGGGCTTTTTTTAAGCTTAGATTCAAAGACAATGCAGTAGATTCTGTTGATGACCACTTCATTTATATTTGATAGGGTTAACTCTACTGCATATACTCTATTTTCTAAGAAGTAAGCAGAAGAGTGATCGCCCTCTTCCCTATGGCAATACCGGCTTATTATAGACTTGTTATAGTATAAATAGGTAGAGGCCTTACTCTATTCTTTCTCTTTGGTCAGGAATAGTGGTCTCGGATTGTATCAAGTAACTAGTCTTAATAAGACTACATCTATTCTATCGTTCGTGTTCCTCACTTCCTCTCTGAGTATCACATGCAGATCTGTCATTTAATAGTTTTGAGTCCTTTCATCCTACATATAAAATGTTTGCTCACCATTTAAACAACTGTCCTTTTCTTTCAGGTCCTCGAAGACTTCATAGTAATTCAAATGATTATCAGGTAATTGCCTTCAAGATTCCTGGTGCGTGAATTGGTGAAATGTTACTATAAACATCTAAGAAGTTTAAACAGTTACCTTTAGCCATTCATCAGTTTCAAGCACTATATATGATTATCTAACAAGCCATTTTGCCTGATTATGTAGGTCATTTGGCAAGACAATATTGATCCTGACAACATGACCTATGAGGTTGGATTGCATGTCTCAGAGTCCTTCTTTTTCTGAGCATTATATAGTATATCCTTAAGTTCAGCTACTATATATTTTATTTCTTCTGAGTCAATCTTATACAATAGTCAATCTTGTAGGCCCTGTTTGGTGCTGCTATTGTAGCAGATAAATGAGTGGAAAATTTCAAAATTGGTGTGGGTTTCAAATCTCGACCACTATACTTCAATTCAAATATTTTCACTCGATTCCATTCTTTTCCATTTCATTCCACCAAACGTACTGTAATTATTTGACTAAGGGAATGTACTTGGGTTACTCATTTATTTGTATGCCTTTAGTTGTTTTATGCTTCACAGTACACATTATTTTACATGGAGATAATTACTCTTGGAAAATATTGTTTGGTCCAATCATTTCACAAAATTCCTACAGTTAATTGTGTCCTTATGAGCTAGATTGCATTACATATTTTAATTGCAACTGGTAAAATTCATTTTGTTCCTGCTACTGCTGGTTTATTAGCTCTGGAGATAAATAAAAATTAACAAGGTAGCATTTATGTTAGAGAATTGTCTCTTGGTTGCACATGTATCTTCAATTAAATGTGTAGCAAATGTTAGTGTGATCTTAAATCATTATAGCATATTATTAGCATGTGAACATCAGTATGGATAGCAAATTAGCAATTAGAAAAAGATGGAAGTATAGACTACTCATATTTGAGTGATTATTTTCCAACATCAATGTGGTATCATCTATTTCAGGAACTACTTGAATTAGGCGAAGCTGTTGGAACTCAAAGCCGTGGTCTTACCCAAGAACAGATCTCCTCACTACCAGTGTCAAAGTACAAATGTGGGTTCTTCTTGAGGAAGAAGTCACGGGATGAGAGGTAATATTTGGGTTTCTTGACTCGTTATGTTTTAATGCAGGTGTTGCTTTTCTTCTCCTTTCACTTATTATTTAATTTTTTCATTAGTTATTACTTGTCTAGCCTTCAAAATCCTTGTTTCTTCCGTTTATTCATGAACTCGTTCTTGATTGAATATTTTTTATCAAATAGTTATATTTCTTTATCCAAGTCGATCTTGAGGAATTTTCGATTGTTGCTATCAAGCTTTTATGGTTTGGGTTTAATTTCTATCAAGCTTACCGAAGAATTCTGTCTTGCGTTATCTGTAAATGAGAACAAAGAATGTAAAATAAAATGAATAAAGTTTAGTACTGCATTTCTTTTCTTTCCTTATATAATACTGTATAAAATATAATATGGAATTGCCGAATTGGAGACGATCCAGGAGAGAATTAACTTAAAAACTCCGTGTATTATGTCTGTTATAAATTGCGTTCTATCTGCTAATTATATCTTGTCTTGTTTAGATGTGTGATTTGCCAGATGGAATATAAAAGAGGGGACAAACGTATCACCTTGCCATGTAAACATGTTTATCATGCAGGTTGTGCTAACAGGTGGCTTAGCATCAATAAGGCAAGATATTTACCAATTTATCATGAGTACTCAATAATTGCTTTTAGTGCTAAATTTCACATCCGCTGAGATACTTATTTCTTGCTATTCTTTCTGGGCTTATTTTTTCAGGCTTGCCCGATATGTTACACGGAAGTGTTTGCCGACAAGTCAAAACACAAACACAAATAATCTTGAGCGGACAAGTATCTGCCTGCATATGTTTCTGTTTCACCTAGAGTGTGGGGCTCTACCATAGAAATACATTTTTCTTGTCTTTTCCCTTTTCTTAGTGAGGTAAGCCCTTGGTTTTAGCAAGAATACAGAGAGAATCTTAGCTTTATAAAGAATATGGACACGAAACAATTATCATGATTGTACTGGAGAGGCTTGATTACGGTTTGTTTTCATAATATTTAATACAGTGTGCTATGATTTCGCGTAATTATTACCTTGTGCTGCTGATAGAGTGTTGTTGGAATGGCATGTGAAGAATGCAAGCATGCTGTTTATTACAATCTTTAAACAGTTACCAAGTTTTATAGGTTTTTAATAAGAAAACCGAAGACATTATTATTCAGGCGCGTTAGGCGTTAAATACTGTTTTTAAGTTGTGCCATACTTCGTGAGTGAAGGAAATAATCAATGACAAGCTTCGACTTCTGATTAAGCAACCTATCAAGTACTTCCTCTCCCGTTTCTTTTCATGTTTTCGCTTTCGAATTTTGTTACTAAACTATTGATATTTTAAATTTTCAGACTCTAATTAATGTATTTTTTAATGTATCCTTATTTAACATCCATAATTATTAGTATATACATAAAAAGTTAAACTATTAAATAGGTATAGTTTAGAAAAAATATAATAGTATTTTAGTTCAGTTACATGTTTTTTAATCTATGTGCAATAACCTTGGACACCAAAACAAATGGGATAGACGAAGTAATTATTATCATCTGTGTAGGTGGTCTCCTATGTCTTTGGAGACTTTGATTTATTTTAGATAACCTTTTCAACAAATACATAAAAAAAAAAAACAGCAAATGTTTATAGGAGAAGAAAAACAAAAGAAATAATTTGAATTTCTTTCGTAAGTTAAAATTAAATTGTATACCTCAAATTTTTAAGATATTAATTAGAGTTTCTAAGAAAACTAAAGTGTGTAAATTGATTTTAATTTGGGAAAAGAAAACATATATTTTTATTTTTTTTCTCTTATAAAAACTTAAGATTAATTTATCTAAATTGACCTATAAAATAAATAAAATTCTTTTATAATTTAATTAACTTATAAAAATTAATAAATATTTTATAAATAGTAAGTTTAATATAATACAATAATACAGTTATTTTTATAAATTTAGAATACTAATATAAATAACACTTTTGGTGAATCTAATATAAATAACATTAGATCTTATATAACAAAAATATTAAACTACTATAATTTATTATATATAAAATTTAATAAATTAAAATTATGATAGTGATAGCTAAAGTTTGTCGTTATCCTAAAATTAATTATTTTAAATATGTGCATCTATTAATAGATTAAACGTCTGCAATGTGTGATTCAAAACCACCACAAAGTGCATGTGAAACACGAATACCGTTATTGCCAAATTCATAGGAAACTAATATTTACTTAAATTTAAAATTAGGAAACTAATATTTACTTAAATTTAAAATTTAAAAGACTAAATTACATGTTTTAATAATAAAAACACAAGCATAAAATTTTACAGTGACATTTAATCACAATATTTTATTTAATATGTACCATTACTGTAAAACGTTTTATAGTGACATTTAGAGTTTGATTGATTTGATTTTGTTTTTTAGTTTTTGAAATAAGTTTTCAAGAATAGTTTTCAAAAACTGATTTTAGAAACAAAATAAAAAAAAAACTTATTTTGTAAGTGTTATTTGAAAACTATTTTGGAGAAATAAAAATAGAAAAAACTTGTTCATATTTATTAAAAATTTATTAATAAAAAGCAGAAAACATATTCTGATTGTATTTTGAATTTTTAAAACAAACTGAAAAACAAAACTACTTTCAACTGTCTGTGTTTTTTAGTTTTTAAAAACTAAGGTCCCGTTTGGGGTGATTTTTGGTTTTTAGTTTTGAAATTTATAAAAACAAAAACTAGTTTTGGTTTTAAGTTTTTAAATTTTTGAAAACATTGTTTTTGTTTTCAAATTTAAAACATTGTTTTCAAATCTTAACCAAAACACTAGCTGAAGGTAGTGGTCGAGACAATCATTGAAGGTAGCGGTCGGTGATTGACGATCGAAAGTGTGGTTAGAGATCGGTGATTGGAGGTGGTGGTCGGTTATTGCCGGTCGAAAGTGAGAGCTAGTGATCGCTGGTTGGAGGTGACAGCCAGTAATTGCCGGTCATAGGTGGTGGTCAATGGGCCCCAGTTGGAGGTGGCAGCCGGTGACCGTTGATCAGAGGTGGTGACCGGTAACCATCGATCAGAGGTGATGATCGATGATCGCTAATTGAAGGTACGAGGGAGTAACTTGTTTGATCTTGCGGTGCATTCACTCCCCTTACGAGAAAGAAATGATGCCCCAGCTCGACTCGAGACCAAGACTCCTTACAACTTGCACCAATAGCGGAATTGAGCAATCATAGATTGATTGAAAAGGCAACCGCCCCTCTCTCCGCCTACCTACTCGTGCTCGTAGCTTGATCGGAGGTTAAGAGTGTCGTTCGATAGAAAAACAGAAGTCGTCCATATCAAGTGATACGTTAATTGCTCAGTAATGCTTTGCCACTACCATTGATGGCGAAAATAGTTGAGTTTGAGGGTTCAAGTCCATACTTCTGCTATTGGCTTCATCGTCGGTGACCATCAGTCGAAGGTGGTGACCGATATCCATCGGTCGGAGGTGGCAGTCGATGATCGTCAGTCGAAGGTAGCGACCGACGATCGGAGGTGATGACTGGTGGTTAGAGGTAGGGGCTATTGATTGCCGGTTGGAAGTGGCGGCCAATGACCGTTGGATCGAGGTGGTCGGTGAAGACCAAATGAAGGTGGCGGCCAGTGATCAATAGTTGGAGATGACAGCCAATGTTCGTCAGTTAGAGGTGATGACTGGTGATCGCCAATTAGAGGTGGTGGCCGATGGTCGTTGATCAGAGGTGGCAGCCGATGACTATTAGTAAGAGGTGGCGACCAGTGACCTCTAGTCGGAGGTGGCGATCGGTGACCATTGGTCGGAGGTAGCGACTGGTAACTATTGGTCAGCGGTGAGGCTAGTAACCGTTGGTCGAAAATGGCAGCCGATGACCATCGAAATAAGGTGAATGTCAATGACTGCTAGTCAGAGGTGGTAGTTAGTGACTTCTGGTTAGAGGTGACAGCTGGTGACCGCTAGTTAGAGGTGATGGTCAATGGTGACAAGTGACGTCGAGTAATAAACTTAAATAAAAACAAAGATAGAAATCTGAAAACCAAATTTTATTATTTTTTAAATTGAGTGAAAACTATTTCAAAAATGAGTAAAAAACCAAAATAGAATCATTTTTGTCAAACACGTTTCATTTTTTAAAATAATTTAAAAATAAAAAACCAGAAAACTTAAAACCACCCGAATAAGGCCTTAACCAATCACATGAATTGGGTTAAAAAAGTGTATTGGAAACATTGGTCCAATTTTAGGAAGTTAGTTGAAACATTAATCACGATTGAACAATTCGCTGCCATGTTCTTTGATATTTTTATTTGATTATTCCATCAATTATTTTTAGATAATTAACTTTGTATTAATGTTTGACTTACATAGTTTTTTTTTCTTAAAAATGAAATATTTTATTCAGCATTTGCAAAACACATCTCAATCACAAGATATGATTAAGACATGTATAGAAATGATAAAACAATTCACATAGCTATAATCAACCTTACCCACACTTGTAAAAAGACCTTTTGCAAGAACTAGTAAGTCATAAAATCATACTTCTTTGAATACTAGAGCATTTCGTGCAAACTAAATCAATTATAGAGTAGCCAACAAGATAGTTGTTAGAGCATCTTTCTTTATCTTCTCATTTGCATATATAAGATGTCACAAATGAGAAGAGCATTCTAACAAAGAGCCTTTAAATTACCCGATCAACGATAATAACACATCCAACTTTATATGCAAACTTACATGACAACAACAAATAAAATATTGATTACGGTTCAATATGGTATATATGACAAATTTACATGGTTATGGAGAAGGAAAATTGAATGTGGACAAAATGGGTGGAAGTTCACAATGAGTCGGTGAGAGCTCCTAATAGACAAATAAAAATCCTATATCATTAATTTATTTTCTATATTCTATCTCCACTAATCAACAAATGTTCATGTTATTTGATAAGCTACATAAAAGATAAAAAAAAATTATAAAAGAAAATTTATTAAATGACATAACATTTCTTAATTGGTTTGACAAAAAATAAACATGAATTGGGAACAAAGGATTTTCATTCTTAATGGATATTGCAAGGTATTATTCCTTTAGCAAAATTTTTTGTGCAAATTAAACATTCGTAAATGAATGATAAATAACCGTTATGGCAAGAATGTGGCAAGAGACGTACTGTAGAAGCAAAAAATAGTTATGCTCTAATTTTGAAGATTTTTGTCCAAAGCTTGGAAGTTGAAATTTTACTACTTCTATCATAGTATGTGTGATCCTAACCAAAAAATATATAACAACAAATAGCCTTCTTTTCCGTCTCCTTCCCCACTCTGACCCTTTCCTTTCATCTCCTTCACCGATATATTTTGGTGGACTGCGAATCTAAATAATTGTTTATACATAACACTAAGGCACTTATCCCCTGCCCACTTATCATGCCAGAACAAAATCTCCTCTCCATTCCCTGACTTTCTTTTAACATGAATAGACCACCACCCTTGCTGATACTGATCCTTGATAGAATGAAGATCTACCCACCATCTTGAGCACTGATTCCCTTGCATCACACATCTCCCATATGACATCTCATACTTAGATTTCAACACACGAACCCATAAACCTTAATTTTCTATTTTTAATCTCCACTTACATTTACCCCACAGAGCAAGATTAAATGCTCTCAAATTCCTGAGGCCTAAACCCCCTTCCTCCTTTGGTTTGCACACATTTTCCCATGCCACCCAATTTACCTTCTTGCCTTCTAAATTACCACCCCAAAGAAAATGCTTAAATATACTATCAAAAGCAGAGATAATGCCTAACATTGCTTTGAAAAAAGATAAATAATAGAGGGGTAAAGCAGACAATACTATTTTGATGAGCTCTACCCCCGCTAGAGAAAACTGCTTGTGCTCCTATAGTGACAACCTCTTTCGTATCACATCCATCACTTCCTTCCATATAGCTTTGCTCCCCAACCTTCCCCAAATTGGCAAACCCAAATATTTGAAGAGAATCTCACCCCTGAAACAATTCAATAAGCTAGCGGCCCTCTCCAAGCATCGAAAAGTTGACTCTTATAAAAATTCACTTTCAATCTTAATAGCAATTCAAAATTCTGCAGTATGGCTTTAACGACCACCAATGATTCTCAATCCTTTTTTACAAAAAGGATAGTATCATCAATAAACTGGAGATGAGATATGCAAATTCTATCTTTCCCTACCTCATACCCTTTCCACAAGTCCTTATTCACCAGGACCTGAATCATTTGGCTTAATTCTTCTACATCAATAAGAAAAAGAAAAAGGGATAAAGGATCACCTACCTTAAACCTCTCCCACAACCAAATTTTTTAGTTGGACTACCATTTAATAGAACAAACATTCTTGTCGAACTCACACATTCCTTCATCCAACTAATCCACCTTTTTTTTTAAATGCATCTTTTTCATTATGTTTAAGAGATACTATTAACTCACTGAGTCATAAGCCTTTTAAAAATCAACTTTCAACCCTACCATATTTTTCATATTCCTTCTCACATCTTCCACCATCTCATTAATGACTAAAATAACATCCAATATTTGACATCCAATATATTGAGCATTATCTCTCTCAAACGAGTGGCTAGAACCTTTTCCAACACCTCATACATACATCTTACTAGAGATATAGGCCTATAATTACCTAAAATTTGTGGGTTCAATTTCTTTGGCAATAGAGCTATAAATGAGCTATTTGACTCTTTTACCAATTTTCCATTTTGATAGAATTCTTCAAACAAACTAGGAAGTCCACCTTCAAAATCTGTCAAAACTCCTTCAAAAAGCAAACATTAAAAGCATCAAGCCCCAGACTTTTATTACTACCACACTTCTGGATGACATTTCTAACAACTACGTAATCTTTTATGCACTTCTTGTGCTTACTTGTTTAACTTTTGCATCATTAATAATATTGTTGGATTATAAAAAAAAAAATCCAAACTTAATGGCCCAATATTGCTTCTATAATATAACCACAAGAAGTGATAATTTCGTACTTTTTACAAAATACAACTTATTGATTTGATACTCAACAATAATATAATATGGCAATTTCTATAATACCTTTCCTATTTTGAGAAGTATTTATACTTCTCTTTTTTTAACAAATCAAATTGTAAATTTTATCTAAGTTATTTTTAATAAATTAAAATAAGTTTTATTTATTTATAAATAAGTAAATATGTCTAAGATTCATAATAAAATAATTTTATAAAATTATTTAAAATAAATTTTATAATTAAGTCTTTAAATAAAATCATTTTACTATAAATCTTAGACATATTTACTTATTTATAAATAAACAAATAAAATTTATTTTAATTTATTAAAAAATAACTTAAATAAAATTTACAATTTAATTAATTAAAAAAAATATCAATATTCCTAAAAAAAGACTCTAACCATATTTTCTTTTCTGCGCGCAAGTATAATTTCACACCGATCGTCTCTGGTTTTCACATCGAGTTTTTGAACCCTTATGACGTCAAGAATTTAAGTCAGCGATGCAATAAATGGAGCAAAATTAAAATCCAAAATTTCACGATTTTGATATAGTTTAACTAACGGATAATCAAAGAAAATGTCTCGCTCTATTATATGAACTAACAAGTAACTCTTTTAAAAAAAAAAATGAACTAACAAGTAACTATTATATTGTAATATCAGTCACCCGATACATATCAAAAGCATATAATAGTTAATAATCATCAAACATTATATATATATATATATATATATATATATATATCATGAGTGAAAAGAAGTTATAACGGCAGAATTTGCAATCTGGTTTATTAAATTACAGGAGAAAATGGAAATTACCTGCATAATGTAATAGGAAATGCAGATAGAAAATCAATCTCTAGAGAGGGTTTTTGAGTACCAATATTATAAAGGTGATAAACTGAGAAAAATTAACAGTAAGAAAAATATATAATGAGAGACAGACCCGGTCGTTAGAAAGGCTAATCGAATGAGGAAGAAACACTCGTCAAGAAAGCAATGTGTTAAAGTATTCAAAGAGTTGTCTTGGTCCTATTGGATCCATATTAAGAAAATATGTGGATATGTTACAAGTAAACTATGATTAAATAAATAATAGATATAACATTAAATAAATAATACATTTTGAGACCGGCATTTTTTGTTATAAAAACCATGCGTGAGGTTGCGAAGTAGGGAATCCACTTATATTCTGGTTTAAAATAAAAGCACATATGGTTGAAAAAAATCCATTGAAACTAATTTATGCTGGTAAGCAAAAAAGGGGTAAAAAGTTTTACTTATATTTAGTGTTATTGATCCAAATAACCGTAAAATGATGAATAATGAAACTTAACGTTTTGAGTGTCGCCTAATATTTGCACATACATACATGATATATAATCATTTGACACTAGTTATCGAATTTTTACACTTAAAGTTTTGAGTGTCACCTAATATTGGCAAGATAATTACATTTTAGTATTTTAGACAATCCTGAAATATTGACATTTGGAATAAAGAATTGAAGCTATATTATAAGGAAAAGACAGGTTATATAGTTAATTCAGGCAAGTTTAAAATTCCACTTGATAATCAGTTTCATACTATGGCTTTTTGGCCATAATCACCATCGGACGCGCTATTCCAATATTTGATAAAATCTAACGAGTACTTATTCAGCAATGACATCACCTCTCCATCCTTAAGCTTACTGACTTTGTTGTTGAGTTCAAGTTGAAATATAAAACGATGCATGGTTGGGTGCATCAACCTGGTCTAATATATTATTAAACAACTATTGTATTAATTTAACAATGGCAACCTCCCAGTTATGATGCCAACACTATATAAAGGTTGCAATAATCCTCACTATGCGAAGCAAGTAAAGGATAAATTAAAGCATAAAGTGTTCCAACTTCCAAGTAATAAGGCAGTAAGAGATGAGAAGTTCAGGTGGGGCGAGGCAGTGGCCTCGACTCATCTAAGCACTAGTTTTTTCCCTAATTTCTAGCATCGTCGCTGCTGATGACGATAAGCCTTACTATGGAGGCCAACCATATTACAACTATCCTTATCCAACAACACCACCACCATATAATGCAAAGTACCCACCCTACTATTACTATCAATCTCCACCTCCTTATGACAAATACCCTCCATATTACTACAAAACGCCATATCTCCCACCATCTCCTCCTTATCCCTACAAATTTCCTCCATATTACTATCATTCCCCAGCTCCTTCTCCTTATCACCACAAATACCCTCCATATTATTACAAATCTCCACCTCCACCCCATAAACACAAGAAACCTCCCTATTATTACAAATCTCCTCCACCTCCCTATGTTTATGAATCACCTCCACCGCCCCCTTATGTTTACAAGTCCCCTCCTCCACCTCCCTATGTTTATGAATCACCTCCACCGCCCCCTTATGTTTACAAGTCCCCTCCTCCACCTCCCTATGTTTATGAATCACCTCCACCGCCACCTTATGTTTACAAGTCCCCTCCTCCACCACCGTACGTTTACAACTCACCACCTCCTCCACCTTATAAACACAAGAAACCTCCATATTACTACAAATCTCCTCCACCTCCCTATGTTTATGAATCACCTTTACCACCACCTTATGTTTACAAGTCCCCTCCTCCACCACCATACGTTTACAACTCACCACCTCCTCCACCTTATAAACACAAGAAACCTCCATATTACTACAAATCTCCTCCACCTCCCTATGTTTATGAATCACCTTTACCACCACCTTATGTTTACAAGTCCCCTCCTCCAACACCATATGTTTACAAGTCACCATCTCCTCCCCCATATGTCTACAAGTCCTCACCACCACCAGCACCTTCGTATGTTTATAACTCACCTCCACCATATGTTTACAAATCTCCACCACCAGCACCTCCATATGCTTATAACTCACCTCCAGATTACTACAAACCTCCACCCTACGTCTACGACTCATCTCCTCCACATGACTACAAGTCCCCACCACCACCACCTCCTCCATATTACTAGAAATATCTACACCTTCATCGCTCTAGCCTCCTCCACCGTATGTCTATTCATCACCTTTACCATTTTCTCCATATTACTTCAAGTCTCCACCTCCTTTGCCATATTATCCTTACATCTACAAGTGATCACCCTGCCACATGTGTATCAAGGTAGGGGTTAGAGATACGTTAACGTTCTAATTAAATAAGATTCAATATTGATGCAGTTCGTTAACAACCCTTCGTTAATAATATGCTCTTTATGCTATACCAAGAGCCATGCATGATATGGATGTTGTATTATTATACGTATGTATCCGTCAGTTAATTAATTCATAAGTTGTTTTAATTTCTTTTAATCAAACTTCATAAGATCATATTTTGTTATTGGTGTTGGTGTTAGCCTGTTAGGTTTTCCATTTCCTTCTCTGTTAAAGTTCATCATGTACTTTTCGAAATAAAAATCTCATGCCACCAAAAAGAATGAAATTGCTCTCTTGTCTTTCTTTCTGTGCATACACGCAGTCAAATACAAAGACATAACCTCTTTGAAACGTTGCAGTGTGTAGACGTTTCCGACCGACACTGATAGTTAGTAAAGACTTGTACTGTGACACAATCTTCATACTTATGGTAACGTAATAAGAATAATAATAAAAAATAGTTATATTTTAATATTAGAAAAATCATATTAAAAATTACTTTTCCACACTCGCTATGAAACACTAGGAAAAAATTAATAGTACTACATTTGGTAAGTTTATTATCTCCTTATTCATCGTGTATGTATATATACCAAATTTTAGGTCACATGTTGTGAGAAAGTCAAATTGATATACCAGGGAGAGAAGAAAATCTTGAAAAAGATAGAAAAGAATATAGGATAAATATGTAATTAGTTGACACATAAATAAATGCAGAAAGAGTAATAATAAATTATTGATCTCAACCATTAATTTTGATTTCAATAATTGAGATATGTTCCTTTTACTCATATAAATTTAACTTTTTGGTCTCAACCCATCGATGTAGGAAATTAGGGACTTACAAAGGTTTTCTACTGGCCATCACTGTCCTTCAACTACCAAGGGTATCCCAGCAAACACTATATACCCTTGTCAAATATATATATTCAATCAGAAAATTAAGAATTTACATGATAAAAGAACAACCCTAAGGAAGAACATGACTCTGATACCAAGAAAAGAAGAAAAGAGGGGAGAAAGGAAAAAAAAAACAAAATATAAGAATAAAAGAAGAAGATGAGAAAGAAGAAGGAGAAAACTGACATATAAACAAATCAAGATTATACGATACTGAATCTGGAAGAGCCGGTTAGACATCTTTGTATAATATTGATACAAACAAGTTTATAAGCTACTGAATCTAGCAGAGTCAGCTAGGCATCTGCTTATAAACTTGATGGAAAATAAATTTAATTAACATATGATAAGCCTTTAAATGATCATTGCATCTTTAAATATTTATTGCTTAAGGCATCCGAAGATACCTTACGAGAAAACTACTCCATGCGTAAAAAAATAAGCACAAGATTTAAAGGAAAATACTTACAAAGGGGAAGGAGAGGGGAGGGGTTGCAGAAAACTTCAGATTTTATTGATGAAAGGAAATTTTTACATGTGAGAGAGGGAGTTTAGAGAGAAGGAGGAGTATATTAGGGACCTCGAGAGAGAAGCGGTGTGTGTAAGGGACCTAGAGAGAGAGTGTAAGGAACCTGCTCAGCATAAGAGACTTATGGTCTTTTTATAGAAAATTTGTGTGACCGGAAGCCAGTTTTGTAGGTAACCTGGTGACTAGTAACCTGCTGTGTAGGTAAATTTTACCCTTCAGTCTATTACTTCAATAAAGAAGTAAAATTACTTTGTCACAGGTAAAATTTTAACTGGCTCGCTTTACTCGAGCTATTGTTGACAAATCTTGTATTTCTTCTTCAATCTACTCAGGAAGACTCTAGTCTTCATTGTCTTCACAATCGGAAGGGAATGAAGACATCCCAAGAGTGTTATGGCCGTAAAAACCAGTTTCTTCATATATTTCTTTGTACAAACTTTATTTTTCAAAGTGTTTTACGAGGGAAAGGTTAGTCTCGATTGGGAATGAATGAAATTTATTACCCATTAATTTTTTCCAATATAGTTTTGTATTCTGGGTTTCCTTTAAAAGAGTGAAAATTTCGGAATCCCTTTTTGAGAAGTTCCAATTGTACCTTCAATGTAAGCCTTCCAAAGGTTGTATTAGTACAATTTTTCTTTGTTTAGAGACAATCCTTTAATGGATCATGCTTAAATAGCGTAAGAGTCTGCAGCTCTGGATTTGTCTCAGTGAACAATTTTATCACATGTGTGGCTACACTATCAGGATTGTATACACTTCTTGGGGAAGTAGTAATCTGTAGAGCCACTTGTTGCATATGTTCAGCCTGAATTTCGTTTATGACTAAATTTATTGTAGGAGATAGAGCTGAAAATGTGTCTGTGGGAGGTATCCCAAAGAGTGGAGACAACCAGCTTCCAATAGTAACATGGGAGTTATCAAAACATCCCTGTATAAGTGTGATTTAAAAGAACCCAGATTTATTTGAGCTTTTCTGACTATGAATTTCAACTGGCATGTGCAGTCTTTATCCACAGTTTTACAATAATCAGAAGATCCCAAACACGGGTTTCTGTTATTGAAATATGTTTGTATTTTTACGAATAAACCTTCATAATTTGTAATTTCTGAATGGACTTCAAACAGAAAGTCCTGTATTAACCCAAATTTTCCCAGAAGGATATTTGGATTTATTTGTTGGGAGATACTGCAAGCAGCAGTAGCATATGTTTGTGTGCGAGCATGAGGCTCTAATTGTAAGGCAGTTTTTGTTTTTTCTTCATCGATTGTTTCCAACCAAACTGCCATTTCTGCTTCTTCTTTAGAATAGAAGCCTTTGTATGTTGACCAAAACTGGTCGTGTTTTGCCTCATTAAGGTCTCTGAATGTGGTATAAACACCTTTGTTCTTGCCTGTTATAAGGGCAAAATGTGTAAAACTTTTCCCAGAAGGAGAGACAGGAGAAGTTAACGCTACTTCTTTATTATCATTGCAACAAAAGCTGTATAAAGCGCTTATGATGCTTTGTTTCACCTTTGTAACTAGGTGTTCATTTTGTGTAGTATATTTTGGAATATTCCAAATATTGTCAATTAAAACGTTTAATTTGACATTTGCATTGTCTCTTCCAGGGTAATGGAATATATTTGTAAGAATTGACAACTCTTGTTTGCCAAATTTTGTGTATTGGTCCGCCTGAAAAGGGGACTTTACTTGTTTGGGGTCATAAGCACTCTTCTTTGTATTTTCTAACATGTGGATCTTTGTGTAGATGACCTGACAGGTCTTTGTAGAGGTGCAAGTATTCACCTAATGTACCTGGATAATATATCAGCAGAAGTATTGTCAGATTCTTTAATGTGTTCAAAATGTATATCTTTTCCAGAAAAATTTATGTAGTCTTTAAAAAGTAACAATCTTTTATGAGGTTTTTTGTCATTGTTAATTTGATTTTTGCCATAAGAAACTATGGCTTCACAATCAGTCCTGATTGTTATTTCTTGTTTATTTATTAAAAATAGTTTAAATGCATCCATTGCATGTATAATATCATTGACTTCATAATCAATGCTAGTTTTGTAGATTTTTGGTTTTGTTGTGTATTTACCAGAGACATATCTGCAAATTTGTTCTTCTGCCTTTAGTATGTGTTTATTTTTCTTTCGTTTAAGGATGACTTCCCATCCTAGTTCACAACCATCACATTCAATTATAAGATAAACAGAATCTAATGGTAATTGTAAAACAGGTAATTTTGTTACCATATGTTTTATTTTCTGAACTAGTTTTACATCTTCAGAATTAAATTTTCTTTGACCTTTTAAAGAAGTTTTGTTGTATAATGGAGATGTATATTTTCCTAAATTAGGAATAAAACTTCTAGCATAATTTAGAAGTCCTAAAAAGGATCTAAGTGTTTTAATGTCTTCCATTTTATCAAGAAAATCTTGTATTTTTTTAGAAATATGCGGTTGGAGTTTTATGGTTCCATTGTCAATTTCTGTACCGAGAAATTCTATGAAATTTTTACAAATTTCCGTTTTAGATTTTGATACAAACAAATTTATAAGCTACTGAATCTGGCAGAGCCGGTTAGATATCTACTTATAAACTTAATGGAAAGTAAATTTAATTAACATATGATAAGCCTTTAAATGATCATCGCATCTTTAATTATTTATTACTTAAGGCATCCGAAGATACCTTACGAGAAAACTACTCCATATTTTTAAATAAAATATGCGCAGGTTTTAAAAGAAATACTTACAACTGGGGAGGAAAAGAGGGGAGAGGTGCAGAGAAACTTCTGATTTTTTCTTGGTCTATTTCATTTGTGTACTCTGTTATATTGATAACAAACAAGATTTCAGAGTCAGTAGAAACCTCTTCATCAATGGGAAGAAGATTCATATGACATGATTTTATAAAAGCCGCCTCTTTTGTGTAAAGATTGGCAATGTTTAGACAATCTCTTGAAAAATGTCTTGGTTGACTACAAGCAAAACATTTTAATGTTTGTTTGTAAGTTTTGTTATCCCTAAATTTCCTAACATGTCTATTAGGATTTAAAGTAGGTTTTCTAGCATTAGAAGCCCTTATTGTATAAGTTTTTCTCGGATTTCTTGGTCCTAAGAATTTTTGTGTATTATTGTATCTAGGTTTGTTTCTAGATATATTTTTTCTGTTTTTAAACCTATTTTGTGCATATTGTTGGGGAGTGTATATTTGTTTGCATATCCCAGCATCAGAATGCTTAAGCTGTTTTTATATAGCTATATGGGAGCAAGTGTCTTCCATTATTTTCATAATGTGTTGTATTCGTTTAGAGAGGTTATTCATCATGGGAGTAACCTCATCATTTTCCAATTTTCTCTAATTTTTTCTCCCAGTTTTCCTAGTAGTTTTAGAAACATTTTGTCTCCTATATTAACATCATGAACGCAACCAGCTATAGATGCATACAAGAGATAATCTTGAAAATATTCTTTTATTTTACCAAAATATTCAATAGACCATCTTTCAAGATGTCCTAAATAAATTTGTTGTCTAATTGTGTTGCCATCATTGGCTGATTGTGAAGTAAACAATCTTTGTATAAGGGAACAGAAATTGTAAATATTTGGGTCTGGTTCAATAACCAGAGTGTTTAGATCATTAGGGAATTTTTTCTTGAAAGATTCCCATCCAGATCTAGTGACATCGCCTAAGTATGTTTCTCCTTTAGCGATCATTTCTTGAGAAGATAATACATCTTTCTGATGATGTATGCCATAATCTCGAATTACAGCAACTGTCTATTGTTCTATGTATGTTGGGAGGAGTTAGGGATCTATACCTCCTATGTTTAGAAGTGAATTGGGAATTTGAAAATTTGGTTCTACTGGTAATCTTTTACCATGTAATATATATTTATTATCACTAAGGACAATATTTTGTACGGTTTCTCTGGGAAAGAATCCTTGATTATAATTTTGTGTATCGACCGGATCTAACCTATAATTTGTCGCAGTAGATTCTTCATATTTATTTATGAGTCCTACTTTTTTATTTTCGGATGTTGTTGATAAAACATCTTCTTCTTTATTTTGAAATGTATTTGTAAATTGATAAGAAAATTCTTTTTCTTCAATTTCTTCTTCAATTTTTAATTTTTGTAAAAATGTATTGACTACATGATCAATTTCATCATTTTCTTTATTTCCTTGAATTCTTATGACTTCATTGTGTTCAAAGGGAAATTTATCCCAAGGTTCCCAGTTAAGATCATTTAAAAACCTATCCCAAGGTTCTCTATTAAGGTTGTTTATAGTTCCTTGCCTAAGCATGACTATGTTTGCTTGATGATGATTTCATTCCTCTTCAGTCATATCATCATCTTCTTCGTCATCATTGTATATGATGTTCATCATACAAATATGATCATCATTGGGATTAGTGGATGTACTATCCCGTCTGTTTTGTTCTAAGTCCATAATTGGAGTATTTCTATAATCTGTGAAGCTTAAACTAAGGCCTCTAGATCTATTGTGTATGACAACAGTATTTGGATTTGTGATGAGATTTCGTTCGTCCCTCTGTAAATGAGTTTGCCATAGATGACCCTCATTTCTTCTGGTAAATGCCTGAGCTGGCAAAAATTGTGTTCCAATAGAGCTTATTGCTTCCTCTAATGGTCTAGTGTTAATTCTATACATGGAAGAAATATAACTACTAATCCTTCCTATGAAAGTAATGTCTTGGTGTAGGTTATCTCCTAACCAATTTGTTCCAAAATCTATGGTTTGTACTTCTAGACTAATATGATTAACAAAGTCTGGAAGGGTGAGTGTAAAATTTGGAGCAAGATATATTAATGAGATAGGTTGATTTAAGTCAACCTCTAAGATTCCAATTATACTTTGAGAGTCATTGTTTTGAAATCTAGTATCGTGGAGAACTCTTAATCCCAAGGATCTAACTCCTATAGTAATTAATCCCAAGTGGACATATCTCCCATGTTGATTAAGGAGTTGTGTAGCTGTTTGTTGAGATATTAAATGAATTATCTCATATGTGTTATCAGGGAGGTGGAAATCTTCTATCCTCCTGTATCTGTAAAGGCTTGTCCTTTCAGAGCTTAGTCATCCTATATTGTATAATTGCCTAGGATTCAAAGAATTTATCCTTGAATTTGATCCTATTTCTGTGTTTTGGTGTATATCTACTAAGTCTTCTAGTCTCCTGACGTTAGTAGTTCTTCTTCTATTTAGAAATCTATCTAAGATTCCTGGGTGTTGTATGAGATCTTGTCTCCTAGTTTGGTGTTCTCTTAATCTGCGAGAAGTTCCTGGAAACCTCTCTATTGTTTGATTTCTATTGGGTGTACTATCCATAGAAATATCTTGTAATTGTGTTTGTGAACTGTTATTTGGTCTTAAATTCATCTTTTAACTAACATTTTTGTCTTTGTTAGAGGTGTTGTCCTCCTTTTTATATTTATTCTTATTACTAGATTTAGCTATGTCTGTTTTTGCTATTACTTTGACAAATTTATGAGTTTTTACACATTGTTCTTGTATGTGTATTTGTTTCTAAAGATAGTCTAAAAATTTTATTAACTAGATCATTTATATCTTCAGATATATGCCTGGTTTTGTTTGAATCTATAAGATTTGTTAGTTTTCTAGAAACTCCTTCTAGTAAAGCTATTATTGTATTATTTTGTCCTATTAGGACTATGTGTACAAAATCTGTGTCAAGATTAAGTTTTATATATCCCATGGGAGGGGATTGTGTGAAAGATTCTACAGCAGCAAGGGCTGATTTGAAGTCTTTTCCATTAAATGGTTGTATGTTAGTCATTTATTTGTAAAAATTTGTTTATATTTGTAAACAAAATTTTATATTGTGCATAAGAGTGAGAAAATAGGAGTATGGAAAGAGAAAAGAACAGGAAAAGCAATAGATAATAAGCAGAAGTAGAAAATAAGGTATCCACGGAATACACTGTAAAGCAATAAATATTAAAGAATATAGAAGATTATAAGGCTTATCAGAAAAGTAAAAAAAAAAAAACCCTTTTTATTTTATCTTCATGAGAATATATATCTGAACTTGGTGTCGCAATCTGCATGTGTTTCTTAGCCCATCGAAGTAAGAAATTAGGGGCTTACAAAGACTCTCCACTGGCCATCACTGCCCTTCAACTATTAAGGGTATCCCAGCAAACACTATACACCCTTGTCAAATATATATATTCAATCAGAAAATTAAGAATTTACATGATAAAAGAACCTCCCTTAGAAAGAACATGGCTCTGATACCAAGAAAAGAGGGGGAAGAAGAAAAGAATAAGAAGAAGAAAAGAAGAGGATGAGAAAGAAGGACTAGAAAACTGACATTAGAAAAGAGGGGGAAGAAGAAAAGAAGAAAAGAAGAGGATGAGAAAGAAGGACAAGAAAACTGACATATAAACAGATCAAGATTATACGATACTAAATCTGGCAGAGCCGGTTAGACATCTTCATATAATATTGATACAAACAAGTTTATAAGCTACTGAATCTGGCAGAGCCGGTTAGACATCTGCTTATAAACTTGATGGAAAGTAAATTTAATTAACATATGATAAGCCTTTAAATGATCATCGCATCTTTAATTATTTATTGCTTAAGGCATCCGAAGATACGTTACGAGAAAACTACTCCATATTTTTAAATAAAATATGCGCATATTTTAAAAGAAATACTTACAACTCGGGAGGAAAAGAGGGGAGGGGTGCATAGAAACTTCTGATTTTATTGATTAGAAGAAATTTTTACATGTGAGAGAGGGAGTTTAGAGAGAAAGAGGAGTATATTAGGGATCTCGAGAGAGAAGAGGTGAGTGTAAGGGACCTAGAGAGAGAGTGTAAGAGACATGCTCAGTATAAGAGGCTTATGGTCCTTTTATACAAAATTTATGTGACCTGAACCGGCTTTGTAGGTAACCTGGTGACTGGTAACCTGTTGTCTAGGTAAATTTTACCCTTCAGTCTATTACTTCAAGTAAGAAGTAAAATTACTTTGTCATAGGTAAAATTTTAACTGGCTCGCTTTATTCGAGCTATTGTGGTCAAATCTTGTATTTCTTCTTCCATCTGTTCAGGAAGACTTTAGTCTTTATTGTCTTCACAGTCGGAAGGGAATGATGACATCCCAGGAGTGTTCTAGCCATAGAAACTAGTTTCTTCATATATTTCTTTGTACAATCTTTCTTTTTCAAAGTGTTTTACGAGGGAAGGATTAGCCTCAATTGGGAATGGGTGAAATTTATTACCCATTAATTTTTGAGAAGTTCCAATTGTACCCTTCAATGTAAGCCTTCCAGAGGTTGTATTGGTACAATTTTTCTTTGTTTAGAGACAATCCTTTAAATGGATCATGCTCAAATAGTGTAAGAGTCTGAAGCTCTGGATTTGTCTCTATGAACAATTTTATCACATGTGTGACTACACTATCAGGATTGTATACACTTCTTGGGGAAGTAGTAATCTGTAAAGGCACTTGTTGCATATGTTCAGCCTGAATTTCATTTATGATTGAATTTAATTAGGTGATAGAGCTGAAAATCTGTCTGTGGGAGGTATCGCCAAAGAGTGGAGACAACCAGCTTCCAGTAGTAACATGAGAGTTATCAAAACATCAATGTATAAATGTGATTTAAAAGAACCTACCCAGATTTATTTGAGCTCTTCTGACTATGAATTTCAACTGGCATGTGCAGTCTTTATCCACAGTTTTACAATAATCAAAAGACCCCAAACAAGGATTTCTGTTATTGAAATATGTTTGTATTTTTACGAATAAACCTTCGTAATTTGTAATTTTTGAATGGACTTTAAACAGAAAGTCCTGTATTAACCCAAATTTTCCCAGAAGGATATTTGGATTTATTTGTTGGGGGATACTGCAAGCAGCAGTGCATATGTTTGTGTGTGAGCATGAGGCTCCAATTGTAAGGCAGTTTTTATTTTTTCTTCATCGATTGTTTCCAACCGAACTGCCATTTCTGCTTCTTCTTTAGAATAGAAGCCTTTATATGTTGACCAAAACTGGTCTTGTTTTGTCTCATTAATGTCTCTGAATGTGGTGTAAACACCTTTGTTCTTTCCTATTATAAGGGCAAAATGTGTAAAACCTTTCCCAGAAGGAAAGGTAGGAGAAGTTAATGCTACTCCTTTATTATCATTGTAACAAAAGTTGTATAAAGCGCTTATGATGCTTTGTTTCACTTTTGTAACTAGGTGTTCATTTTGTGTAGTATATTTTGGAATATTTCAAATATTGTTAATTAAAATGTTTAATTTGACATTTGTATTGTCTCTTTCAGGGTACTGGAATATAGTTGTAAGAATTGGCAACTCTTGTTTGCCAAATTTTGTGTATTGGTCCGCCTGAAAAGGGGACTCTACCTGTTTGGGGCCATAAGCACCTTTTTGTGTATTTTCCAACATGTGGATCTTTGTATAGATTACCTAACAGGTCTTTGTAGAGATACAAGTCTTCACTTGATATACCCCGATAATATATCAGCACAAATATTGTCAGATCCTTTAATGTGTTCAAAATGTATACTTTTCCTAGAAAAATTTATGTAGTATTTAAAAAGTAGCCACCTTTTATGAGGTTTTTTGTCATTGTTAATTTGATTTTTACCATAAGAAACTATGGCTTCACAATCAGTCCTGATTTTTATTTCTTTTTTATTTACTAAAAATAATTTAAATACATCCATTGCATGTATAATAGCGTTGACTTCGTAATCAATGCTAGTTTTGTAAATTTTTGGTTTTGTTGTGTATTTACCAGAGGCATATATGCAAATTTGTTCTTCCGCCTTTGGTATGTGTTTATTTTTCTTTCGTTTAAGGATAACTCCCCATCCTAGTTCACAACCATCACATTCAATTATAAGATAATCAGAATCTAATGATAATTGTAAAACAGGTAATTTTGTTACCATATATTTTATTTTCTGAACTAGTCTTACATCTTCAGAATTAAATTTTCTTTCACCTTTTAAAGCAGTTTTGTTGTATAATAGAGATGTATATTTTCCTAAATTAGGAATAAAACTTCTAGCATAATTTAGAAGTCCTAAGAAGGATCTAAATGTTTTAATGTCTTCCATTTTATCAGTAAAATCTTGTATTTTTTTAGAAATATGCGGCTAGAGTTTTATGGTTCCACTGCCAATTTCTGTACCGAGAAATTCTATGAAATTTTTACAAATTTCCATTTTAGATTTTGAAACTATTAAACCATAATGTTCCAATTTGTATAAAACTTGTTTTAAATTATGAAAATGGTCATATTTTGTTTTTGATAAAATTAGTATGTCATCAATGTATACACATGTAAAAGATTTTATATCTTTAAAAATATTATCCATTTTCCGCTGAAAAACAGCAGTAGCATTTTTAAGGCCGAATGACATGACATTCCATTCAAATAAACCTTCAGAGCACGAGAAGACTGTCCATTTTATTGATTTAGGATCCATTTTAACCTGATGAAATCCACTTTTTAGGTTGAATTTAGAAAATCATTTGGCATCTTGAATTCGATTTATTAAAATATCTTTAGATGTAATAGAATAATCATCTTCTATTGTATTATCGTTTAGTCTTTTGTAGTTGTAAACCATCCTAGATTTACCTCTTTTTTTCCAGAAGATTTATTTACTATGAAAGCAGGACTTCTGTGTGGACTAACACTAGCTGCTATCACTTTTAGTTTTAACAAATTTTGTATGTGAGTTTGACATTCTTCTTGTTCCTAATTATTAAACTGAATGTCTTTTGTTTTGATGATTAAATCTGGATTAATAATTTCTAGTTTACAAATTACAGGATCTCTGTCCCAGAGTTTTGTAGGATCTTCTCCTATTATATTTGTTCTGTTTAACTATCGAGAATTTGTTGTATGTTTTCAAATTTTATAGATTTTGAAATTTTTATAAATGAAAAAGCTTCAGTTATATTGTCTAATATTAGTGATAAAGAGGAATAATCCTCTATTGTTTCATTTAAAATATTTGATACATCTGTAGTACAATCACATGTACCAAGAGTTGTTAAATTTTTACAACGACACTCATTAGAGGTAGCGTCTTGTTTTAATGAATCACCACTAACTATTGGTGTTATTTGTGTTTTGTCACTAATCATAACATAATCTTTATTTATGGTCACTGACCTGTTTTGGCCTAAAATAAAATCTAAGCCAATTATCATAGTTTGTTTTGAAGGAACTAAGTTTTCTACCCTCATCGTACTAAATTGAAGAGTAACATTGTTAACTTCTTCATCGTTTATCATAATTTCTCCACACATTATTCTAGATTTTTAGATGTGTTTACTTTTTACTATGTTGTGGTGTGGAGTTATAGTTTTACATATAACTGTTTCTGAGCATCTTGTATCTAATAATGCTTGTATGGTTTTTTCTGTTGATGGATTGTTATTTACTTTTGGAAAAGTTAATTTAACTAATAACTTTAAAGTTATTAGTTGTTGTTTATTACAAACTAATGGGATACATTCCATTGTTTCCATCATATTATTTTGTTCAGATGACTAACTCAACTTTGGGAAATCTATTTTATTTTTCCCCTTTATTGTTTTTTCTAAAAGAATAACCTTTTCTTCTAGATGATTTATTCGAGTTTTCAATACTGAAACTCTAGTATCAGTTAAGTCTTTTTTATACAATTTATTCGTATTTTCTTTCCTTTTAAAAGAGGTATTTATTATTCATGTATGTTTAAGTGTTTTTCTACACATTTTATACAGAAATTTTTATAACAAAGTGGGCAATGTGCCCTTTTAAATATGTGAAAATACCTTTCACAGTATGTACAAGGAATTGATTCTATACCTGAATAAAATTGTATTTTGTGAAAACAAAAATTTCTGTGGTTTTCATTAGACAATATCCTAGATCATCCAATATTTTTCCCATTTCATTATATTCTTCCCCCATTGGGAAGTTATTATCATTATTGGGATATAAATGACTATATTCATTATTTGTAAATTCATTTATTAAATCATAATTTTTGTGAACCTTTTCTTGGTCTATTTCATCTGTGTACTCTGTTATGTTGATAACAGACAAATTTTCAGAGTCAGTAGAAATATCTTCATCAATGGAAAGAAGATTCATATGACATGATTTTATTAAAGTTGCCTCTTTTGTGTAAAGATTGGCGATGTTTGGACAATCTCTTGAAAAATGTCTTGGTTGACTACAAGCAAAACATTTTAATGTTTGTTTGTAAGTTTTGTTATCCTTAAATTTCCTAACATGTCTATTAGGATTTAAAGTAGGCTTTCTAGCATTAGAAGCCCTTATTGTATAGGTTTTTCTCGGATTTCTTGGTCCTAAGAATTTTGTGTATTATTGTATCTAGGTTTGTTTCTAGATATATTTTTTATGTTTTTAAATCTATTTTGTGCATACTGTTGGGGAGTGTATATTTGTTTGCATATCACAGCATCAGAATGCTTAAGCTGTTTTTGTATAGCTATATGGGAGCAAGTGTCTTTCATTATTTTCATAATGTGTTGTATTCGTATAGAGAGGTTATTCAGCATGGGAGTAACCTCATCATTTTTCCAATTTTCTTTAATTTTTTGTCCCAGTTTTCCTGGTAGTTTTAAAAACATTTTTTCTCCTATATTAACATCATGAAAGCAACCTGTTATAAATGCATACAAGAGATAGTCTTGACAATATTATTTTATTTTGCCAAAATATTCAATAGACAATCTTTCGAGATGTCCTAAATAAATTTGTTGTCTAATGGTGTTGATATCATTGGCTGACTGTGAGGCAAACAATCTCTGTGTAAGGGAACAAAAATTGTAAATATTTGGACCTGGTTCAATGACCAGTGTGTTTAGATCATTAGGGAAATTTTTCTTAAAAGATTCCCAACCAGATCTAGCAATATCGCCTGAGTATGTTTCACCTTTAGCGATCATTTCTTGAGAAGATAGTATATCTTTCTCATGGTGTATGCCATAATCTCGGATTACAGCAGCTTCAACTACCAAGGCTCTCCGCTAGCCATCATTGCCCTTCAACTACCAAGGGTATTCTGTCAAACACTATAAACCGTTGTCAAATATATATATTCAATCAGAAAATTAAGAATTTACATAATAAAAGAATAAATATGTAATTAGTTGACACATAAATAAATGTCGAAAGAGTAATAATCAATAATTGATTTCAACCATTAATTTTGATTTCAATAACTAAGATATATTTCTTTTACTCATATAAATTTAACTTTTTGACCGGATATGCCCAGTAAATGTTATATACTAAAGGGTTTAAATATAAAAAAATATAATTAGTTATATGTAATTATTAAAATAGTAATTATTAATTATATGTAAATATAGTTAATTTTATTCACTAAATGGTTATCAAATTAGGTATAATTTTATATTTTTTTATTATTTTCCTACACTAGGTCTTTTAAGCATAAAAATTATTACACTAATATCTTTTTATATATTTAAAATATTACAGTCATATATTTCTTAGGAAAGACAGAAGTAATTGTTAAAAAAACGTAGATCTTAATGCAATAACACAAAATTTTAAAAGATACTAGTCTAATTAATTTGTTCTCTATGTAAATATAATCATACTATAATTAAATATAATCATGTCGATATGCAGAAAATTTGACCATAGAAAAAATTATTCTCCCAACACAAACTCCTAATTTAAAATATTTTTTTCATATTATGTCAAATATATTGTGTCTTTCCAGATATAACAAGAAGTATTTAAATTAGGTACATTTTTTTCACTCTCATATTATTTTCCTTTCTATTAGTTTTGATTTTAAAATTTAAAATAAAAGTAATGTAAAACGAAGTTAATTTTAACTGCATACGCAAAATTAATCAACTTTGGTAATAATTTTTTATCTTCTTAAGGAAAATTCGTTAATAATTAATAAATATTTTATCTTCTTATTAACTATATTATAATACCTTATATAATACTTTAAGTGTTGGTTTTTATATAATTAAAATCCCATATGAATATTTTTAATATATAAAAGTATATTATATTTTTTGCCCAATTAAGTGTATTATATTTAAATCATAATAAGTAAATTTATTTAATATATAGATTATATTTTACATTAATGAATAATTTTAAAAAATATTATTTGTCGCAAACAGATTTTTTAAAAATGATACAACCAATGAATTTAATAAAAAAGTGGCTTTCACATATTATATATTTTTAATTAATATTTAATTTACTTAAAAAACACCACAATTTATGTTTAATTTTCGCAATTAACATTACTATAATTGAAATTATGATTTAAGGTTATTTAAAATTTTTCCAATTTTTTTATCATTTTCTTGATATAAAATAATCATTTTTTTATAATTAATCTTTTCTGAAAAAAAAAACATGGTTGTTTTGGAATTTTTTATTTCAATTTAGTATTTTTATCCACAAAGTTATGTATAACATACTTTTTAAGGGAAATGGTCCCAGCTTCACACTAAGTAGTATGACTATGGTGACAATTTTTTAACACATTTCCTTTTCCTTTTCATTTAAAAGATGAGTAAGGATATATATATACACTTCTCTAATTTATATACTTTATTAATATTTTTTATTTTTTTTTATCTCTCTCATCCTATCACATCATAAATCCTATATTTTTTTTTTCTTCTCACTAGGTATATAATAACACAGTAGGTGTACATGTATATTTTTTCTAAAAGATATATGGCTCATTATAATTTTTCTAAAAGATATATAGCTTTGAATTTAAATTATCCAATCCAAACCTGCCATTTGAAATGGAAGTTTCTTCTAATTACAGATATCTTTGTACTTAAGAGTTAGGATTGTTACATTAATTGTATCAAACCCACCATTTTAAATGACATGTTCCAAATTTTACATGAGAAACATAAAGAATTTTTGTCACTGTCAAATAACTTAACCAACCGGTCATTTTACATGGAGGGTTATAGTAATAGAGGCCAACTTGCTACTTGGCTTGGCACTCTGAAAAAGAGCACTCAACCTGCCACGTAGGATGACGGGTTGCAGGTTGGTGTCTAAGTGCACCAAAATATTGCAAAAAGTATACTATTGTGGTGAATATTGTTGCACAGTACACTCTACCTAAAAAAGCTAATTATGAAAGTACTAGTTTAGCAGTCAATTGACAAAGATGTCTTATAATCCGAAGCAGTTTTCACGGACGATGTATAAAAGCATACAAACAATAATGAGTTTTTTTATAGGCAATAATAATGAGTTTATATTTTTAGAATCCAGAAATATAGGCAAAGATAAATGATAAAGAGAAGACATTAGAGAAATATATGGACAAATACTGTTTGACTTTATCGGTTATTTCACACCTTAGGCTCACGAACGTAATGGCCAGTTCATCAAAAGGCAAAGGAAATAATCCGAGTTGTCTGCTACGACGCGCTTTTGTTAATTATTTGTTTATATTTAACAAGAACTCATTTAGCCATGCCTGTCATCACCAACTCTCTTATTGACTTTGTTCCCAGCCCGTGTTGTAGAGAAAATATGAAATCGTTAAATGCGTATGGTAGGCCACTACATCGAGTTGAAATGTTAGAATAATATAAATGTATTTATTTAAGACTTTAAAACACTAGTGTCACCTAACAAGATATCTTAATTATCGGTCATGAGTGAAGGCAAACACTATATAAAAGCTTACAATCCTCACTTTGCAAATCAAGAATAAACAGAACATAAGTGTTGAAAGAACACACTCTGAGAAGATGGGAACAAGGCAATGGGCTCATTTGATCCTTGCATTTGCATTTTGCCTAATGGGCATCGGTGTTGGAGCTTATGATAAGCCTTACTATGGTCAGCCATCCAACTACTATCCTCACCCAAGACCACCATACTATTATAAGCCACCTCCATATTACTACAACTCTCCATCACCACCTCCTTATGTTCACAAATTCCCTCCATATTATTACAAATCACCACCACCCCCATCCCCTTCACCACCTCCTCCATATATTTATCAGTCTCCTCCTCCACCTTCCCCATCACCTCCTCCTCCTTATGTTTACAAGTCACCACCACCACCATCTCCCTCACCTCCCCCACCATATGTTTACAAGTCTCCCCCACCACCATCTCCATCTCCGCCACCCCCATATGTTTATAAGTCTCCTCCACCACCATCCCCCTCACCTCCTCCTCCATATGTCTACAAATCTCCACCCCCACCATCTCCATCACCACCCCCACCATATGTTTACAAGTCGCCACCTCCTCCATCCCCGTCACCACCACCTCCCTATGTTTACAACTCTCCCCCTCCACCATCACCCTCCCCTCCCCCACCCTATGTTTACAAGTCCCCACCACCACCATCTCCCTCACCACCACCTCCATATGTTTATAAATCACCTCCCCCACCATCACCTTCACCACCTCCTCCATATTATTACAAATCTCCACCTCCACCTTCCCCTTCACCCCCACCTCCTTATGTGTATAAATCACCACCACCTCCATCTCCTTCACCCCCTCCTCCATATTACTACAAATCTCCACCCCCGCCATCTCCCTCTCCTCCTCCACCATATTTTTATAAGTCACCACCACCTCCTTCACCTTCACCACCTCCTCCACCATATCACTCCTACCTCTATGATTCACCCCCACCGCCTGTATATTAAGTTTGCTACTAAAGCAATATGAGTTTATTTTTCCAATAAATCATGTCCAACGTTGTTGTGGTTATTTTGTAATCGATCATTCATTAATAATATGGTCTACACTGATTTGAGAGCTTTATTTTAGCTATAGTGTAGTCCATGCGTTTGTATTGATTTTAATTTAGAAATGTGTGTATTAATCCATTTTCCTAAATTTACGTTAATATCATATTTTGCTCTTCATTAGTATTATATTGGATTCCATTTTTCTCTTAAAATTACAATGTTGATGAAATCCATGACTCATGATCACCTTTAAAATAAATTTGAGTTAATTGTTCTCAATAAAAGGAGAAATCCATATTTTCTCTTTGACATTCTCTCATGTTTCTTAATATATAGGCTAGATTATGCTCGACAAACGTTAACCCATATGGAACAGTAATTTAAATATAATTTATAATGATATATTTGTTTTAATTTTATAATTTAAATATGATCTTAGATAATAAAAAAATATTTTTAATTAATTAAATTACTTTTAAATAACATAAGTTAGACTTATCATTGTTTTTTACTTAATAATCAACGTAAATCCATTAATAGGGGATATAAATTCAAAAATGTTAAAAAGTTAGTAAGTATAATGTTATGATTAAAAATAAGAGATAAAATTTTAAAAAATTATAAAAATAGATGTGCAAAATATAATTAAATTGCATGAACATATTATTATGTTTTAAGAATACGAAGTTGTTTTCTATTACTTAACAAAATCAAATCATAAGCTTAATTTCAAATATTGATAACATTACAATTTTATAAAATATATAAGTCGAATTATTCTAAGAGAAAAAGTGCTATGTATTAATAGTATAAAATAATTTCACATTATTATCTAACCAGTATGCCTGATAAGTTATTGATTGATTTTTATAATAAATCTCTTCAAATTAGCCATACAAACAGCGATATGTGATTTCATTATAATGCAAAATTATAACAATATATTATCATTAAATTCTTATTCTAAAAATTAAAAAAATATATAATTAAAAATAATAGAAAACTTCATATATATTAAATATTATTTTTTTTACAAATACAATTAATTAATTTTGCAATTAACTATAAGAATCTTACATTCTTAATTTGTTGAGAACTATTTGATTGGCTATTCTTTAATCAATTTGGCTTAGCCATAATGTCTTGGTATTTAAAGGAGTAAAATTTTGTGAGTTAATGGTATAACAAGAAGTCCTCTAAAAGTTTTGGATATGATGAATTAACATTGTGTTTAGGTAGAGAATTTTACAAATGTAAAGAATTTAAAATACATTGAATTTAAAATTTTTTCAATTCAAATGACTTCATTTTTCAAATGTTTTGTTTGGATAAGGTAATTCAAATTATTAAATTTTAATTTTCTTGTTTAGATAGAGTATTTCAATTTCTACTAAAACTAAAAAATTATTTTACTAAACAATATTTTGAAAAAAAAAATTGTCTTTTTAAAAAATAATATAAAATTTTATTTATAAATAAATTTTTAGTTTCTCAAAAAAGTAATGTTTTTTATGATAAATAAATAGAAAAATTAAAAAAGTAAACCTTGCATAATTGATTTTATTTTTTTGACAATATAATGTTTTTACATAAATAAATGACAAATAAATTTATGACAAAATTTATTTTATTTTCTGAGCAAATCCATTTTATAAATTCTACTTAATAATTTATTTTATATTTTAATTATTATAATTATTTTATTATTTATATAAATATTATAGTTTTTAAAATATAAAATATAATATTGGTGGATTTGACGGGTCAGCTCATCCCATCGGCCCGCTAAATTGGTGAGTTAGCCGAGATAGACAAAAATGGGCAAGTGATTGAATACACTAGTTTGACCCCATAAAAATGAAGGTCAGTTGTTGGTTAGCTCGCTTAGTGGTTGGCCTATCCCGTTTTACCACTCTAATCGATATCAAGTAAAAAATAACCAACTAGGTTTTAAGAATTTCCAATTCTTACTTTTTTAAAGGAATTTGAAATCTTAAAATTTTAATTAATCAAAATATTTTCTAAAATGTCTAGAATTTCAAATTCTCTTAAAATTCTTTATCCAAACAAAGTATTTTATCATTGAAATTCTAAAATAAAATGAATTACCCTATTAAAATTCATCATTTAAACATACTGTAAAGGAATTCTAAAATTTTTCTTTTTTTCTTTTTATGACTGGTGCATCCTACCAAAGTACTTTAACGGATTAAGCAAAAGATATCACAGGAATTTTGTGAGAACCTTAAGAGAAAAAGGGTGTTTATTCCTTTAATTAATTTATTTTGTTTTTTTAATTAATTAATTACTATAATCTTTAATTATGATTTCTTTTTCTGTTCAACTCTTAAGAAACCTATATATAAACTTACACTCTAATTATAAGAAATCATAAAAAACGTCAATATAAACGATTCGTTTTTTTAAAGAACGTCCATCCAAGATTACCTAAATATCTTTATATTTGAAATTCTCCTTTTTTTTTTTAGCACGGTTCTTTATGAGTGTTATTGAAGATCTACCGTCTTCAAATAGGATTCTAATACTCAACTAAGAAAGTATCCAAATTTGCAATTTTATGGTGAAAAGTACTTAAAAAAAAAATTTATGGTGAAAAGTACTTAAAAAAAAAGAAAATATGATGTTTGTTTACCTTTAGGAGTGTTTATTGGGTTGGGTGACCCATTGGCCCAATCTAATCCAAAATGATTGGGTTGAGTTTTTTTTTTTAGATTCCGTGAAACCCAACTCAACCTGACCAGACCCAATCCCCTACGGGTTGGGTGACAGGTTTAGTGAGTTGAACTTGAAACCCAACCCAACGTACCTCAATAACAATATTATATTATTATTATTTATTATTTTAAATTTAAAAAAATATCTTTAATAATTTAATTTATAACTCTTAAGTCGAGTCTATCATGCAATAAGGTAAGCGCTTTGCACTGCAAGGGCACACCATCACTACCCTCACTCCAACTTGTTAATGTTTATTGGTAGATAAAAAATCAATAATGAGCTCTTAGATAATAGTTTAAACTCTTATGAAAATTGTTATCAGAGTTAATAGTGTACTGTTTATTTTTATGTTATAACAATTATATATTCTATTCTTTTTAAAAAAATATCCTTAAAAAATATGAAAAATGTTCTAACATTAAATTTATTCTTTAATTTTTTTAAAAAAATGGTGAATCAATTAACCTAACCCAACCTAATAAATTGTAATTGAGTTGGATCTTGGGTTTGCCTAACTCGACCAAACCCAACTCGTAACACTCCTATTTACCTCGGTGTCATGTCCTATTTATAATGGGTATTTAGAGGTATTTATCTATTGGACATTACCTTTACTTATTAGACATTATTTTTATCTATTAAATTCAGTAAATACAGTGACAATCTAAGTTTACCGAAATGTTGTATTCATACTTACTGGCTACCGGTGTTAGCATGAAGGCCAAAATGACTACATGTACAAAATTACTTTTATTTTGAGTGGAAAAATTATTCTAAATTCGTTCATAAATATAAAGATGGATGCTCATATAGAATTAATAAAACAAACTCGGCCATTCAATCCCTAAATAGGATATCTAGCTATATATCCCACTTATTCAAATATATGCCTTGCTAACACTATATTGGGGTGAGTATTGAGCAAAGAAGGTGTTTGGAAGAAAAAATTAGGAAATTAAATAAGAGGTGATGAAAAGGGAAAAAAAAGGGTGGAAATAACAAGGCGGAGAAAAAGAAAAAGGGCCGATGGGTCAAGAGAGATGAAATTTAAAAGAAGCCGAGAGAGGAGAGAGGAGAGAGGAGAGAGGAGAGAGGAGAGAGGAGGTTAGTTAGCGCGGCGGTGGAAGATGGTGTCGACAGCGATCGAAGAAGTGCGAACTCTGTGGATTGGTGATTTGCAGTACTGGGTGGACGAGTCGTATCTCTCACAGTGTTTCGCCCACAGCGGCGAAGTGGTTTCTATAAAAATAATCCGAAACAAGATGACGGGCCAGCCGGAGGGGTATGGGTTCGTGGAATTCGTTTCCCACGCCGCAGCCGAGGCCTTTCTGCGGACCTACAACGGCACTCAAATGCCCGGCACCGAACAGACCTTCAGGCTCAATTGGGCCTCTTTCGGCGACTCTGGGCCCGACCATTCCATCTTCGTCGGCGATCTCGCCCCCGACGTCACCGATTTCCTCCTCCAGGAGACTTTTCGCACCCATTATCCCTCCGTTAAAGGCGCCAAAGTCGTTACCGACCCCGCCACGGGCCGCTCCAAGGGATATGGCTTCGTTAAGTTCGCCGATGAGGTCCAGAGGAACCGCGCCATGACTGAAATGAACGGTGTTTATTGCTCCACTCGCCCTATGCGTATCAGCGCTGCTACGCCTAAGAAAAACGCTTCTTTTCAACACCAATATGCTCCCCCTAAAGGTACTTCTACTGCACTACACATCCATACTCCTTTTCTAATACTATTTCCATCTCAACAGACACTTAATTTTGAATCATTGTGCAGCAATATATCAATTTCCTGCATACACTGCTCCGGTGAATACTGCTGCACCAGAAAATGATGTGAACAATACCACTGTAAGTCATCGAATAAATCACTCACCTTTACTTTATGTGATTAGTAAACCATCATTTTAGTCTCTCTAAGTTTATAGACCTGTCACAACATTAGTTTCTGAAACTAAGAAACCTTGAAATAAGCCCTGACGGTTCCAAAATGTTTTTTTTTTAAAAAAAAAAGTTTAATTTAAGTGATAATATTAATATATGGGTAGTATGTAAGGAATTAAAATGACTGTAAGTTGTTTAGTTTATGAACTTAGAAAAAACAACTAGAAATTTTCAAGGTTCATTTGAATTTTCTTAAGAAAAATACTAGCAACATACTCTCTTGGTACTCTTTTTTAACACACTCTTAACCATTGGATAAAGTTTATTGAAAAACACAAATTTTAGTGGTCTGGTCTGCACTTCATTTAATGTTTCTCTTGCCTGATTCTGTAGTTTTTAATAAATTTAAAGCTATAGGAAAGTGTGTGTTAGAAGCTTTTCTTAATTCTAAAGACTAATTAAACATTCAGGAACCAACCAAAATGATAATTGTACTCTTTGTGAGATTTTATGGTACTCTTATTTATATCTATTCGTGTTGCAGGTTTGTATTGGTAATTTGGATCTTAATGTCACAGAGGAGGAGCTTAAGCAAACCTTCATGCAATTTGGAGATATTGCGTCTGTCAAAATTTATGCGGGCAAAGGATACGGTTATGTTCAGTTCGGAACTAGGTTTTGTTTTTTTACCCTTAATCTTAAACATGTAAATCTTTACGGGGTTACTCTAATATTTTGAAACTCAAAGGGTAAATGATATGATTTTGACTGTTGCTACCCCTTTCCAAGGCAATAAGTTTCATGTGGCCTGATGTCATGTTACTCTGCATCTTATGAGGTCTTTCATCAATCTTAGTTTTTCTTCTCTTCTTCTTTATCTTGTTATTAATTGACTTTTAACCCTGGCCATGGCTTTTTTTCTGTAGAGCATCTGCTGAAGATGCCATTCAGAGGATGCAAGGGAAGATATTAGGTCAACAAGTGATCCAAATTTCTTGGGGCACCACCACAACAGCTAGACAGGTGATTTTGCCTTTGAAAATGATTCATCTCTAATGACAAAAATGATTATTTAGTTTGTCATGCTGAAACAGCCTTGTCTCATGCTTGTCATATTTACAATGCATTTTATTTTCGAAATATACAACCATATTAGGCCTTCCAAAATTTCTAGTCTGTAACATACACAGTTCTAGCATAGATTTTTATGGCCTTTAGTATTTATTATGTTTAAGCTTTAGGGTTATTGTCCTTGAGAATTTGATCTTCAATCAAGTTCAATTGTGTTGTGTGATCTATTTAGTTGACCTCACCTAGTGATATTAGGTTTGAGAAAAACACTTATGCACGGCTAGCATAAAAAGTTTTACACTAGTAGTCAATCACAGTCTTTTATATATTAGCAAGTTTTTTTATTTTATTAATTAATACTTTAAAAGTCATATAAATTATAGGTTGTGATTAAACGTCAATATAAAACTTTTTTACACTGTCAGTTCATAGGTGTTAAACTCTTAGGTTTTTGTTGTTGTTGTACTATTATGTTTTGCCATGTTTAGTGATGTGGCCATTTGGTTGTTAAAAGATATGTTTGGATGGTGTGTCTAGACTCTACTTTACAATCATGAGATTATGATGCCTATGAAGGTTGGTTTAGTTGATAGGATTGGAGAATGTCAGTAAAAAGGGATTAGGTTCCAGTCCAGTTGGAGGTCTTTAAAATCACCTACCCAATATGGTTTGTAGCCTCTTCCACTTCCCCTAAACATTCATTCATTGAGAGAAAAAGATCATGAGATTGTGATGATATGTGGTGACATAAGGATAGATAATATGAACAAGGAGAATACTAACCCGTGTCCTGAGAAAAAATTATTTTATGAAGAGCTATAAAGACAAATATTTTATTGGGATGCGTAAAACTGCACACCTATGATTTTGAGTTGTGCTTCCATATAATTTTCAATAAAAACTTTCGATTTTTTATATCCTTAACCAATGTCCATAGGGTATTGGTTAGCAAGACCCTATGAAAAAATATTAGCTCAAAGCTAACTGGTTTTTTGTTGAAGTTAAGATGACATAGTATAATTTAAGATAGCTGTAGCAGTTGCATGTGAATGCCTAATGTGTAGATTGAGAGTGTTCTAAAATTGAACAATAAGAAAGATTGAGACTGAAAATTAATGAAATAATATTGTAGAAGGGGTATTAGTATGGTGACTTTTAACTGGATACAAATCTTACTGAGCTTTTGTTACTGAAAAATATTGATTTATAAAATTCTTTAATGCCATCGGGCAACCAGATATCTTGTTGCAATAAATATGAGATTATCTTATTCGCTGAATTATTAGCTTGTATGTGGATTTACCTTTTAGTGTTTGTTAGATGTGCTATTATGTTAACATTGACAAGTTTTTTAATAAAAAAATTCTAGGATGTACCTGGTGCCTGGGGTGCACAGATGGATCCAAGTCAATGGGGTGCCTACTATGGATATGGACAGGGTTACGAAGCATATGCTTATGGTGCTACTCATGATCCCTCTTTGTATGCTTATGGTGCTTATGCTGGTTATGCACAATACCCTCAACAGGTAAGTTTACATGCACATCCTTTGGAATTGGAAAAGAATGACACTTGTGGGTTACTCATACATATTGGTTTCTTACTTTTCAGGTTGAAGGTGCTCAAGACATGTCAGCAGTGTCTATGCCTATGGAGGAGTTGTATGATCCCCTGGCAATGCCTGATGTCGATAAGTAAGCTTCTTGCCCCTTTTCTCCTGTTATTTTTCTTCAATTTAGAAGATAAAGACTTTAATTAACATGATGTATATTAGCTTTCACCAAAAGAAAAACTTGCATATATAGGCTTATTGTGTGTTTCTGATGGTTTTTTTATTGCTTTGCCAGATTAAATGCTTCATATCTTTCAATACATGGAAGTGCCATTTTAGGGCGGTCCCTTTGGCAGAGAACTTCGCAATCTTGATGGCAAGCCTAGGATCTATTTGTATTGTATGGTCAATTTTAAGCACGAATGCTTCAAAATGTGGCGGTCTTACAATATTTTTGTTTGTTTCGAACATGAGTGGAATATCATGTTAATTAGATTAATGGTAGTGATTATGATGTTAAACAGAATATCAATGTTTTATTTTAGTTTAGGATTGGAGTTTTAACAGTAATTTTGTATTAAATTTAGATATGGTGTCATAATATTCAGAATTTGGACTATAGGCTTTGTCCCTTGCTCATTATCTATATATTTTACAACTGCAGCTACATCGACTAGTTTAGTACGCTTAGGTTTAGTACTGTTAAGTCTGAGGCAGCGATGTTATACATGTTCTTTCTTGACTAAGGAATCGGTATTTCTCAATCCCATTTGTACATAAAAGATCAAACATAAAAGTACATTGCTAATGGGCTGAAGACTGTTATCAAACTGAAATACCCTCAGTAAGGCTTTGTATAATTATCAAATTGAGAGTTAATATGAAAAATCGTTATAAGCCTCTCACGATTTAAATTGTATGTAGAGTAAAAGGGTAGTAAACTTGCTAAAATTAAAGTAAACTTGATAGAATTGGAGTAAATTTAATAAAATTGAAATAAACTTGTGGGCAAATTTCTTGAGTAGTATTTTTTTGTATTTACTTTAATTTTAAATGTTTTGAATCTAATTTATTGTTTTTATGTCTAACAAGAATTTTGAAATTTGAGTGTTCTCACTTTAATTTATATTTATTTGAAGTAATTTAAACTTATTATATGAATTTAAACTATTATGTATTAAAAAATTTTAACTTTTATATTATCTATAAGTGTATTTTCAACGAATCAAACTCTTAGATTTTATAAATTGAATTTATTAGATTCTTACACATTTATATAAACTTTCAATTTTGATAATCTAACGATTTGTCCTTCTTATATGATGCTTGGTGTAAGCAGGGGCGGCTGTGCAATCTGGTAGTTCATGTATGTGATCCTGACCTTTGTGTCAAGGATTTCTATAACAAAGGAGTGTGGAAGTGGAATGACCTAGCTACTATTAATCATTATTTTTAATATAGTATCAGAAACTATTTTAATAAATTATTTTTGTTGTTGGACTTATTGTGCTACTTGCAATTGGATTGTCGTTGGACCTCTCACAAATGTTTGATACTGCAAACTTTCTAAACACGAGGAAGTGTTTCGAAGATCTTGCATTAACTAGTGAAACGACTAAATAAAAGTATATAAGTAAGATGCAAACTTCATCTTATAAACTAGTTTTGTAAGCTTTCCCACTTACTACTTTTATCTTGGGCAACATATGTGTTCCTTTTCTTCTTGCTGCAGGTCAGTTGAGAACCAAGCGATAGCTTTGTGATCGTCTATTTTCCCTCCAAGTTTGGAATTTGTTAAACGTTAATCATGCAGACAACCACTTCCGATGGAGAGTCATGGATTAGACTTAATATCACCAATGCTCACTGTCAGCTGCAACATCCTGGATTATATAGAAGGCGCACAATGCTTTAGTTTTTTATGACTCTATGTAGGTTTTTGGTATTATTCGAATCTATTGATTGATATGAAGAGTGATCTACATCTAAATAATGCTATATGGGTTAATCCATTAGTGGATTTGATGGGGGTATAACTACAAACATCAATGTTTAATTTTTTTGCGATTTGCTATGGTCTCCATTTAGTCAAGGACAATGGATACTTAAATATTGTTTGTAAAACTAATTCCAAGACAGCTTTAGATATGATATAGCATGGTACAACAACTTATCTTCCCCATCGGCTCTTTCATTAGATTTTAGGTTTTCTTGCCTCTTATTTTTCCTTAATGATAATAGATATTATTAGTTTTAATTCAAAAGTTTTTATTCTTTGATATCCACTTTCTTTTTTACTCCTTTCTATATATTTATTTTTTTCTCTTTCTTTTCATCACAATATATCACATCCTTCTATATTTTTCCTTTGCATTTCTATTCTCTTTAATTCACATCTCATCAGCAATAAGCAAGTATGAGAAAAGCATTTTCGTTCATCCAATTACAAATTTCTCGAAGATTAAGGCTTCATTCTTATGAGTTTTGTTTACAATTTTTAAATTTATAAAAATAAAAAATAGTTTTGATTTTAAGTTTCATATTTATAAAAACAACATTGTTTTGATTCTCAATTTTAAAATAAATCTTAACCTCACTAAAATTAGTCCTCTTTAAAGACCAAATACCAGCTACTGGTGATGGTTAGTTGAAGGTGATTGTTAATAACTAGTGACTGAAAATCGATAATCGGTGAAGACTAGTAATTGATGACTAACGACTAAGGACAGTCAGGTACAAACTAATGACTAGTAATCGAAGATAATGATCGATAATCACTGGTCGAAAACCGACAATCATTGGCGAAGGATTGATAATCGACAATCGATGAGTGGAGGTGGTGGCCAGTGATTAAAGATTGAAGAGGATAGTCGATGACTGACAAGTAAAGGTGACAACTAACAGTCAGAGGTGACAACTGATGACCAATGGTCAAAGGTGGTTATTGATGACTAGGGGTCAAAGATAGTGGCTAATGATCAATGTACGGTTGAAGGTGATGTTCAGTAATTGACAGTCGAAAGTAGTGTCTATTGATGATTATTAGTCATATGTAGTGGTTAAAGGTGGTGGCTAATGATTGACTGTCGGAGATGGTGGCGAGAGGTGGCAAGCAATGGACTTGAGTAAAAACAAAACATCAAACACAAGTTTTATTATTTTTTAAATTAGGTAAAAATTGTTTTAAAAATAGCTAATATTTTTAAAATTGGATAAAAATATTTTAAAAATAACTAAAAAATCAAATCTAAATCATTTTCGCTAAACATATTTATTTTTTCAAAACACGTTTTGAAAAAAAAAATCAAAAACTTGAAACCATCTTAAACCTAAGTTTTCAGTTTGCCTTGACACCTGCCAACTGTGATTATCTTTTTTTTTTTTTTGTAATGAGTTCAAAAGGAAAGCAAAACAAAGGAAAAGAAAACTACATGAGATATAGACTACACCTAAAGCATTAACACTAATAAATTGCTCCATCTCATGAGGGAGATCCTAAAAAACATAGAACAAGGTATCTTTGCAGCTTTTTTCTTAGCCAAGAAGTATGCATACATATTTCCTTCACGCAATCTATGGATGACATATGCAATCCACTCTCAAGCTATTAGACTAAAAATTTCCGTAACCAGATAAGCATATTTGTGGAAGTGAAAAATGTCTTCCTTGAAAAAGGAAACAGTTGTTTGAAGGTCAATCATGCATTTAACATTCCTAAAGTCATTATCCCAACAAAGGTACAAACCTCTCAAAATAGCCAAATAACATGTTCCTCATCTAGATAACCAAAGAAGCTCATTACCCACTCCCTATTTGTGTGGTGAATTGCACCTCTAAAGCCAACTCTATTGTCCATCACACTCCCAATAGAACCTCCTCCTCACCTAGAGAGTTCTCAGATCACACCTGGATCATAACATAAGTGAATAAACAGAATTGGGGCCCGAAACCGTTTAAGTTTTTTGACCATTGGTTGGTGGAGCCTGGTTTCATGGACCTAGTCAAAGAATTTTGGTCATCGGAGCAAGGCCAAGGATGGAAGATGTACCAGTTGGCATGTAAGTTGAAAGGCCTGAAGTTGAAGATTAAACAATGGAAACAAGATTACTGGAGTCGGGATGAGAACTTCCTGGATGAAAAGGTCCTACAGTTGGAGACAGTGGATCAGCAGTTAGGTCAGGGGGTCATCGACAGTGGTCTTCACAGACAAGAGATTTTGTCCGAATATTGGGAAAAGGCAAGGAGAATGGAATGGTCCTTGTTACAGAAATCTCGGGTAAGATGGGCTCTGCATGGTGATAGCAATACAAAGTTCTTTCATAAATGCTTTAAAGAAAGATGCTATACAAATTTATTATTGGCAGTTAAATCAGAGTCCGGATGGGTGGAGGGAGTTCAGAGTATCCGGGACCATGTGTTTCGTCACTTCAAAATGTGCTTTAAAGACGGAAATCCAACGAGACCACAGATGGATGGGGTGACTTTCAATCAGTTGACTGATCAGCAGAGAGTAACCTTAGAGGAACCCTTTTCGGCGGAAGAAATAAAGGAGGCGGTTTGGGTGTGTGACGGAGGAAAGAGCCCCGGCCCTAATGGATTTGGTTTTCAGTTTTACAAATCATGCTGGGAAATAATAGGGGGCGATGTTATAAGTGCAGTTCAAGAATTCCATCAATCAGGGGAATTACCAAGAGGAGTGACTTCAGCTTTTCTTACCCTGGTTCCCAAGGTGGCAAGACCGAACAGGTTAGCTCAATTTAGACCAATCTCTTTAATCTCTAGCATTCAAAAGATTGTATCTAAATTGCTGTCACTGCGAATGAAGAAAGTAATGGGCCATTTAATCTCCAAGTGTCAGTCAGCATTCTTGACAGGTAGATCAATTCTGGATGGGGTATTGGTAGCAAGTGAAGTAGTTGACTAGGCGAAGAGGAAAATGAGACCTTGTTTCTTGTTTAAGGTGGATTTCCAGAAAGCATATGATTCGGTCAATTGGGATTTTCTGGATTATATGTTAGCTAGGATGGGGTTTGGGAACTTATGGCGAAAGTGGATAAATTGCATTGTCAGGAACAGCTACGTGTTAGTTCTAGTTAATGGGAGTCCGACGGCTGAGTTTAGGCCGGGAAGAGGTTTGAAGCAGGGAGACGCACTCTCTCCCTTTCTGTTTCTAGTGGTAGCAGAAGCCTTAGCGGGTTTGTTCAGGTCAGCTGTAGGAAAAGGGGTGTTTAAAGAGCTCAATATTGGTGCAGGGGCACAGTTTTCAGTATTGCAATATGCAGATGATGTTATTATGATGGAGGAAGCAGATTTGACATCGATATGGTACTTGAAAGTTATTCTGCGTGGATTTGAGCTAACATCCGGATTAAAAGTCAATTACAGCAAAAGCCAGATTTTTGGTTTTAATGTAGAAAACTCGTTCAAAAGTGCGGTCAGCAACCTTTTGAACTGTGCCGTCTCTACACCGCCCTTTAAATTCTTGGGGATTCCGGTGGGTGTGAACCCGAGAAAGGTAGAAATGTGGAATCCAATCGTAGAACAATTTCAAAGGAAGTTGGCAGAGTGGAGGGCTCAGCATATGTCATTCGCAGGAAGGTTAGTTATGTTAAACTCAGTATTGTCTAGTCTTCCATTGTATATGTTCTCATTCTACAAGGTTCCCAAGAAAGTCCTACAAGTCATTACTGGTCTACAACGATCTTTTCTGTGGGGAGGGAACGGTCAGGACCACAAAATAGCCTGGATAAGTTGGGAAAATGTGTGTAGGCCGAAGGAAGAAGGGGGCCTGGGGGTAAAGTGCCTATGGACCCATAATAAATATTTTATAGTAATACTCTTAGAAATGACATTTGCACTTATCTTATTCTTTTAGGCTTCATTTTTTTTCACTCATCTTTTACTCTTTTTTTAAAAATTTTATTACCAATATATAAAATTTGCACATTTTGTGACGTAAATTTTGAAATTTTGCGCACATTGTTACACAATTTTACAACGGCATCAAGACTAGCATGATCTTTTATTTGGTTCACAAAAATATGACTAAATTAAAAAATTAAAAATGATAAAATAAAATATTCAACAACAAAGCACAAAAGGTGGATGATATAATTCAAGCATACAATTAAAAACGTGAGAATGGTATTTACAACAAAATTGTCATCACACTCATGTGCAAAATAGTTTAGGAATATCATGTTTTGTGTTGTATAGATGAGAACATGCATATACTTCCTCTTTGCTCTTTCTTTTATTTGTTGGTGTAATTTGTTAGATAAGCATTTCTTGTGTTTCTGCTTAATTATCCTTCACTAATAATATTTATTAACTAAAAAAAATAATCTGTATTATACTTAGGTGTTTTTGTTTTGAAAATTGAACAATAAGAAGGGGCAATATTTTTTAAGTCAGAATAAAAATATATCAGTTTTATAGTTTGGTGGTAAAATTAACCAGAAGTGTGAAAATGAATGATAAAATATGTAATTCAACTATCTTTATTAATTAATTTTATTGATAATATTGTAATAAGGTGTGAATATGTTAAAAAAATGTCTTATATATAAAAAACAAACGAAAATATTTATTTTAGTTCTATTTATAAGAAATACCAGATTATTTTATTTTCTAAAGTTTTTACCTGTAATTCATTGTGAGGTCCATTAATATCATGGATAATCTTGTAACAATGAATTTTTTAATAAATAAACTAATTTAACTACTTTTATTGGTCTTCGCAAAATTAAATAATTATTTATTATATATGATAGGAAATAGTATAAAAAATATTAGAAGTTGTTTGATTTGAAAAAATATTTTTTTTATTTTCTATTTGAATTTTTTAAAAATATTTTTTATTTTTAATTTTTAGCATTTTCAAAAAATACATTTATTTTATTTGATATTTTCCATTTCAAAAACTAAAATATTTATTTTAATTATTTTTTTAAAAAAATATAAATATTTTATTATATGATTTGAAATATTTTTATATAATTTTTTTATCATTGTAATATTTTTATTAACTTTTCACATAATTTTGATTTTTGAAAAGTTAACACACTTAACGTAAATGGTGAGTTGTTATAATTAACCAATAATGTAAAGTATTTTACACTACATCACTTATATTTTTTTTTCTTTTAAAAATATTTTTAAAAAGTATCTTTAAATTATAGTTTAACATATTTATTTTTATTACTATTCTCTATTCTTATATCCAATTTGAATTTTCTAAAGTATCCTTTAATTATAAAACATATTTAGAAAAGTTGTTAGTTTAATTGATAGCAATAAAAGTCTTAAATTTATATTTTTTTAAAAATTATTATTGTCATTAATACTTATTCATTTTCTCTTCTAATTGTTTGTAATTGTGATTTTTTTTCTTGTTAGTTAATAGAAAAATATTAATAGTTTTTTTTAATAGAAAAATTTTAATTGTTAATATATTAGTTTTATTAGTAGAGAAATTTGAACCGTCACTTTCTTCTCACATGTTGAAAAATATTAGTAGTTAGTGAGTTAGTTTTATTAATAAAAAATGACATCTCTCTTTTTCTTTTTTTTCTCGTCTGAATTTTGTTATTTGACTTACCTTATATAACTTCTTGAATTAATTAATCTAAAAAATATCATGAATGGATTCTCATAAAAAAATTAAATACTATTTTTGTTCTAAATCTTATAAATAAGATCCAGGATTTTATTTTTAATTTTATATAAAAATAAAAATATAGAAAATGTCAAAAACAAAGTGTTAGGAGATTTACTATGCAGGACACTACTTAGTGGTGTTAACTGTTAAGATATAAATATTAGTGGTTAATAGCACTTCATAATGACTCTCACATCAAGTTGATTCAATGATTACAAATATATTTAAGAAAAAATTGCTAACAATAATGTTTCACCAGCATTCGGGGTATTTTTCAACTACCAATAATATACTATCACAATTCTCTGCCACTAGTTTCCGTGGTTGCTAAAGTAGAGTTTGAATAACCTAATAATGGACATTTTTGGGGAACCAAATAATTAATAAGGTTGGTGAAATTGAGTATGACTTATCCATTACAAGTAAGATGCAAACTAAACCGAATTCAAAATAAAAAATTGAATTAAAAAACTAAAAATTATAAAAAATCGATTTAATGTGGAGTAATTTGGTTTTGTAATTTTCGAATAATAAAGTTAGTTCCATTTGCAGTTTGAAATATTAAAATTGCATCAAATTGTATCCTTAGTTATTTAATCAGATCTCCAAGCAATCATATATAATTAACTTAATTTTATTTTATAAAATTTAATGACAATAAATAAAATATAATGTTTAAATGAATTAATTATTTATAATTTAATTTTAATAGTTGTTACTTAAGAGTATTCATTGGGTTTGGTGACTTGAAGACACAATCGAACCCAAATAGATTGGATTGGGTTGAGTTTTCTTGTGATTTGGTGAAATTCGGTCCCACTCAATCAAACATAGTTCACTATAAGTTGGGTGATGGATTCAATAAGTTGAACTTGAAACTCAACTAAATCAAATTTGATCATAATATTAAATTGTTTATATATTATTATTATTTAAAATTATGTGTTTTAGTATTATGTGTTTCTTTTGATATTCTGTTTTTGTTAGTTTAGACAAATTGTGTAGTTTGTATTTATTTGAATGATTTGATTAGCTTTGACAAATTGTGTTTACTTTTATTTTAAACAAATATCTTTTTAGTTATTATTGTTTGAAAATTTAGTTTGTGTTAATTTTAATTTGTTTTAGTTTTGATATATAATTTGTGACTATAATTTATTATTTACTTTTATTTTATAACAATTATATAGTTTATTTTTTAAAATATCCTAACAAAGCTAAAAAAACAATATTCTAAAATTTATTTTTTAAAAAATGTATTTCTTAAAACTGTAACCCAACTCAACCCAACTCATTTAAGAGTAGGTTAGGCTAGGTTGGTTTAATGGGAAAAAAACAAAAAGAGTGAAAACTCAATCCAACTCAACCTAATGTTTTATGATTGAATTGGATCTTGGGTTTGCATAAACCCGATCCCACCCAATTTGTTGTCACACCTATTGTTACTTTTAAAAAATTTTGTTGTGATTTAGTAAACTTTTATTCAATTTTGGAAATAAAAATTTTCAATGTATTTTTTAATGGTTAATAATAAAATTTTAAATTGTAAAATATAACCAAATCAAACAGCAAAAAAATAGTTTGGTTTGGATTTTTATAATTAATTTAAATCGAAGTAAATTGTATCATATTTATTTTTTTTAATTTTAATTTGATTCAGACTAATTTTAAACTTAAAATATCAAACCATATCACAAACATCCCTAAGTATAAGTGGTTACGAGAATATATGAATCCCTAAGTATAAGTGGTTACGAGAATATATGAATGAGTGTTGATTATAGAAAAATATTTATATATATAAGGATAATTTAAAATGGTGAGGGTCATTATTTTGAAATTATTGTCACTTTTAAATTAAATATTATTAAAATTATCTTATAAATAATTTTTTAATACAAAATTTATAATCTTATTTGGTTATATTTTCTTCTTATTTTATTAAATTATTTCATTTGGTAAAAATGCTTAAATAAGATTAAATTGAAAATAAAAAATATGACATCTCTAAAAATACAAATTTGATCATTTCTACAATTGAATTCCATATTTTTATTAATTATATATATATATATATATATATAATATATTAAAAAACAAGTCAATTTTTCTTTTTATGCCATTGCATTTATGAAAAGAAGGTATACTGTCACCTTTTGTTCAGTAGTAGAAATTCTTTTTTGTTTCTTCCTTCTTCTATTTCCATTGCTGCGATAAATACGAATTAACCGACCATACAAAGGCCTACTAAAAAAAAAGGTACCATACAAAGTACCATAACCATAAGTCCGTAAAGTAGAAGAAGAACGCAAGGTAGAAGAAGGGGAAAAGAGGGAATAGGTGTGGAAGCCAATTATGGATCAGTTTAAAAGGCGCTTATCAGATTGGAAGGCAAGGAATATGACTTTTGCTGGGAGGTTGGTATTACTAAATTCAGTGCTAGCTGCTCTTCCATTGTATTTCTTCTCCTTCTATAAGGCTCCAAAGTCGGTATTGAAGTCTCTCAAGAGGATGCAGCGAACTTTCTTGTGGGGAGGTAAGGAAAACCAGGCAAAAATTGCATGGGTTAGCTGGGAAAGAGTCTGTAGGCCAAAAGATGAGGGAGGTCTGGGTGTGAAGTGTTTGGAGAAATTTAATATCAGCTTGCTGGCAAAGTGGAGGTGGAGAATTCTGGCAGATGATACGGCTATTTGGGGTCCGCTGCTGAGAAGCAGGTACAGGGAGGCAGATGGATACATGGACAGGCTCGAATCTGTTATCCATACCTCTCAATGGTGGAAAGACATATGGGCTATTGATGGACCAAATGCAGATTTGTCTGGGTGGTTCAAAACGAGAGTCAAATGAATTGTAAGGTCTGGAATGGGGACTTTATTTTGGGAACAGAGGTGGTTGGGAGATACAGCTTTTTGTGTATTGTATCCCAGGTTGTATGCTTTGACAAAGGATAAGTTCATCACTATCAAGGATAAATGTCTTTCGGGAGGCCAATTATCATTTTGGAAATGGGTCTGGCGGAGGGAGCTATTTGTATGGGAGGAGCAGCTGCTTCTTACTTTTCAGGATTCATTAAATCAAGTGGCATTGGTGGAGCGGGAGGCAGATGAGTGGGGATGGAATTCAGGGGCTGGGGGGTATTCGGTGGCGGAAGGGTATAAAGTGTTGGATGGAGGGATATCTGAATTGGGAATGAATTTTGTGGAAACGCAACATTTACGTAGGCTGTGGAAGGAAAAGTTGCCATCTAAGGTACTGGTGTTTTCGTGAAGATTGCTAACGGACAAATTACCCACTGTAGAAAATTTGCTAAGAAGAGGGATTCAGGATCCTGGTTTAAACCCTGTTTGCAGGTTCTGTAATAATGGGATAGAGTCAAAGAATCATTTATTTTTACAATGCCCAATCATACAATCGTTGTGGTATAAAGTTATTAGCTGGGTCGGGGTAGAGACACCGCTCCCAGGAGATCTGAATCAATTGTTGCTGTTATCCTCTGGCTGGGTGGTGGGAAAACGGAAGAAGTCATGCAGGTATGTGTTTTGGATCGTTGTATGTTGGTGTATTTGGCTGTCACGGAATGCTGTTATTTTCCAAAGCTGAATCAACTGTTTCTGTTATCCTCTGGCTGAGTGGTGGGAAAACGGAAGAAGTCATGCAGGTATGTGTTTTGGATCGTTGTATGTTGGTGTATTTGGCCGTCACGGAATGCTGTTATTTTCCAAAGGGTCGAGGTGGAATCCCTTGATATGTTAATGTCCATTAAACTGTTATCATGGCAGTCGCTGTTGTTTTCTGTTGGTTTTAAGGCATGGTGTGTGTTCTCTGATTGGTGCACCCAGCCTAGATTGTGTCTGATGAATATGAGATAGTCTCATCTGTAATTATGCTACTGTATGGCAGGTTGAAACGTTGTGTTTCATCTGTTGTTATATTCCCTATAATATAAATATATATTTTGCTGTGAAAAAAAAAAAAAAAGAAGAAGAAGGGGGAAAGAGAAAAAACCCAAGGCAACCTTACAATCATTTATCGTTAAAGATATAGCATTACTCTCAACAAGAAAAACTACATCTGACATTACAATTAATATATTAGTACATGTTTGATATATCTCATCTTCAACATTAAATTATAACAACATTCTCTGAGTTGCTTCAGAAATTAGCAGAACTTTTAAGTGAAAAAAAAAATCGCTTAATTTATAAATTGATTTGCTTTTTTTTGGACACTTTTACCCTAGATCTAAAAAAAACTTCTTAATAATAAATTTTTAAAGAGAAACTCCCAAAACAAAATGAATAAAGATTATCTGTTTATATTAAAAAATATATTATTAAGTTCTTTTTAATCAGCTTAAATAAAAAGAATTATTAAATTTTTTTAATACTGGATCAATTCTCTTTGAGACATTAAGGACTCATTTTGTTTAAATAATTATTTTAAGTTGTTCTTTTTTTTTTTTTTGCTTTAGTTTACATTTTTCGTAATCCAGCAACAAATTTTATTTGTTTTCATAAAAAATCAAATTTTTTTTGGACTAATATATGAAATAAGGATAACTTAGATGCAAATTTTTAAAGTAAATTGTAATTGATGTTTTTAAAATATATTAATCTTTAATCTAAATTTTTATTATGCAAATCAATAAAATAAAATTTTAATTATAATTAAAGAAAATACCTGAATACTTTAAAAATAAAAACTAGTCTATTATTTGTCGATGAAATAATTGCAATTCTGTACTACAACGACCATTCAGGTAGTCTCACAAAAAAAGAAGAAGAAAAGTGACCCATCATATAGTGACCTATATATATAGCACAGGACTAATTCTTACTTATAGGCTAGGGTCGTTTAATAATTACACAAAAATTCTTACTAAAAGCACAACATTTGAACCAGCAGCATGATATGGGTACTCAAAATGTTATTATCTATAAGCACCCTGAGTTGTAGATAGAACATTTTTTATTGAATATGCTCTTAACAGCTATTATACTATATAGATGAGCTAAGTGTGGGGCTAGGTAGTTACATATGACCTGATATTACATGTTTTGATGGTCTCTTTAAGCCAAGCAGGACAAGGAGCAATCCCAGATAATCATAATTGTAAGAGACTTGTAGTAGTTGTAGCTTATTTAGTGTCCATGGAGGATATCTATACCAAAAATCAGTGAGGAAACTTCTTCTTACTACTGCTTTGTGGTGGCTAAATGTGTCAAAGGAGAACTTTCCATGGTACATTCCAAACCCACTTTCGCCCACTCCTCCAAATGGAAGAGTATCAGCAGCATACTGCCCAAACAAAACTCATAATTAAAATATGCAGATAGATTAGGAGTAGAATTATGTCTGCATAGGTTATTGGTATTACGTACTTGTAGAATTGCATCGTTAAAAGTCACACTGCCAGATGATGTTTCAGATATCATTCTTCTTTGCAGAGTTTGGTTTTTGGTGAAAACATAAAGGGCAAGAGGCTTTGGTCTACAATTTATGAATTTAATACTGTCCTCAATCTTCTCCAGCTGCAACTCATATGGTAAACAATGCTATGAGTTCAGTTAGAAAAATATTATTGAAATTACATTGTGACACATGTGTGCAATAAACTTAAGCTCACAGTAATGATTGGAAGCAATGGGCCAAAAATCTCCTCTGACATGACTGCTGCTTCCAGTGGGGGGTCCACCAAGATCGTTGGCTCAATAAATCTGCAAGAATTCACATCCACTTTTTTTCGGATAACTAATTTTTGTACGCGTCCAAATTTGTCTGACCTTTCTAAGAATACAGTATTGCAATTAATGCCTTATATCCATTCCCAACTAAATGAAATAATTCTAATTTTAGGAGCTTTAGCAGAACTCTTTCACACATTTATCTAACATTTTGTACTATTATTGGTTAGATTTATTATTAAGGAAACTCATTAAAAAGAAATGAAATTTACATAAAGTTGTGATTGTTAATAAATTAAATTTCTATTAATAGTGAATAATGTATTGTATTAAAAAACATATAGTTACCATTTATATAATTAGAAATCCTCTCACTTTTCTTTATAAAATAGTATTAAATGCATTTAGATTTCTAAAATTATTTATAAAGCAGTTGTAATAGATGAATAGACATTGGCGAAATAGAGATATTTAATTAGGGTGAATGTAAAGAGGAGAAAGGGAAGAGTGGTAGTTAATTACAGGTTGTCCTGGTCCATTGAACCGCCATAAATGACAGATTCTTTGACCTTTTCGTCAGCAAGAAGATTCTTCAATCTAGAGAAGTGGTGTTTATTAACTATCCTGGAAATGGTTTTGGATTTTTGTGGGTTATCTCCAAACATTTTGTTGATATAGAGCTTAATGAGTTGCACCTAAAAGAAAAAGAAGGTAAGTAAATAGGATATATGAAATGTGAAGAAAGAAATGAAGATGGGTTAAATATGATATACGAGTTTTGAGCAGTAGCCCTTTTCCACAAGGACATAATCAATGGCTATGCATGCTTGACCTGCACAAGTCCCATATTTGGCGACAATAATCCTCTTCACAGTGACCTCAATGTCCCAAGAAGATGAAAGAGAATCAACAACTGCGGGGCATTTTCCACCCAACTCCAAAGTCACAGGAGTAAGATGCTTCACAGCAGCAGACATCACAATCCGTCCCACACGTGCGCTTCCTGTGAAGAAGATTTTGTCCCATCTTTGCTCTAGTAGCTGCTGGCTCTCTTCTGCCCCTCCTTCCATCACCTTAATGCCTTTATTGTCCAAATAAGTGGTCAGACTCGAAGCAAGAAGAGAAGAACATGCTGGAGACAACTCTGAAGGCTTTAAGACTGCTGCGTTTCCCGCAGCTACTGCTCCTATCAATGGCTCCAAGGATAGTCCTGTGTTTTCACCCAGTCATATATAAATGTTGTTTCTTTCTATGTGATGATAATTGCCTACTATCATGTATCACTCACCAATGGGGAAATTCCAAGATGAAATAATGAGGACCACACCAAGAGGCTGAGGAACAATTTCTGCACTCGTCAGCAATGCTAGTTGTGGCAATGCAGCCTATCAAAATTAATTTGCCCCTCCGTTACTTCACATGTATATGCTCTTCTTCATTAACAATATTTTCAAGGAACACACATGTATCTTACCTTTTTGCTTGACATCCAATCTTTCAAAGACTTCAATGCCAGATTTAAGGTCTTAATCAATGTTCCTATCTGCAACAACAACAACAATGAATTATATATGTGAGAATGGTTTATTATTTCGCACAGCCAAAACACTTAAAGATGTTGAACAGTACACTTTTCCTTGTCACATAATTTATATATACCTCGTCTCTGAAAGCTTCAATTTGATGTTTCCCTAAATCTTGCATGAGGGCCTGCATGATATCTTGTTGTTTGTCCATGAGGAAACGACGCAACCCTTTAAGCTGCGATTCTCTCCAAGACGCTTCCTTGGTCTTTCCGCTCTCATAACTCTCCCTCAGGTCGTTAAGGTCTCTCTCCATCATCCTCTGCTTCCTGCTGCTGCTTAACTTCTATGCAATCTAGTATTTATATTAGTTCAACTAACTCACTTCACTCTGGAAACTAGTTTCGCCTTTCATAAAGGAAAATAAAAGGGCCCTTTACATTCTGTCATTCACGTGTTAACGTGTTGTGGACATAGAGCTAGCTAGCGGTTGCACACAACTTCCACAAAATGTAACTAGGCAATTAATTACCAAGCCTCACATCTTTTACTATTCATATGTAAACCACATTAAATGCCAAAACTGCCATACACCTTCCTCCTTGTCTCCGGGATATCGAGTTTTCTTCCCCGTTTCACAAGCTAATTTTTTTAGTTACCAACAATAATCAATTAGGTTCACTTAGTAGGCTAAAATTTCACTCAAATCAATATATTATACTCTATCTGTTATAAAATAAGTATAGCATTTGAAATAAAAATTATCATACAATAATTTTAGTATTATATTTCATTTTTTAATATAATATTAATAACAAGATTGATTTTATAAAATTATCACTCTCTATTATCTATTTATTAACTTTTGTATAGAATAACTTAGGTTAATATTTATTTTGGGAATAGAAGAAGTAATATATTAGATATTGTTATCCAATGCAAACTTTGGATTGGCCAAGTAAATAAAAGAAATAAGTTTATACTGGAATCATATATGAATGGAACTTAAAATTATAGATGAATACAATTTTACATGTTTTAATTTCCAAGTGTTTCTTAGTTAATCAATATATGTAAACTTGTCCTTTTTAGTTATATTATATTATATTATATTATATTATATTATATTATATTATATTATATTATATTATATTATATTATATTATATTATATTATATTATATTATATTATATTATATTATATTATATTATATTATATTATATTATATTATATTATATTATATTATATTATATTATATTATATTATATTATATTATATTATATTATATTATATTAGAAAGAGTTAATTTACTTAAAAAATTACTATAAAAGATTTATTTCTTTTAAAAAATAATTAAGTAGGTATAACAATTATCATATAGTATGTTTAGAAAATTATATATTAAACCCATTTTTATATATATGAATGGGGTTAAAAAATAATTTATTTTCAATATATTTTATAATAAATAATAATGAGAGAGGATCAAATTACAATATTTATCATATTCCATTCATTTATTTTAATCTCTCTTATATATTCGTTAAAACTATCATGCAACATCTCCCTCTTGTAAGATCACTTTAAATTTTATGTTTTGACCGTCCAACTTATTTAATCTTTAATATTATATATATATATATATATATATATATATATATATATATATATATATATTGGATAGGGGTAAACAACACCAAAATAAAAATACGTAAATAAATCATAGTCTAACCAATTTTCTTGACTCAATTCACAATAATAACTCACTTGTCTCACACTAAGTGTCTCTCCCTTAAGTCACTTAAAATCATGAAGGTTACTAGTTACTTAGTATTACTACTTTTTAGCCTTTTACAATTTACTTTCTTATCTTTATAGACTACTTAATGTACTTTTATATGCTATTTTTTTTTAAAAAAAATAATATATGTTAAATATTTTATTTACAAATGCTGATGTTTAATGCTTTAATAGATCTATAATATATTTTTTTTGTAATCCATGAATTCAGTTCAATTTGATTCATTTTTAATTATATATTAGATATACCATTCAACATGGCTAAGGGTCCCCCCTCCCTTTGGAGAGGCCAAGCAGTGCGTATACCAAAGGCACCCTTCCACCTAAAGGCTTGGAAGGCCTTAATAAAAAGTCATGACCTACATGTAAGACCCTCAACAATATGCGAGAAACCAATTTAGAAAATATCTTCTTTTTCTCACATTCCAGCATTGTCCTTCAAGCAAGGTAAAATCCTAATGGTGCAACCCAAGCCCAAAATGTATTAGCATAAATACAAGATGTTTATGTTTGACATTTTACACTATTGATTATTATATTCTTATTTTGTAAACAATTGTATAACACCTATACTTTTGACTTTCTTAAGGTTAAATGTTCTTTGACTCAAACGTCAAGTATCATTGCACATACCTACTTGTGCACCCATTAAATACTCAACTTGAATACTCACAAGAACATAAGCAAAAGAAGGATATCCTAGTTTCTAAAAACTTAGGTACTCGATTATTTTTGTGCATATACAAATCGAATTGGATTTTATTGCTAATTTTTTATATAAATATAATTTAATCCAATTAAAATTAATTAAATTGGAATTCATTCACTCCAATCCAAATCACCCCTTAGCTCATCAGATTTATTTTTTTCCAATGCAACTCAATAGCTTTTAATTGGACGATACAATTTTTAAAAAAATCACTGTTTTTTTTTTAAAAAAAAATACTCTTAAATTGGAATTTGCTAGCACATAAATAGTTTATGAAAAAAATTATATTAAGAAAATTGTTCGATATTTCATTCATTTATATTAAAATTAACATAACATATATTTTTAAAATATACAAAGAGATGAATGGTTTAGTTACTTTTTTTTTACACGTATAGGATGAGTCTCCTGCTTTCTTTCATAACAGAGCCGGGACTAACGGTGGCCTACATAGAAGTCTCTCGCACTCAAGGAGATGCATTTCTGGTACTGGACAACCTCTTAGAAAATAATCTGTTTCTTTTTCTTTCTTTCTATTATGTTGGAATGCAAATATGAGTTGAAATCTAACACTAGTTAGAAACTGAGAAGTTGAGTAACATGATTGAAAAAAATTCATAATCTAATGTTTTAAGGTTTTGAGTTCAAATAATAAAAAAAACAAATTAATTTCCAGGAATAAACAAATATTTTGAATTATAGGTTATTGATTGAAACATTAATTTAATAATAATTGTGATATTATTTAATAGAATATAGCAATTAAACTCTTATATATATTTTTATTTATAGTACTTTAATTGTTTGTTCAAATTTGGTTAAGATTAAAAAATAATAAAATGATTTATATTTTCATATATATTAAAAAATTTATCAAAATTAAAAATATATTACATGGATTTTGATTTATATAAATAAGGTATCAAAAAAATTTGTACTAATAAAAAATATATAAAGAAATTTAATTTATGTGAAATAAATTTTAAAATGAGTTGTGAAGAAATTAAAGAATTTATGTAACACACACGCGCACACATGTTAGCATAGGTGTGTAAAGTGTGGGTTGGGTAGGATATTCTAAAAATGATGGGGGTGGTACACATAACACATGCAATTATAATCCAAGGGGGTTATCAAATATGAATAGTTAGTAAAAGACTAGAAGTTGGATAGTGGAGATTGAGATGCAGGGACCATAGGATTAAAATGGGGAGAGGTTGTTAAAACTGGGCCCTCTGGTAGGTGCAATTAAAGCTGTGAAGGTAGCTTCCTCCTTGCCATGGTGCCGGTTAAATGGATGGTGACTATCAGTGTATTTGGATACACGTTTAATCACCAACGTTCTGTTGACAACTGGACCTTTCAATGAAAATAAATAAGTAAGCAACTAACCTGTTACATTCAGTACATCTATGTTTCAATTTAAATCAAAAATTTTGTGCACCTATTTCAATATAAATCCAATGGATGAAAATAAAAATAAGGGTCATGATTCTTCTCCACTCTCCAGAAGTATTTTTGCCTCAAACTTAACTTTGGGATCTCACATCCAAACACACAATCAAATGAATGGACAATAAGTTTGATGTAACTTTAAATCAAACATTTCCTGAGTGTATCCAAAAATTAGATTCGTCTTTTGTGGTTTAAAGAAGATTACCCCTTTGGAATGTATGCTGACCAATGTTAAGATATTTATTATTAAATGAATTAAAGAAGAATTTTTTTGTTAGAATATGTAAAATTGTACTTAATATTATTTTGATTTGCATGTATGATATAAAGAAGATTTCGCAAGATTCTTATATTTATACCATTTCAGCATTTCTCATGGTTGGATATATCGTTGGATACATCATCATGACCGTAAAAGAAAAACATCAATTTATATTTAATTTTTTTGTAAACACATTAATTTATAATTATTTTTTTACATTAACTATGCATTGATTTTTTTAAAAAAAAATTATATAATAAATATTTTTTATAAATTGAATTACTAGTTGTACAAATTTTTTTTTTCTTTATTCATTTTAGGTTTTTCTTTATTCATTTTAGGTGACAATTAAATTACCAAAGACATCCATCATCTAATACAGTATAAGGTATTCCAATCTAACCCTCGTGTACTAAATATGTAATTACGATTATCCTTAAAAGAATAGTTCACTACCATAGCATTTATTAGAGTTACAAGATTAGTTTAATAGTAAAATAAAAAAATTTATATAAATAAATTTAACACGTGGAGAAATTCATCTAAATACGTTTAATGTTCATTGTTAGTACTAGTGAGCTTTCTATATAAGCAGCTAACAGTTTATATTTTAAAACATAATAAACTAATAGTTTGTGTTCAACTTACTCCCCTGCTAAATGTAGCTGACTGCCAGGCCATACACCCCACAATGTGGAGAATTATTTGCTATTGCTTAGCAAAAAGGAAGAAGAAAAACTCGTTCTAGAAGATAATTGGGAATATAATCTTTGAAAAATATTCTGCTTAAATATTTTAATAGTTACAGAATTAGAAATCAAACAACTTACTTTTGATTCAATTGATTCAATAACTACTATAGACAAATGTACAAGGCAGATATTGACAAGGAATATACTAGGATCCCACAAATACAAAATGCCCACTAGATTATAGAGTGATTACTATCAATGTAAATATGACATCCTCATCCAAAATCCACACAACCATCTGGTCCTTGCGGAAATTCTACTAACTTGATGAATATCTAACAAGCACAAACTTTTGAGAAATGAAGAAATCCTAGATAGAAAGCTTCTTCATTTTTCCAACTCAAACAGCACAGTCAATTCTTTTAAGATAAAATCTATGATTTTATGATGCAGTTGATACCAATTTTCGATCATTTGATGTGAGATTTTCTTGGGTCTTTGTTGCAGCTTTGCCTGCAATAAAAAAAAATACACATTTATGTTTATAGCATAGTTAGCCATTTTTTGGAGCTACGAGCAATAAAACAAAAACAACCAACAAAATGTGGGGGGCATAATAGCAATATTGATCCTTCAAATACTGACCTTCATCTTTTCCAGTTTTCCTTCTGCTGCGCCACAGAAGTCGAATAGGTGTACCAGAAAAACCTGCATCTGAGCGGAGTTGCTTCTCCATATAGCGCCGGTAAGTTTCAGGGAAAAGTTTTGCATCATTGACGAAAAACACAAATGTAGGTGGCCTTATAGCGGCCTGCAAGTGGATATCCAATTAGATTATAAAGTAATTAAATGTATTTTTAACTATGAGTGCATATATTTTATTTATAAAGTAATTAAATATATTTTGATTTATGAGTACCCAAAGAAGCTCTCATGAAATATAAACAAATGTTAACTACTCCCACAGTCCCACCTTATTTAATGATACTATTTCAAAAATAATCCTTAATTAATTGAGGTACTATTTTCAATAACTCTTTTTAGTTATGTTATCAAGTTCCAATGATATTAGTTATTAACTGATTTTCTTAATCTTTGTGTTAGTTAAATTTGCTTATATATATAGATTTAGAGGATTATTAATTGTCACCATTACATGATACAAATACCTGAGTACAATAGTAAACACGCCCTCTTTTTCCACCCCGTGTCCTGGGAGGGGGCTTAAAAGCTACTGCTTCCTGAACTACTTGATTCAATATAGAAGTGCCAAGTCTTCTTGATCTCTCCCTTTCAACTTCGCTGGCAACAACAATAATCCTAATGATCAAAACAACAATAAGCAATCAGCTATCCACTTAGGAGATAAACTCCAATGAAAAGTATACAACCTGAATAAATCATAAATTTAACAACAATTATGATACAATGTTAATATTTACATCCAAGAAAACTTATTCACCGTCACTACTAAAATACATCTGACACTTATTGTGTGCTGCTTTCGAAAAAGCAAAGCTAGCCCATATCCAAACAAAAGTGATTCTTAAAAGAACCAAGTTCTCAAATCCATTTCTATTTGCATTATTCAAGCTCCAGAAATGTCCAAGGAACTTTTTTTTTTGTGTACAGTGGAGGCACTAAGGATCGAACCTAAGTCCTCGTGCATCTATCCCTACTCCCCACCAGGCCAAACCTAGAGGTTCACCAAGGAATTTTTTTTACCACGCACCAAGAAATACTGGTGCATACAAAATTTGCAGAGCCAATAATGTGACTACCACTTGAAGTCTACCATAACTCCTACAGTGCAACTGTTAATTTCAACAAAATATATAAAGCATGACCTCATTCACCAAGTGAACTACAAGTTCATATTTGTTTATAAATACAAATGCTTATGAATGGAGAAATTGTTTTAAAGAGAAAATTGGAGGAATTCAAAGCATGGAATTAGCATGCTATGCAGCATAAATGCATCAATAATTTCCAGATAAAACATACTTGTCAACACTATGGCCAGCTATAGCAGTAGAATAAACAATCGGAGCCCAGTCAAGTGAGCGAAGTTTCTCCCTGACATCTTGCTCGTAGTATGATGCAGTCTGCTGATTTTTATTCGGTATTGTATCCCACTTGTTTACAACTATCACACAACCTTTGCCTTCTTTTTCTATTCTTTCAGCTATCTTGTAGTCCTTAAACAGACATTTAAATAGTCAGAGAAGGGGGGGGGGAGTATATATATTAAACAAGTATCCCATGTATATCCTAGGCGTACAGTAATACTTCTTTATAACAAGAAAAACAATCTAATTTTCATTTAACAAATAAAAGCATTAATCAGGAACCTGTTCTGTGATACAAGCCATGGCCTCGATGACAAGAGCAACAACATCAGAGCGCCGAATAGCACGAAATGCTCGATTCACTGACAAAGCCTCAGTAGTACTCCCAGCAGAAGCTATGGCAGTTCTTTTCCTGATTCCAGCAGTATCAATAAGTTGGAACTTCTAGTGAAAGAAAATAAGACAATAGTTATTGGGCTGACTCAAGATTCTAATAGTTTACAAAATTAGTGACAACCTGGTATGGTCCAAAAAATATACAGCCTTAAACAAAGTTGGGCTGGGGAAAACCCTATAAACAAAAAATCTTTTCAAAACTTCATTCCCACAAAATGTAATAAAACATTTGAATTAAGACTTGCTCTTTTTATAGTGCTACACATCAATAGTTAATAAGTCACCACAAAAATCAGCAAACCTGTCCATCTGGTCCAGTAAATTCGGTATCAATAGCATCACGAGTAGTGCCACTGATGGGGCTGACTATGGTTCTGTCCTCACCAACCAGTGCATTCAAAATGCTACTTTTGCCAACATTTGGTCTACCAACAATTGAAATTGCAGGAACATAATCTTCTTCTTCATCAAGATTATTAGATTCCTATAGTTTGGTAGAAAATAAATAATAAATTGAAAAGGGTATCAAATAAGAATAAAAACAAGTGGATCCAAATTGTATAGTGATAAAAAATAATTCCAACTGAATCTAATAACTAATTAAGGTTAGTGAACACAACCTACAGTCAAATCCATTTTCTTGCAACATAAAAATAGAAAATAACACCTAAATTTACTCATAGTCAATGATATATATACAGTAGAGAATACAACCTTTATAGAAAACAAACCTCAATTTTCTGTAGCCCAGAACAAACAAGGTCAAGAAGCTCTCCAGTTCCAGTCCCAGAGATAGCTGATATTGGAAATGGTTCAAATCTGATATAGAAACCACAACCACTATTTGCTGATTACAACATGACACTTAGAAAAAAATCAATAAACAATATGATGCAACTATGCAAATATTTCACTCTGCATGCTTAGCCACCAAAAAAGTCATATTTCCTAGCTTGAGGGGGAGGGGTACTTTAGATTTTTAGTAGTCAGAGACAGTTCTGCCAATCTCTTATATTTTTCATGTTAATAAGTTCAACTATTCAATATTTATCATGATGTAATCCTGAACAACTTTGTGACTTGTAATTTCTAAAAGGTCCAAATTGTCAAGAGTAGAGTTTCTTTATAATATGTAATTGCTGTCACATCTGAAATCTTAATCACATGAATATATAAAACTACATAAAAATATGTATCTTGTGCGGACCATTGTTATTCCCTCCTTACAGTTACTCATCTAAACTAATAATAGGAAATACAAAGTTGCACATAGTAAAAAACAAAGTAAATTGAAATAAACAAGGGTGATTCTGTAACATAATTGTGGTTGAAAGTAACATTTCATCTGTTTGAACTTACTCATATAAGCTGTACTAGCCAAACTTATTTAACAGTAATAACATCAAATTTAAAATAACAGCTTACCTCCTGGAATCTCTTTTTATTGAAGAAGTTAACTACTTTTAGTTTTAGTTTTGTTAACCACTAGTGTAAGTAATTAATCTTATTCCCTTAATGGTAAAAAATGTTTGCATTCTGCAATGCCAAAGTAAGTATAAATAACACCTTTGACTTCAATTGTGTTTTAGAAGTGGCACACAAACAATTAATGTTATGTTGAAAACATTAAATTATGAACATATCCATGAATTCCCAAAACCAAATGTACCATAGATCAAACATACCATGAAAACATCAGATATGAACATTATTTATTAAAGTAGTTAAGTGTCATGACCATTTTCCACTCTGTTTGGCAACACTTGGCATACCATACCCACCCACTTGGAAGTGCATCTTCACAGAAATAGCTTACCCAATGGACCAAAATTCAGACGCCTGCACAATTCTTTTTCGTGGAGATTCACACTTGTTGACTGCAAGAATGACATATTTGTCTGAGTAGTTTTTACGTAGCCAATCAGCAATCTCCTCATCAGCTGCTGTTAGACCTGCCTGTTCAACATAATTGTCATTACTGTCTTCAGGTCATGTGGAGCAGCTATGTGAAACAGTTGATCATAACATGTTTTTAAAACATCAAAATTTCACGTCCCATTTTGATGGCGTATAACTATGTCTAGTAAAATACAGCTAAAAGCTTCTGAGATTCAGCAACTGTAACCAGATGGCACAACAAAAACTCAAAGCACTAAAATATAGCTAAAAGCTTCTGAGATTCAGCAAGATTCCAGAGTTACCAAAAGATGTCTACTAATTCCTATGGCCTAGGAAGAATGGATTGTCCATCCTACACTTAATTAATACAAGCAAATATCACCAGGAGATTCAGCCAGATTCCAGAGTTACCAAATAATGTCTAATAATGCCTATTGCCTTGGAGGAATGGACAGTCGTTGTCCATCCTATACTTAATACAAGTAAATAACACCTTGTAAAAAACATACTTGTAATCCTTATTTTATATATTCAGGGTAAAAGATATGGGATTAGAGAAGGAAAATTATAAATGTCATAAGACATGATAGGCGAGCACAAAATACCTGACCATCAACCAGGAAAATAATCACAGATGATTCTTCCACAGCTGCAGTTGCTTGCCTCTCAATCATTGAGGGCATTCTGGCTACAGCTGCCTCTCTGACAGCAAGTGGAATGCCATCCATACCAATGGTAGTAGTAATAGACAACTCTTCCATAACAGTAGCTTGTGATTTCGAAACGGTGATAACCCCACCTGTGTCCACTATCATGAATTCATGCTCTCCCCAATATGATCGACCATACAAACGATCCCTAGTAACCCCAGGTTCATCCACCACAATAGCCCTGTTTCCCTACAATTTAAGCAGCAAGGAGGTGACTATCATAATTAATCATTTTCAACATTCAGATTTTAAAGACAACAAAAGTTCCAATATTATTTCCCTAGAACATGAGAACGAAGAAAAAAAGCAAGAAAGAAGAAATATTCAATACCCCAACAAGGCGATTAAACAATGCTGATTTGCCAACATTTGGCCTTCCAACAATTGCAACCCTTGGGAGAAGATTGTCAGGGATCTGCACTCAACTTAGAAGAGTTTCAGCAAGTGATCCTGTCTACTAAAAATACAATACCTTCAAAAGAAATAATTCAACTCCTCCTAACTAGTTACAAACAATAAGAAAAAGCATCTGCCTAAAACTAAGTGTTCATTGCTGTTGAAACTCACCTAAGCTGGAGAATATGGTATATTCAAGTATGAGTGATAAGTCTCCCATCGATTATAAGTGAATTAAATAAAAATAATATAACTGAAAAAGAGTCATTGCTTGAAGTATTTATCATTGTATAGAGTTCAAGAATTAGCCAAATTTATGAATCCCTCCGTTATACACCACTATTTTTTATTCTCATGTTTTTGCATGAAGGACAATTTAACAAAAATATTAAGGGATTAGCAAAATTTAATGCAGGACGGAGGGATTATCACCGTAATATATATTATTTAATAACAAAAGTGAAAGGTTGTACTAACAGATTTTGCTCTACGTGCACTCCTCCTGCGGGATTCAGCTGTTTCCTTGAGATAATTTTTCTCATCGTCTCCTGATGCTACCAAACATAGAAAGATCGTTATCGAAGATTCACTGCAAAGACGAGCAAAAAGAAATGAAAGAAGAATCACCGATACTCAAAATTTGAGAGAGAGAGCTAGAATAAGCTTCGACAGCGTCCTTTGCTTCTTGCTCGAGGGCGATGAGATCGAGCTCGTCCAATTCGTCGTCGTCGACGACGACACTGCCGGATAACTCGCCGGCGGTAGAGCGGAGGACGGAGCGGAATAGGCTCCGGCGAGTGAGCTGTGGGCGAGAAAGGATTGGAGAAGAAACGGGAAGAGTGTTGTAGAATGGGAAGATGGGGTTTAGGGTTTTAGTGATAGTGTAACTGTAAGAGATTGGTGTTAGCGCTAGAGCGCGAGCCATGGCTTTTTCTCAATTCACATTTGCCGGGGTTTATCCTTATAAACATTCTCTTCTAAATTCCACTCGTTACTCCTTAGTCAACAATATCTTCTTCTCACACGTCCTCACTCCTCACCAGTGTAGTTTCTATCCTTCCTACAGATTGTTACGAATTAAAATCAATTTCTCTAGTCATTACACTTTAATGTCAAATTTATTATTTATATTAATTTAATTACAAGTCTGAAAAACATTTAGCACTTTAAATTACTTTTATCACAAATAAAATTTTATTTCAATAATTCACCTAATAAAAATTAGTCTTAAGGATCACGGCTGTTTGAAAGTAAAATTCTAATATTAATGAAACGATACTAAAAATATCACAATTCTTCTATTGGTTTTTTCCAATCGATCATTGGGTTACTGCACTAATTTTTCATTCCAACCAGTCACTATTTTTTTAAATGTTTTCTAATTTTAATATTATTCTCTTAGGGTCACAGAGTTAAAAATATCATTTTAAATAAGAAATTTTTTTATTATGATAATAGAATATTAAGAGCTACAAGAACATACAAGACAAAAATCGAAGTATAAATGTGTATTTTCAAGAGTAGCTATCTCAAAATTGAAAAAGATAAACCTCTAGTTCTACCAAATATATGAAAACATTATCATATTTTAGTGGTGAATCAAATATCTTGAAATTATAAAATCTTGAAAAACAAGTGGTATCTAAAAAACATTTTGAGAGTAAGAAATATCAAGAAACTCGAAACAACTACTATTAAAGACATTGAAAAAACATGTAAGTTATAGTTACTTTTTTAGAGGTATGAAGAAACTACCAATAGTTTATATTGTTTTTTAATGTTGGCAATACATAAAAGACATGGAAGTTATAGTTACTTTTTTTTATACAATTCATATTTTCTGCACTTTATCTCTTTAAAGTCATCTACTTTTTAACTTAATTTATCTTTTTCTTTCACTTTCTTTATTTCTTAAAATCCTTACTAGATAGCAAACACCTGCCAATTATCATCTAATACTTAAAATCCTAGACTGTTGTCTAGAACGTCTGTTATAATTTCATTAATACAAACTCTCATATTAAATTTATTAAAATGATGATGGTCAATGCTATCAACACATAAATAAATAGTCTTCAGTTAAATTAAAGGTAATACAAGCATATCAATGCTATCAACTCTTCTATTAAATTGAAACTATCACGTTAACACTGTTAACATGAGCAATTAGCAATGATTTTATTGCTAAAAATTGTTTTAGAAATTAAAACTATTTAAAAAAATTTAAACATTAATAGTATTTCTGTGCTAACTTCAATTTGAAAAAAAAGAAACAACATTAAAATTATTTAAAAACATAATTAAATTTAAAAATAATAATGAGACAGTATTTAAGATATTTAAAGAATTATGGAAAAAATTAAATTTAAAAATAGTAATGAAACAAAAGTAAACATTTTAAAAAAACAATGACACAAAAAAGATAATTAAATCCTAATAAAACAATAAACCCTTGCTCATAATACTTTGACAAACTGCACAATCTGTAAGCAATTCAACCGGAGTTTAGTGGGCTGAAACAAAAAGCCTAAAACTCTTAAATGATGCAATGCATGTTAGCTTTGTCCATGACATAATTTTTTTCATTATTTAAACTTCAAATTAATATTTTTTTCTTTTAGTAACTGCATCTTAAGGTACATTCCCTACATTGTCAAAAAAGTATCAACGAAACCATGAGAAGGTATATATACACAATAATACTCACTACCTTGTATTTCAAATTAATTTGTCATCCTATCAGAACAAAAAAAAAATTACTTCTGATTTCCCAGAAAAATGTACAAAAACGTTACAGAACAAGGATCAGAAAATCTACATGTATACACACGTTTGCTAATTTTCTTTTTTAGAAAATTGAAATGGAAAAGGAACCTGCGTTCCTCTGCCTGTTGTGTTCTGTGCCAGCAACTCTAGAATTTCTTATTCCCTTATGATTGATGTTTTACTCGCAACCTCTGCAGAATGACACTCTTCTTGCGGGTTATCTGGTTTAACTTTTATTTTTACTGGATTCCCGATCTTTGATTTATCTTCCATTCTAGCAATTTCTAAAGCTTTTGTACATACTGGAAAACTCTTATCATCCCAGAACTCCGAAATCACACCAGAACCTATGCATGTTCTTCCCTCATAGAAGGCTGCAAACTGCCCAGCTGCTAGACCTTGATCATCTTCAGTAATGTGGACGACAGCAGTGCGATCCTGGCCATCACCTTCCGCTTCCATTCGTAAGCTACAATCATAAAACCCAGGACCATGTCTCACCTGAGAAGGTTAAAATATTATAAGTTTTACAAAATTGGAAAACGTTTCTAATAACAGGAAAAAGAAATTGATATTAAAGTAATCCACCTTGCATTGGAGCTTACTTGTCTGACCAGGGGGAAACCCGCTAAGCCATTTGAAAGAGCCAACACGGAATAAGCGCCTTCTTTTGTCAACGGAAAAGTAATTTCTTGACACAAAAACTACATTATTTTTAACATCCTTCTCAACAACATACCTGCAGAAGATAAAAAATAGAATGAATTTCTTTTTCTTTTTTCTTAAATGTTAATACAAGCTCAAAAACATCTCATATTTCTGCAGCTACAATATGGATATATGATATCTTCACACAAAATGAATTATATAATAATTACATGAATTATCAGATAAATACAACTAATGTCAGAAAGAAATGGAGAGATAACAAACCATGGACCTCCAGGTAGCCGTAGACCCTGTCGCTGACCAATAGTATAAAACCAGAATCCACGATGTTTGCCAAGGAAATCTCCCGTCTCAGCTTCCAGTATGATACCTTCTCTCTCCCCAATATGTCTTGCAACGAATTCGCTGAATCTTATCTATCACTCAAAAAAATGAAGATAGAAACATAAAACAAAACAAGCTTCTAGACTTGTTTTAAAGAATAATATGACATCATTAATGTTTTAAAATTGAAAATTAAAGAATGGTTACAACTTACAAATTTACTATTATTCATAAGGGACATATTCACAAGTGTCGTTTTTACCTTAATCTTTCCCTTTTAGATCCATCTAAAAGCTCAAAAGTAATTTGTAAATGCTTTTCATTACCATTAAATAGATATGATTTAAAAGGAGCTGTTCACTCCACATACCTTGCCCAAAAAGCATATTCCTTGGGAATCCTTTCTATCCTTATTTGGTATATCAAATTTTCTGGCAAGCCTACGGACTTCCTCCTTCAGATTATGTGGCAGGAGATAAAAATTAGATTAAAAACTTCTTCAAAACAACATATAGTAACCAAAAAAGAGAATTTCTTCATACAGAAAATGATAACATGTTAGCCTTCATAGATGGTTTACTGCAAACAGCATCCAAATATCAATCTTAACCAAAACTTAAGGCACTCAAAAAATTATTTAATAAATATATTATGTAATCCTGCCAGAATTCTCATGTCAGCCCTCGTGTAAAAGAGATAGCAAGTGGTGTTTTAAAGGAAGAAAAAGAATATCAGCCACAAGATGTAAAAAGAAAAAAGCTTCATACAGATTAAGATAACTGGTTGGCTTCTATAAATGGTTATTAAAGCACAGCATCCAAATTTAAAACCCAAACAATTAAAGGCACCAAAAAATTAACAAATATATTCTGAATGCTTACTGCCTGAATTCTCGTGATAAAAATCATAAAGTGACTGAATCACAGACAAACTTAAATGCAATTTAAGCATAGAAAAAGGTAGCAATTTGCAACAAACCTTGGGAATACAACCAAGTGGAAAAAGAAGTCGCTTCAGCTGGGATTGTGAGAGGTGTGAAAGGAAGTATGTTTGATCCTTTACCTGAAATTTCAAAATCACATTAGGATCTAACAGCATGCAAAAATTATTTTCCTAAGTAATAAACAGGCAAGCAAAGAAATATGCAAAACTTAATACTACAATAAACAATTTATATAAGCTAATCAACGAATATTCTTCAGATAGCACAGAAAGTACGGAAATATCACATATAAATAAACACAAACAAGATGCTGCAACCATAAATTTATAACTCATGAGTACCATGTCTTGTGACAGTTCCAGAACAGAAGGCTCATCCATCTGATCGTCACATGAGTGGATAACATTTGCATAATGCCCAGAGGCAACATAGTCAAAACCCATATCACCAATCGCATCTAAGAATGCACCTGACAAAAAGTATTTTATTAATGAATCAGAAAGAAAGTAAAGGGAGAAAACTACAATAAGGTCAGATTGGATTCATTTCATGTAACTGGATGCATACCAAACTTTATTCTTGTATTGCAAAGAACATCAGGGTTTGGGGTCCGACCACTACTATACTCTTCAATGAGATAAGAAACCTGATATGCAGGAGAATAGTAAGGTCAAATAAGAGGCAGTTGAGACTTAGGGCGGGTTTGGATGAGTTTCAAATACTTATAAGAGAAAAAAATAAGAAGGAAAAAATGAAATTAACATCTCCTGCATAAGCTAAAATTAACTTATAGATTAGCTAATATGTAGAAGCTCTCTCATATCACTTTTCTAAAAGAAATGAGACTTTCAGATATTAACTTCTGTGAAAGCTAATTTCAGTTTATGGAGAAGCTAATTTCATTTTTTCTTCTTATTTTATTCTCATAGAAATTCTTCTAGAGAAGCCCATCTAAACATGCCCTGTAGTTAGAATACATTTTGACATTGTTAAGATGAAGTTCTCCATAAGTACTTAATGATAAAATAAGAAGGTAAAATGAAACAAGCTTCTAACCATAAGTCAAATTAGCCTAAGAATAAGTTAACATTTATCTTAGGGCAAATGTTAAAGGGGAAATGAATAAATATTGGACCAAAGTAGATGAATTGGCCTCACATACCACACTATTCCAGTATTCGTCAGTCAAATGAACAACTTCTAATGGTACAGCAACCTGCAGATACTAACACTATTAGTATTAGTAGTTCCAACAGTCAGCACAATATACAACAAAAACGTTGATAAAAAAGTGACCTGGTTACAAACAGCTTGGGCATACTTCAAATCCTCTTCCCAGGGGCACTCAGACCAAAAGTTCTCGAAGTCTTCCTACAGAAAACCACACGTGAGAAAGCAACAACCACAGTCAACGACCTAATGTAATTTTAGAAGCGAAGAATGAAAGCTTACTTGGAACCATATCTTGAGGTAGAAAGCGGTGCAGGAATGGCCGGCGGCGTGGAGTAGCCGGAGAGCGACACTGCTATCGACGCCTCCGCTGACGAGAACCGCAACTCGGAGCGGCGACTTGTACGGCATGGAGCAGCGTAGATAGCGGTCGACGTCGCCGGAGAGAGGATGCGAGGCGTGCGCAACTACCGAAGAGGAAGGTCGATAGAAAAGCTTGAAGCTGCGACATCGAGGCCTAGGGTTCAGTGTGTGGAAATGTTGGCACGTGAAAACAGTTAGAGGCATAGAAGCCATTGGCCTCCAATTCCATCGCACCGCCAACCTCAGCATCACTTCCACGTCTCAGACACTTCCTCCATTTACCAACTAATCTAACAAAACATTTCCACACCTCTCACCTTAAAATACTCTTACTAAATTATTTATCTATTAATATTTTAAAAATCTTATAAATAAAATAATCAATTATTATTGAATTTTGACATTAAATTCATACTAAAATTATTTTTAAAATTAATAAAATAAAATTGGATATAAAAATATTGTAGGATCACATTGAAATTATTTAAAAAATTATAAAAAATAATTAATTTTGGTTTTTTATGTTAAAGTCATAATAACAAATATTTTTATTAAAATTTAAATTATAAAACTAGATTAAGAGATATTGACTGTACATATTAGATTTATTTTTTTATGTGTCTAAAAGATAAAAACAAACAAAAACATATAACTAACGTTCTTCTATTCTAACAATGCACCTTCGTAGGCATAAGCAATTATATTCAATAAAATAGTAGGATAGAGGTTATGAAAACTAGGTAGGATGGGACGAATAGAGGATGACATTTTTGTCTTATTTTTGTTTTTGAAATTCATTTTTATTATTGTTTTTAAAAATTTGGTTAGTATGAGATTTATATTTCAATTCTCGTCCGTATTGGATATATTTATACTCAATATATACAGGTAAAAAGAATTATAATAATATTTTAGTAGAAAATAATTTGTTTGAATAAAATGATATTAATTCAAAAGTTATTTAATAAATTCAAAGTTTGTAATTTATTAATTAAATATCAGACTTTTTTTAAGACAAATAAATATTCTAGTCATTAAAATAAAAGTGGGGTGATGCGGGTATGGGGATGGGTATCGGTGAATATGTATATCTTGTCCCCATTGTCAACTTAACAAATCAGGTATTTCACATACTCATACTCTAGTTGAGTCAAACGAAAGATTCTCAGTCAACTTCGGAGAGCGTTCGGGAATTATCCATGAGTACGGATTTATTTGTGAGCCCTAGTTCAATGTAAATTAGATGTGCCCTTTAGTCTCTTTAATTTATATCCATTTTTTGAAAGTAGTTTAAAACACATTTTTAAATTGGTTTATAATAAAAATTTGATATCATATTAAATATATTTTTAAATAAATTTCAATTGAAATATTTTATCTATTTTTTATTATAACTATAATTAAATATTAAAAAATAGTTTAAGTTATATTTAGGCAAACAATTTATTTTATTTATACTAAATTAATAGTAACTAAAAATCTAATTGAAATTGTAATTATCATTTTAATATTTGTCACAACGATGTGATCAATGTTATCTGATTCAGTATAGTTTCTAACTCAATTAGCGGGCAAGGAGTCATGGGTTAGGGGTCGACCTAGCGGGTCGATAACTAACTACACAACTTATATTATATTAAAAAATATAAATATTTCATAACATAATTATACACATTTACTTATCTTCTCTCTTTTATCATTTCTTATCTCTCATTTTTTTACTCTCCTTTTATTGAGATTTTTCATATATTCTCTTCTCTCTCATTTTTCAATGGCTGAGCTTTATTCCTCTCACTCTCATGTAAATTTGGCTTTTCGCTAGATATGTCCCTTGCATTTGCATACAACTAAAGATGGCAAAAAAATCTGCTCGCGAATACCCGTGAATAAAACCTGCAAAAATATCTGCACGGATAATATAAATGGGTATCATCACCCGCGGATACGGGTTCTTTTCTATCTGCTCCTTAACGAGTACGGATACAAGTATCATAGTACCTATACTTACTACTCGCTTAACTAAAATAATATATATATATATATATGTTAAAAAATATATACTTTTTTAAAAATAAATTAAATTAAAATATTAATTATCAAAATATATTAATATCAATTTTTTTATAAAAATTCTATAATAATAAAATTATTTATTATAAAAATACCGATAATAACAGAAATATATGAAATTAAATTCAAATGTTTTTCCCTTAAGAGAACACATCTTTGCGGGTTTCTTTATAACTTTGTGGCATGCATATATTATAGTCGTACTTGCTTTGGATTACCGTCACATACATGTTGTAAATGTTTATATGTAAATTTATTTTAATTTTGTGATTAAATTAGGCAAGTGTCATATTTATAATAAAATTAAAATATAAAAATATTTAATTAAGATCATGATTTAAATAATTTTTTTATCCAATAAATTTTATTTGTTACTTTTGGTCCAATAAAATTTTAATTTTATGGTCTCTGTCGCTTAGCTCCGTTAAGCTAATCACGTGTCAATTAAAGTTTTTGAAAAACTATTCTTAATAGTTTTTAGATTGCCATAATAATTTAGGCGGCGTTTCTTTTTATAAAAAAATAAAAAAATAGTAATGATAATATATATGATTACCATTTAAAAAATATTTTTAAAAAATTGAAAAAAAGAAACAGAAAAAAGATATTTTCAGTGTTTTAAAAAATTAAAACTATTTAAAAACTCAATAACAGTATTGTAATTATATAAAAACTATATATAAAATATTTTAAAGTATATATATATATATAATATTTTATAATATTTTTCTAAAATTTATTAAATTTTATAATATTATTTTTTGAAAATAAAAAATATCAAATAAAAATAAACGTATTTTGTAAATGTTGAAAAATGTAAACTGTTTTCAGAAAATAAAAACAAAAACATTTTTTCAAATCAAACACCACTTTAAAAAATCGTCATAATCAATTAAATCTAAATTTGTAACTAAATAAAATTACTAAATCACATACACCACCATAATTATTAAAAAATCTGTATAAATATTTACTAAATAATAATAATCATAATATTAAAAAAGATAAAAAACTAATAAAATATAATTAATTTTTATTTAAAATCTAATCAACGACTATGCTAATACATAATAAAAACTAAATTTAACATGTAATAAATTGATCCACGACTATAGACATTTTAATACATTTTTTAAATCACATGTTAATTTACACATTGTAATACTTAAATTTTTCAACAAACACTACCATTCTCTCTTTAATTTAGAGGTATGATATAATTATAAGCATATGCAATTTTTATTTAAGAGATTAAAACCGGTTTATAATTTTTATTTTTAAAATTTTTATATCCTTAAAATGTAAATAAAATTTGAAATATCTTATTGATAATTCATGTACTTATAGTTTGAATTTTGGATTTTTAAAAATCTAAATAAATATTCTGTCTATATCCAATTAATTAGATTGAATGTAAAATTCAAACAATGGATTTTCGATAAGAAACCAATCCATTAAAATGAATTTAAATGAAGTTGGGTATAAATTGATTTTACATATCCAGATTTGTTTGCACACCCAAGTAATAACACCGCCCCAGTCATCAACCTATGTTTTTAAAACCTAAGTTTTTTTAAACAAAGGATTAGAGCTTCATTGATTTAGTGTATTTTTTTTAGTTTTTGAAAGAGTTTTCAAAAACTTTTTTTTTAGGAAGAGGAAAAAAAAAATATTTGGTAAGTGTTATTTAAAAATTATTTTAAATATGCGAAAATAAAAAAAACTTATTTATATTTATAAAATATCATTAATGAAAAGCAAAAAAACAACATATTCTCATTATATTTTGAGTTTTCAAAATAAAAAAATTAAAAATCAAAACTATTTACGGTTGTTCCTATTTTTAATTTTTAAAAATTAAAAAACTAAAACTATTTTGAAATTATTTGAAAAAAATATTATCAAACGAATTTTTTAATTTTTAAATATTAAAATATTAAAAATAATTCTATAAAATTATTGTGAAATAAGCGCTAAATTTATAATTATTGATGGTGTTGAATCATGTGACCCGGAGGAGAAAACAAAACTTATGTCTCTTAAGAAATTTATTTGTTTTAAAAGAAATTAAAATGATTTTGGAACATTTTAGTCACAAAAATTGTAATTATACGATACTATCTAACATATCATCACCTCAATGGATCGGACCGACAATAAGAACTATAACAAAATTCAAATTTTACTAGAGACCATAAAGGCAATAGATTTTTTGGAAAAAAAACAAAATTTGAAATTTTATTGGAGACTAAAATTTTGTTTAAGCTAAATAAAATTTAACTCGAGAGTTTACTTGTAAAAAAAGTTATATACCCAAAAATATTATAATGTAATCAAACATAAGAACTTTTAATTTAAAAAAAAAGGATTAAAAAATTTCTATCATACCAATCAACTTAGAGATTTTATCTTGAGATTTAGAATTTTTTCAACCCAGTTCAATCTGTTTTGTAATGAGTTGAAAACTCCAACTCAACCTATGTCAAGTTGCAGGTTGAATTGGGTTAATCATCCACTGTTTTTTTTTTTTGAAAAAATAAAATAGAATTTAATCATTTTATTCATCTTAATTTTTTCAATTTTTATTTTTATTTTATTTGATTACAAGAGATTATCATAAAAAAATGTCAGTGTAAAATATAATTTTAAAAACTAAAAAAATGTTTATCAATTGAACGAATTGGGTGCTTATAAAAAAAAATTGAGTGAATTGGGTTATACAAGTTTGTGGGTTTAAAATCTCAACCCAACCCACTTGGTTAGGCTATGTAGGTTAGGTTTTACTATTTACACTTCCATTTTACTAAAAATACCCATTTTATCTTTCTTTATATTTTATTACCGAATGTACCATTTTAAAACCCTAATTTTACATCATGCATGTTAATATTTAAATTTTATTTCAACCAAATCTCACTTTCATTATTCTTTAAACCCAAATCTTGAATCCTATCTTTGTCATATTCTTATATATTAATTAAGTTACTGTGTTTTCTTCACACGAAATTGTGTTTTAAAAAGGTGTATTCATCATTAAATTCATGTATTTTACGGTGCAAAAAAAATTATGTTTATTCGTAGTATTGTTTTGTTCACCTTACTATTTTCTTCATGGTGAATTTTGATTTTCCCCTCTCAAATGTAGCGTGTAGAGATTAGCGAATCATGGTTAGCACATCTCCATTGGTGTGGTCTGTGTGTCTGGATACGTTCTAATTCGTTTGACTTTTTATTATTGGATATTAATTTTTGAAAAAAAATATATTAATTCTGAAAGTAATTTTGAAACTAAAATTTAACATTATGGGAATTTCAATTTAGAAATATGTATTAAGATTTAGAAAATTACGTTTAAAAAATGTTGTTTTTCTGGAAAGTAATTTATGGTAATAAAGTCAAATATTAGCATGTATGGAGTAAGGGGTGTACTTGGCAAAAATATGGTGTAAATAGAAAAACGTAGAGATTAAAGGTGTGTTTGTTTACAGTTCATCCTTCATGGAACATGACATGACCCCACATGCTAGGCTTATTTGTTTCTCCTTATGTTAAATGGATTTTTCATGTAAATGTCCATTCAATTAAAACCTTCACCAGCATTTGAATACAGCATAAGGGACTTGTCCATAGGATTCCATCAGCAAGGTCGTTCTTAAATGTCGAACTTGAAGTCGAAGAAGAGCAATGGCGGAAGCGAGAGGCAAAGAAGATTGAAATCGCAGAGGACGATTCTTTCAAAATAAAAAATTTATCGTGTGGGATGGATTTGTTTGCTACTGTCGCAACATATCCCAAGCTAGATGACAAACTCAAAATCACCTCCTTCAAGGTTTGTTCTAAAATCCAATGCCAGCACTCCTTTTCATACCAAAACTAGTTGAGAAGTTAATTCAATGTTTGCTAAAATTAGTCCAAATCTGTAAAAAAATATTATCAATTATTATATAATAATCAGATATTTCAAATAATTATAATATATTTTAGTAATATAAATTTTTTTTAATATAAATTTATTTACCTATATAAATTCTAAATTATTTTAAGTGCATATTTAAATTAATTTTTTTATAATTATATATTTTAATTATAAATTATTATAATTATATATATTTAAAATTATAAATTTTTATAGTCACATTTTTTAATTGCAAATAACTATAATTATATATTTGAATTATAATTTTCTATAATTAAATATTAAAATTATAATTTTTTATAATTATATATTTAAATTGTAAATTATTATAATTACATATTTAACATTACATTGAAGGACAAATAGAAAAAGAGAAAATGAATGCAAAGAGTTGAGATGTGAAGAGACAGAATAAATGAATTCATTAATGAAGAATAAAATTATTAAAAAAATTAGCTACTTTTAAAAAAGTTAACTAGAATAACTTTTCTAAAAAAACTATTAGCTATTTAAAAAATCTATTAGTTTTTTCTAATGAAATGAAACTAAAAAAACTTTTTAGATTTCATCAGTTAAAATAGTAAGACAAACATACTTTAATTATTTTTATTTTTTAAGAAAAAAAATTTCTTCTTTCAAAATTTATACCTTTTTTTAGCTATTTCTATTTGTTATATTATATATTCTGTGTCCATATTTTAAGTTTTGAACACTTTAATTTAATTGATTATATTAGCACCATTTTTTAAAAAATATATAGTAATAATATAATATGATAATATATTAACAATTCAAACAATTTAAAAATTATTAAAACAATAATATTCATATTTTATTACAAAGCTATACCCATTTTAGTAATCATACATTTGAATGGACTTTTTAATATTATCATTCAAACAAGTTCTCATTTTTGACAAAAATACTTTCGGAATAAAAATACCCAAACAAGTTATATTAAACTCACTTATAACCAACCCTAAGTGAAATTTAACTTAATTTTTTAATTGTGATCCATCCCACACTAAGAATATCAATATATTGATTATACTATTTGTGTCCAAATATTAATGATAGATATTTATAATGTTATGAAGTACATAATATAAAACTAAAGTTAATTTAATTTAGTTTCTTAATTAATATTATCATATACTTAGGGAATCATTGGTTGACATTGGATGTCAAACTCATAATTAAATCATGCTTAATAACTTACGTAAAATAAAGATTTAATCAATTATTTAATTTCATGATATTATCTTGTTAATTATGTTTATTAAAATTCACACGATTTGAACTTTTCTAAATATGTTATTTAATAATAAATATTGTTTTAAATATCATATTATACATTAAAATTAAGTGGCGTGATGATCTACTAAATAATTTTAATATTGTATGAAATTTTTATACTTAATCTAATTAATTAGAATATAAATTTAACAGTTAAATTGTCAAATTTATATTATACTCCAAATTTTTTATATTCCATGAAATTTCCTATTTAAAAAAATTTATTCAAAATTTAAAAAACAAATGTATGACATAAGCTTATACATTAATCAAATAAGATAAAAGCTACCAACATTCTGTTTAACACATTCATCCTAACACACTCTTAATTATTAGTTAAAATTTATTGAAAACTACAAATTATATGGTATCGCTTGACATTAAATGACTATATTTCCTAATTTTATATTTTTCAATAAATTTCAGCAAATAATAGGGAGTGTGTCAAGGATCGAAATCATCCGTCCCAAATTGTTATCTCAATTCTTGTCCTAACCCATCAATAACATGTAAGCCATTTAATAGTTTTCTTTTATAATTTTTTTAATATGTTATATAGTTCATTAAATAACATGACATTATTAATTTGTGACAGAGGATTTTCATCCGTTTGTGAAAAAGTGTGTTGATATTACTCCTCAGTCGTGATCAAAGAAACTCTAAACAACTCACACAATGAGAAAGTTAGATTTACAAGGTTAAATGGGACAAATGTATAAACATAAGGTAGATAATAAGAAAGAAAAAAGTCAATGAAATGAGTTTATTCATAAATAATATTTCGAGTTTAACATCTATACATTATCAGAATAAAATAATTTTACATTTACAATTAATTATAACATTTCGTTTACATAATTTTTAATGTATTAATTAGTAAAGTTAACAAACTTATCATATATAAATTATTATATTTAACTGTCAGTAATATATAAGTATTTTTCTCTAATATTTCTTATCCAATAAAGTCTCAATAAAGTAAAGCATATTAGCTATTTTAAGTATTCACATGCATAAAGAGAATTTGGTTGTCCTAATGATGACATAAATTATTAGACACAAAGATGGAGGGAAAATGGATCTCATTCCAAGTATCATTTACTAATTAGTAACCACATTCTCATTTTATTTTTCTTGAGACTTGGGTGAAATAACTTTTTCTATCAGAGAGAAAATTTTCTTCTCTTTAAAACATCTATCAAGTGCTTACCACTTTATTCTAAAATTTATTACAATATAAATATATATATATATATATATATATATATATATATATATTTTGTGTTTCCTATGTGTTTTTATCAATTTTCTTTTCACTACTTGTTTATTTTGTTATTTTTAAAAGAAAGTTTGGTACCCATGATGATTACTAGAATTTTAAAAAGTTAATGCCATTTTTTTTTTAAATTAAAGAAGACGTGAATTTCATTTAATTAAGATCTTGAGGAATCAGGAACGTCAGTTCAAATTATTCCTAAAAAATGTTTAACTATAATTTAATTATATATAGTTAAAGTATTAATTACTAGAAAAAATTTGCATGTACACCCATTTACTATTACTGCAATGATATATAAATATGATAAGACTTATTATGTTATAAGATGCAAGAAATATAAAGAGTAAGAAAAATAAATAAAGTATATAAATTAGAGAAGGTACATATATTATTACTCTAATTATTACTGTATTTATAATTATGTACTTGCTTATTTACTTTGAATAATTTTACTACATAAAAAGTCATATAAGTGAAAACATTATAAAAGACATTTTCAACAAAAGTAATTTATTCGAATGTTTCAAAGGATCACGTTAATGTTTAAACTACTTAAATATAAATTTACTCAGTCTTATGGGTAAAAAATTCTATACAAATTACATTTTATGTTTAGGTGTTATATATTTAATATATTATTTTAATGGGAGGCAACAAATTTTTTTTTTTCATGATAGATACTTACCACATATATAAATATAATATTTTTCCGCTTCTTATTCCTTGCGGTTTTAACTGAATCATGTATCCTAAGAAAACGTTTCCCGTATCATATGCGCACTGCCGTAGGAGATAGCTAGTCCGTTACTATGGTGGTTGCACTTTCTTAATTTATTGCTAGGTTTTTAATGGCATGTTTGTTGTTGGTAGGACCCTCTCTCATCTAACTAAAGTCATGCTTGCTTATTTATGAGGTAATCAACATGAACAGTACAAAACTTTGGTTTAAATATGCAGTACTCAGAAAGCATGGGAAAGCTGAAGCCTTCGGATTTTGGAAGTTATATGGCTAATTTTATCTACCCAGCTATATTATATAAGAGTTAACATTTATACCCTCACTTATCTTCTCAGTATATACATTAAATAAAATCAATAAATTTAAAAATTAATTGGTCAGTAAAACACTTTTTACGCCGAGAATATAAATATTTTTCTCATTATATACACGTAAATATATCCCATTGTACGTGAGTATGTGGAAGCACAACACAGATTAAGACATTACGTTCCTGTTTTTGGCTTGCTTGCTTCCCCGGTCGTTATACTTTCATTAATTATACTTTTCTACACTTTATTTTAATATATTTATTAAGGATGCATTTCGAAGCAACTTGAAAATGGGTTCTTTCTTATCATGTGTGAAGGTTTTAGGATTTGTGGACACCTACTCTTTCCAATATTCTCCAGAGCCTGCACTATTTGTTAAATTAAACTACCATTAATCATTATATTTTTTGAAGTCAAAGCTATATGATGTGTTGTTAACGACATAAATTGCAACTCTGAGGTGGACAAATTAATGTGTGTTTTTTCGTCCCTTCTTTCAATTTTTTCTCAACATGCACCTAAGCAAATATCCCTGCCACATTTCTTTAACCTATGAGAATCTGTAGCCACTTTCATAGTTTCATAAACGCATGATTTTGCGACAGAAATATATCATCCACCCTCCCCGTATGCCCACTCGGTCCCTCTGGGGGGATGCCAATTTATTAAATTGATTGCTTGTTTTAAGTTTTCCTTGTACTATATCTTGCAACTTTTTGACAATCCTTCTAACCTTTTTGAGTTTGTAGAACTTGTACAAGGTGGTTAGTAAAACTTACTATGTAAAAGAACAATCATAATAAAGTGTACAGAATGAGACTATAGAAAGGCCTTCCATTATCCTTATTCCAATTCTCTCCTTCCCTCGTGCAGGAGTGGGTCTCAATTTTATTCCCTTTATTGTAAAGATTTTTGCTGTTTAATTTGTTTTGATATATTATACATTCCAATATTAACATAGTGCTTACACCAGTTACGCAGCTAGGAATGGAAAGTCTTTATCTTTTTATAGTTCTTCCAATCATCCAATATGCTTTTGATAACTATTTAGCTAGGCTCCTACATCCACCACTTTAACTACCCCACAAGTCTTCTCAGGATAGTTTTGCTAGGTAGAAGTTTTGATTTTAAAATAAGGAAAACAATTTTTAATTAACCGTCATCGTTAAGATATATATTATCATAAGTACGTCAGCAGAATGTTAACCTCCGAATTAAAACAAAGTAAATTTGGAGGTCTCCATGTCAACTTGTTTTGCAGGTTGTAATGCTAATTAGTTTATTATATAAGGAAACTACAATTGTCCACATGTACATGTCTTTGCTTTAAAAAGATGTGGTCCGAAAAGTCAAATTATCTGTTGCACCATTTCTTTCTTCTTTTTCTAACATGATTCACCTTTATGTGGAGAAGAATAATTTGCATGACAAAACCAAAGAAGGCTAAAGTGAATAACTTCCTTCAATCGCAATTTACTAAACATCTTTTCCTTTATACTATTAATCAATTAAAGTCTGCGTTTCTCTGCAAAAATAACACATGTTGTATATGTTTTACTTAACCATACTGCCAATTAATATCCTTGAACCAATTCATTCTTGCTAAGAATTTTAACTTTTTTAGTATCAATCATGATTTGTTTCCCAATAACCCTTAAGTATTTTTCTAAATTTTTATCTTTTAGCCTACTGCAAAGCCTATTTTTATCTGACGTTTAATTACATTTAAAACTCCTACTGTTTCTAAAAAATAGTGTTTTGTAAAATTGAACTCAATTTTCTCCACATGCTCAAATCACATGTATTGTCAACTATCACAGGCACCGGGTCCCTTGCTAGGAAGTTTATTAAACCAACATAATTAAATACATGATTAACGAATCTTTATTTCTATTTGGTTGGTGAAAGTAACAGCTATATACAAAGTATGGGCTTAATTCATATCAATTAACATCACTTCAATCCGATCATCAAAAGTCTGTGATAGAATCCATCCTCACCAGCCGATGATCATCATGGGAGCGTATCAGTGCTTTTATACGAGATGGGCTGATTTAATAATACTATGGGGGTGAGGGATGTGGATTGTTATAATACACATGCATAGACTTCATTTGTTTTTAGAGAAGAGTATCTCGGTACATCTTTTGTTGCATGTTTTTAAATAATTCAAGCCATAAGAATATATATATATATATATAGACACACAGAAACACATTCTTCAAAAAGATTAAGTAGGAATATACTAATAGTTATGACTTTTATAGAGAGAGAGGAAAAGAGACTTCAAATTTCTTCCTTCGTCACTTTTCACGAATTAATGTTCAAAAGCATATATAACATATGTTTGTACATATATTGAGTCTGTTTTACTTCTTTTCATGTAATAATGAAACTTAGGCATGTGGATCTTATGCAGAACAATATAAACCCTTCTTTATTAATATCTTCAACAACACGTGTGGGGGTAGAGAGGAAGAGATTATGTGAAGTGGAAGCAAATATCTTGGCTTGGTTATAAAACAAACTTGTATCTACAATAAATATATATATATATATATATATATATATATATGTTTATTTCATTTTTTGTGCGTATGTGTGTGTGGCATCCAATGGTTCACGTATGATGATTACCTTGCGAGTGAAGAAAAAAATAGAAAAGGAAAAAGACAAGGCCATGGAGTCAAAGACAAGAAGACAACCATCTTTCTGAATGCCTCATGTCCCTCTCTAAACCGTTTTCTACTAGACTCATCTACCAATTCTCTTTCTCTGACTCTTCCCTATTTTGTAAGCAAACCCCACAATCACCATCGCTATCATCATCATTCCCACCCTATGAAGCTTCTTTGTTATCTTTCTCTCTATATAAAGCCTTTCTCTTATCTTACATCAGACCTGTTGGGAGAGAAAATTGGCCATCAGTGAAACACACTGGGGTCAGGATCAGGCTAGGGTACAATGAGGAAGCCCGAGGTTTCTGGAAAAAGCAACTCCAACGTTAACAACAAGCTTAGAAAGGGGTTGTGGTCACCTGAAGAAGATGACAAGCTCATGAACTACATGCTAAACAGTGGACAAGGTTGCTGGAGCGATGTGGCCAGAAATGCTGGCCTTCAAAGGTGTGGCAAAAGTTGTCGCCTTCGTTGGATCAATTACTTGAGGCCTGATCTTAAACGAGGGGCATTCTCACCACAAGAGGAGGAACTCATCATCCATTTGCATTCCCTTCTCGGAAACAGGTCTACCTACCCTTCTTTTCTACCAATATATGCATCTTCTCTCCCAAAACTCATCCATTTTACTTATTACCACTTTTCTATTCATGCTAATTAACATACATATGCCAGAGTATGCATTTTAAAACTTTAATTCTATATGATATTCAACATCTGCTTATATGTTTGTAGACCCATATATATACTTATACGAGCACGTACGTGTATACATATATCTCAAATATTTATCAACATAACATAATTAAGTTTATCTGACATCTCAAGCATACGTAACACACCCACTAGCTCCTTCTAACTTTAGCCATCGTCTTTTATTTGAAAAGGTGAAAAGGAGATATATAAAAATACATGATTAACGTTTGAAAAGGGAAAAAAAAAAAAGAAAGAAGAAGAACGAGCCTTACTTAATATACCGTTTCAAAATTCTTTATTTGTTAATTATAGAGACATCACAAGGTGGGTGGGGTTAATCTAGATGAAATATATGAATAATTTGTGAAGAGTTATCAAGTTCCATGTGCCATCATCTAACATAGAAATTGTACTTATTTCATGATATCTTCGTATTTACAATGCGACCGATATAGTTTTAAAAGTCTTTGGATGTCAAAATCTTGTCTCTTTCGTATGACACAAATAATTCAAAGTTAAAATATACATGCACAACATGCATTGAATATAATATGCATATATTCATAAGTCTAGGTGGATTCTTGTAGAGGACAAAAGAAACAATTGAAAACAACATATAGGCATTGCAATTCGTCTGTATTTAGAGTTCGAGTTGAAAGCACTGCATTATTTGAATCACTTAAAAAACTATATTCTCCATTAGCCAGCTAGCTTCCATGAAAACACGCAGTCTTTCTTGGTCACCAACCAAACTCACTTAATTAATTTGTGCTATGTACGTAAGCTGACGAGGAATGAATTGTTTCACTTTTAAAGATGGTCTCAAATAGCGGCGCGCTTACCTGGGCGAACTGACAATGAAATTAAGAACTTTTGGAATTCAACAATAAAGAAAAGACTGAAGAACTTGTCATCCAACACCTCAATAAATGGCAGCGACTCCTCATATGAGCCTGACAAAGACCTTAACATGGCAGGGTTTACTACTTCTAATACCGAAGATCAACATGCTGATTTTATGCCTATGTTCAATTCATCATCTCCATCACCATCCACGCATGCCACAGTTCTCAATTCCATAATTGACAGGTTACCTATGTTAGAGCATGGACTGAACATGTCAGCTTCTGGTGGATACTTCAACGGCACAGGGCCATGTTTATCATCACAAACTGGAGTTGACAACAAAGGTTTTTATTTGGAAAGTGGAGGGGTATTTGGAAGTGTAAATATGGCAGAAGGGGATATGTATGTTCCTCCTCTAGAGAGTGTTAGCACTACCTCTGAACATAACCTGAAACTGGATAGTATATGCAACGCTGATACTAACAATAGTTACTTTGATAACATAAACGACATCATCCTTAATAACAGCAACAATAAGAGAGCTGAAAATAGGGCTGCCGTGGAGAATTTATTTCAACAAGAGTTAACCCTGGGAGAGTGGGACTTGGAGGAGTTGATGAAAGATGTTTCATCGCATCTCTTTCTTGATTTTTCAAATATCCAATAAGTATTCTCTCTTTCTCTTTTCAAAGATCTTCTGAGGATCCCATTGGCTGCTACTACTCATTATTGGAATCATACCTCCATATACCACACGCATCTTATTAGGCAAACTAGATTGGTTACAAATTAAACCTTTTAATTTGTATTTTGGCCATTATATTGGAGGAGCAAATTCACTAATTAACAAGGTAGGTCTGAAATAAAACTCAATCTTATATGTATATCTGCAGGATTGGTGATCATGTGTAATTAGTGTTGCAAAATTTTCATCTTGATGACATTGGTGAAGTCGCTTTGTATCCCGGAAGCCAGCTGTGTAGTTATTTACAAGAATTAATGTGTCATACTTGTGAATAGATTGTCAAACATATATTATTTTTCTGTTCAACTGCTGGGTGGATAATAATACTTCTAAATATATATTATATTGATTGCTCAGAGCTAGCTTCTTATTCATAATGGTTTTTAATTCATCCATTATTTTTTATTTCTTTTAATTTATTGTTAGTACATTATATTACTTGTTAGTGTATTTATTTCTCTTTGTATGTTGAATGAATTTCCATGCATCATTTTTCAATTAGTATTAATTAAAGGAGTTAGTATACGAAATGATTGGAAGGCGAACTGAAGTATCATTAATTAATTAAGAAAATAGAAGAAAAGTTTGGATTTAAGGGGAATTAATTAGAAATGAATGGTGGCAGGAGTATTATTGAATCCTTTTAATTAGTCCCTTTTTAGTCAACTAAAATTCCCATTAATATTCAATATTATTGTTTGTAATATACAGTACTATACAGTAGTGACCCTGGGATGTACAAAACAACACAACACTAATATATAATGATAAGTTTTTATAGCAGTACATTTTTTTAATTAATGGAATATAACCGCGACTCCCACGATTGCAAACCGTTAATATTTATTCAAATTCAATGGTGAATGATTCTACACTTAGAATTTTGCCAGCAACGATCAGAATTGTGTTTATAATATATATATATATATATATATATATATATATATATATATATATATATATATATATATATATATATATATATATATGTCGACCAGGGGCAGGGTGATGAATGGATATGATCATGGATAATGGGTACTTAGTCGGAATAGTTTTAAATGAGTTCGTGGGTTTTCATCATATTATTATGTGAAAGTTAGTTAAGCTAAGGTGTTGAATTCAAATAGTAATTATAGCTCCAGCTTAAGTTTTCAACTTTTGAAGATAGCTAAATGTAATTGTAATTTGTATGGCAAATAATCAGTGCAACGAAAAAATTGGTGTTGTGCATCCAATAGCATGATGAAGTGAATTTAAAGCAACTTAATTGAAATGACAAGTTGGCTCACCGACGGGGGATAAATAAGAGAGAGTGCCTTAAGATATCATTTCCCATTGGAATATATTAAAGCCCCATGCTATGATTATCACGTGTGTTTCACAATTATTTTAGCCTACAAACACAATCAAATCAATCATCATAACGAACAAAACAACCACATTCGTCATAGATTTTTTTAAACCACAAATTGACAAAGAAAATTTAATTAGTTTCGTAGCAAAATTATCAATATCGAGAGTTTATGTAAATTCCTGGAAGTCTAGTAAACTTGACTCGTAAACTCGTAAGAGTTTACTCGACTCGTTGCCTCGCCACCGTCGCTGCCGCCGCCAGTCGCTGCGTGCTCTACTCGCTGCCAATTGCCTCACTGCCACCCACATCGAAGATCGAAACTTACCGCCAGTCGCCGCGTTGCTCGCCGCCCGTCGCCGCGTTGCTCGCCACCAGTCGTCGCGCGCGCTGCTCGCTGCCAGTCGCCTCACCGCCAGCTGCGTCGAAGGCCGAAACTCACCGCCAGTCACCTCCAAGAAGCTGGTTTCGATTTCGAGAAATCAGAAATGGGGGAAGGAAAACGCTGAACGCACCTAAAATTGGTTTTCCTGAACGACGTCGTTTTGACGTTTGTGAACTCGTAAAATCGTGAGTAAACTCTGGATTTCACACGATTTTACCGAGTTCGCACGATTTTACCCGATTTTACTCAAAAAACAAGTTTACTCACGATTTAACTCGAAAGAAACCACTCGTAAAATCGTACGATTTTACGAGTTATATCGCGATTTTGATAACCATGTTTCGTACGCAATTAATCACAAACTCAAAAGATCAAGATATATTTTGAGAAAGTAGTCCACAATATTCGTTCATTTTTACCATAATTATATTTAAAAAACTAGTATCAAACTAAAATCTAAGATCACTTTTATGGATTCCTTACTTGATCAAAGTTCGTCTTCAGTGACTAACTCCACCCATTACTTGCATAATTAAGCTCATCCTAATTAATTTATGGCTAACTGAACATAGCCCATACACTCCCCTTCTCGGTACAACTTTCTTTCATACTAGATATTGCTATTATGCAGGAGTCTTAATTGTTTATTAGAGTGCGTAAAATTAACAACATTATTGCAGATTTAAAATTAATACCACGTCACTCTTCAAATATTTGTTTTAATATTTTTTATGATAGATTAAAAATTATTAATTTTGAAATCCAAGTCAAGAGAGACATATTAAATGAAATAAATGAAAGGTTTACAACCTACCAAATTAAATAAGTTATTTCTAATAAATTTCACTTAATAAAATATTAAGGAGGGAGTGTAAGAGAGAGGATGGCCAGCATTCTTATCAAATTATACTTATGCTTTACTGTAGTGTGTAGATATTGCCCTAGACGTGTGTCGGTGTTGATGTGACGTCTCCAGACACATTCAGTGGCTGCTTGTGCAAGATGAAAGAATAGTCCCAATGTGTTAAGTAGCTAGCATTAATCATGACTTTTATCATTTAATTGCTAGATATTAAGTTTGGTAACGTGAAATTGTTTTCAAGCAACTTTGGTCCATTATGTTAGCACACAAAAAGAAAAATCGCAATCATGAACCTTTGTCCACTGTGGGCCAATTTTATCTATTATTAAAACATTTTGGTTTAATGAAAAATCCTCCTGTCGAAAAAAGAGAAAAAGAAATTGTAAGTTTAAATTTTTTATAAATAAAATTAACATATTGATAATTAATATTTACCTGTAAAAAAATTATTATTAAAAGATGGAAGAAAATGTTAGATGGTTTTCTTAGAATTTAATGAATACAAATATTCGTTATGTCTTTATTCAATGTTTATTCATAAAAAAAATAAAAAATTTATAACAGTATTTTAATTAAAACTTTCTGTATCAATATCTAAGAAAATGTTTGTTTTATACGAATTAATTCTATATAAATTATTAATGAAAATGTAAGAGTCAATTATACCACTACGGACCGTGAAAAAATATAAAAGGATAGGATAAAGCGATTGAAATAAATGTTCAGCGAAAGGTTTTTTAATTGTTTTCAGAAATCTAGTTTTAAATTTTATTTTCAGATTTTGTGTTTCTATTTGTATCAAATTATTATTGTTCATATATGATCGGTCATTATTGGTTGTCATGTCATCTCCAATAAATGATAATTTACTATCAATAATAACTAGTAGTCACTTTCAATTAGTGATCATCAAATGCAAGATCTGATTAATAATTATCAACTACTATTTTTAATTGATAATCGCCACTTCTGACATGTGATCATTATAGGTCACCACAATCGATTCAGTTTGTAAAGAGGAAAAACTATAATGTTCTTAAGATTTGGTTATTTGAAAACAATATTTTAAAATTGAATATCAAACTAAGATTATTTTTAAAAATTTAAAATCAATCCTAATATTATTTTTATAAATTTCAAAATTAAAAACAAAAAATCACTTCAAACATACCTAACCTAACAAGTAATTTTTTTTGCCACTTTGTACAATTCTTTTCATACAAGGAAGCATTTCCCACTATAAAAATATAAAAAAATGTTTCACATAACTTTATTGAACACATTACTTCAACGCACCTCATATTTAAGTATGGGGTGATGAAAATAGTCAAAATACGTAGAGAGAGATTGTACGTGTGTATAAAATTATGTAATTATATGTACATAACTTGATGTAACCAAGCTACCCTACCAAGCAACCAATGGAATATTTATGCAGAGCGGTCTCGGAAATTTTTAAGCTGAGCCAAAACATAAAAAATATGTTCTGTATTTTATTATTTGAATAATGAAATCAGAATGATTTAAAAACATTTGTATTATTACTGTTATTGAATATTTGTTAAATTGAATTATTGAACTTAAAAGAAAAAGAGATTTAACTAAAGAAATAAACTCAAAGAGAAGAAAAGAAAAAATTCATAAATAAATAGGTATAGGAATACTATTAGAAGAGACTCCAGATGGGTGGGTGTGACACATAGATGGATCAAGATTATATATTATGTGGTTTCAACGTATAAAGTGTTATCAATTCGAGATGGGTCATGCTAAAGATGCCCCTTTTTTCAAGAAGATGTGGATCCTCCAAAGATTAATATGTTGGTGTGGAGACAAGATGCAAATTGAGTTCTAACTAAAGATAATTTAAGCAAGTGGGGAATTATCTAATAGGAGACAATTGTGTGTGAGATTTGCAGAGAAAGGATAAAATCAGTGTCACATGTTTTCGTGTCCTATATTATGGCAGAAAAAGTTTGGGGAGCGTCGTGTAATTGGTAGGGGTGAGTGTAGTGTTCCAATAACATTTTGAAATCATATGGAGTAGTTTAGAGGAGTGGTGAAGGGGACTACGGAAACAACGACAACATGGGTTTTTATATGGTATGCTACAAGTTGGCAAATGTGGAAAACAAGAAATAATTTAGTGTTCAGATCTACAGCAGTTCCTGAGGTTCAATAGATAATTCTTAACACACAAGTAAAACAACACATCTATCAAATCAAACCCTTGCAGAGTGGATCAAGAATGAATCTGTGTTATTGTGCTGAGTAAACTGATTGACTCTAAGCTAGGTAGATTTTTTAATTATTTAGGGCTTCATTGGTTTAGTTTTGTTTTTTAGTTTTTAAAAATAGTTTTCAAAAACTGTTTTCGAGAAAAAAAGAAAAAAAAACTTGTTTAGCAAGTTTTATTTGAAAACTGTTATGAAGATGTAAAAATGGAAAAATTTGTCCATATTTATTAAAATTTCATTAATAAAAAGCAAAAAACAACATATTCTGATTGTAGTTTGAGTTTTCAAAACAAAAGTAAAAAATTGAAAAGCAAAACTATTTTCAGCTATTCCTATTTTTTAGTCTTTAAAAACTAAAAAATCAGAACTATTTTCAAAAATTGTTTTCAAAAAACACTACCTAAAGAAGTTTTTAGTTTTTAAAAACTAAAATACTAAAAACAGTTTTATAAAACTGTTACCAAACAAGCACTTATTGTTTGTTTGAATTATCATTGTTTTTTGGACTTCGTTTAGCAAACAAAAAATTAATAAAAAAAGAAAAAGTTTGAATTTAAACGAACTATAGTGAAAGAGAAAAAAAGGATAGAAATTGAAAGTTTTCTGAAAAAATAAATTAGGAGTTTGATGGGTGTAATTTTGTTTTTAGTTTTTAAAAAAAATTCTAAAAAATAGTTTTAAAAAATTATTTTTGAAAAAAAAAACTTGTTTCTGAAGTATTATTTAAAAAAACAGTACCAAAATAAGTTTTAAATAGTAAAATAGTATTAAACAAGCATTAGATAGAGGTCACGAAAAACTAAAAATAGCACTATATCATTTGAAACCCCTTACCAAACCAAAAACAAAAAGATGTCGTCGCCTGAGAGATTCGAACTCTCGCGGGGAAACCCCATGTACTTAGCAGGCACACGCCTTAACCACTCGGCCAAAGCGACTTCACTGCTCATTTTAGGTGGTATAATTATTTTAAAAGTTCTTTGAAGCCTTCTAGTACTTCAACAATTTTAAGGAAAACTGAAACAATATGAAAGAATTTATGTAAAGTTTTTATGAAAAAAATCATTTGTTTAAAAAATAATTATTGTAATTTTAATATTTTTATCTAAAATTTTTAAAAAATGAAAAAAAATCTTATTTTAGTAACCCTTTTCGGGTAATTCTTCAAAATAACAAAGTTGTTTTATAGAAACAAAAATCTGATAAATTTGAAAAAAATTTATTTTTATCGCCACAATAAAACATAAAAAAAATTACATTTATAAAATTATTTATTTTTTAATTTAAACAGAGTCTTCCTATATCATGACATAATTGAGATGGAAATTACTATAATCATCACAAGAAGTTTGTATATAAAAATAAATATTTATGATACAATATAAGAGTAGCGTGATTGAAAATTATTACAGAAACAGAAAGGCACACGATTAAATTTTGTAAATAATCATATGACATTTTAATTCTTTTCAAAATATAAATAAAAAATGGACTAGGTCGGTTGTAATATTTTTAATAAATTGAAAGCCTTACTTAATTTTTACTTTCCATTTTTTTTGGTCGGAGATTTTTTTTTTAAAAAAAAAACAGTTTTTTTTAAATTTTTAACATTCAAAAAATATATTTATTTTTATTTGATATTTTTTATTTTTAAAAAATAATATTATTATATATAATCAATTTTAATAAAAAATATAAAATATTTAATTATAAATTAAAATATATTCACGTATAATTTTTATTATAATTACAATATTGTTATTAAATTTTTATATATTTTTAGTTTTTAAAAAAAATTATTTTCTGTTTCATTTTTTTAAAAAAAATATTTTTAATTTTTTTTATTATAATAAACATATTTTTACTATTGCTTTTTATTTTATGTTAAAAAAAACATTTTTCAAACATTTTCCTAATCCGAGGAAAAGTAAAATGAGTCTTTGACAGCTGTCCCTCTCAATCCATCGATTATCCTGGGTCTACGAGTTCAATAATGTAAATTTCATTATCATATCAATGGCATGTTTATTTTGTCTGTACATTCCGATATAACTTTATTCCATTTGTAAATTGCTTTCTCAACCTTCTTTATTTTTATAATTTCCTGAACAAAAAAATCTTTATTTTTATTGTTTTATGTACAATGTAAGCTCTAATATATATAGAAACACTAAAAATTGCAACATTACGAGGATGTAATTAAGTTGGTAACACTCCTCGTTAAATTATAAGTATTGTTCATTTAGAATTATAAAACAAAGAAAAGTAGTAAATTAATAAAAAAGGAAAATATATAAATAAAGACGGAGAAGTTTATGTTAAAAACTTTTAATATTTGGATCGTCACATGGACGTTCACTCAAAAGTTTGGTCTAATCAACTCATATATAGGTATGATTACTTGAAATATTTCATGACTTGAGGAGTCTTATAACTCATCTTGAGTTCCTCAAAATCTCCTTCATACCATGGACTCACGTACACTCTCCTTAGGACATAATGACAATATACATACAAGAATGCAAAAACTAATATGATAGACACAATCTACCTTTTGATCTTTAGAGTACATAACAATAAAAAAGTGACACACATTAGATATCTTTCTTAGCATCACTCATTACAAAAAAAAAGGCTAATTAATAGATATTTATTTATAAATATTTATCGATAATTTAAAATTAATTACCGAATATTAATTTATTGATGAATTTTAAATCGGTAGGTAAATTAATTTTATGTAAGGCTTTAATCCATTATTTTAAATCTGTTAGTAAATAGTGTAACTAGTGTGTACATGGATATTTTGTTGATGAAATTGAATATGATTCCTTTATCTTTTATGTAAGACTGTGATTCATTAATATGCTACGGGTATGGAGTGTTAGAGAAAGGCAGCTTGAGCTATGGTTTATGAGTGTTAGGAATTTAGAGGATAACTATTGCTATTAAAAGATTGGATAAAGTAAAGAAGTGTGCCATGGTGTTTTGTAGATATCAGAATAGAGTATTCTTATTGGATGTGGAGTGCTGGTGAGTGCATTTTTCTCTCCACTAACTGTGTCCTTATGAACCTGTTGCCATTGCTTTAAGCCAATCCCCCTGTACTTTGGGGAGAATAAAATTGTACAATAAATATTAAATTAAACTGGAAAAAAAAACTAATTAGCTTTTTGTTATTACCTTATATGAATTTCACAATTATCGTTCTTAATTTGACTTTCTTTTATTATTAGTGACTTTTCTAAGCTGATTGCTTTTTAGTATCTAGTACTTATATTTCCTAGTTGTCAATGCATGCATGTTTGCTTGGTCTTGTATTGTCGTAGTGTCTTTTTCCTCCTTAATGCATAGACAAAAACATTAAAATAAAAAATAGTTTAGACTAATTACGTTAGTTGTTAATGTGAGTTAGATAACTAATTACTAGATTGTTTCTTAAACCTAAATTTATTCTACTATATATTTGGATTTAATATATCTTACTCTTGAATTTGAAACTGGTGCTTAACAATTTAACTCACTTAAAAAAAACAACTTACTCAATTTTAAAGTTGATTAATGTTTTATTATCTAAATGGTTTAGAAAATTAGGTTTTATTTTTCAAATGTTTTATTTAAATACAAAGAGGGTGGACTACATATAATTGAGGGGAGGGTATTTGCATCCCTTAATTTTTTTTAAAAAAGAGTAAATGTAAATATTCAATATGCTAATATTTTTTCTAATTTTATATATTGAACACCTAGTCTTAGTTTTTATATTTTCAAATTTTGTACCATTTAAGTTAATATATTTGAACCCTTTATTTTTAATTAATTTATATATTTTTTTTAAATTTTATATAATTAAACTAATTATCTTTAATTTATCAATTGTAGGCATATTTATAAGTTATTATTTAACTATTTCAATTAAAAGCCTAATTTTATCTTTTTTTTCTAAATTTATTTTGTTTCTTTCATATCTTTTTTTACTTTTATTAGTCATTTATCTTGGTTTGGATCTCCCACCAAATACAAGGACTTACTATTACCAAAAGAGGTATAAAGAAAAGTTGCAAAAATTATTTGAATGAGAACGGTTGAGATTTGATAAGAAACTCATAGCAAAACAAAACTTTAAAAAGTTTCATAGAGCAAATAAGAATTTAAAATAGAAAAATGTTATATTGATAACCAAGAAAGAACATGATAAGTATTATAGTTATAACAATCTTATACGAGGTATATAGACAAGACATTGATGCTAACAAAAGCCATTATATAGACTTTAAGCGTCTAGACCTATAGAAGCTAGTGACCAGATGCTCTATCATGCAGTTATAAAATCTTTGTCACACTTGCTTATTGGATGATCTACAGCCTAAACCATCAACAATCTATTCTCTCAAAAGATTTTAAATCTACATCAATAACAACAACAAAGTTTTCCTTTTGGGAGTTAAAAGAAGTCTTACTCTTATAGTTACAAAGTCTTATGTTGTGAGAATGTATATTATATTGTATCTCCTTAAGGATAGCTTAAGGAAAACATATTATGATTTTGTAATTTGTGCTTCTTATTAGAATATACTTTTTATATTAACATGTATCATAATTTAAGAAAGTGTATTTTTTAATGAATTATAAAAATATAATGAATAAATTTTTATATTGTACAATTTGGTATTTATATTTTATTTTTTTTACCCATTTTTATATGATTTATGAAAAGTAAAGTAATTAATTAATTACAAATAAACACACAAGAAAGATATTTTAAAAAATATTTTTGTTACCTATAGATAAATCCATTGGTAACTAATTAAAGAGGTCCGTGGGTAATTATTGACAAAAAAATTTGTAGGCACCAATGGCTATATCTGTTGATTATTTAAAGGAACAAATAAAAAAAATGGAATAAAGAATGTTATTTTATTTAATTATTTATTATATACATCCAACGATTTCTGTTTAGATGAAAATGCAAAAATTCTGTACACTACTGTGCATATAATATTTTATCAATATCTAGATAGATTGGATATATTAAAAATACTAAATTTTGTAACACTATGTTAATTTATGAAAATAATATGTGACAAAAGAAAATTAAAGAAAAAAAAGAAAGATAAAATAAAACAAAAATGAGACTTGTTCGCTTGAAAAGAAATTTATATGAAATAAAAAAGAAAATTTAAATTGCTATGCAAAATTTTCCAATTCTCTCTTGTGTTGGTCACATGATTCTCAGGAGATAAGTGGAAAAATAAATAAATAACATAAAAAACTATTAACATCTTACTTTGTTATTTATTTAATATTAAATTTTAAAAAAATAATTTTATCACTATATTAATAACTTTCCATTTTACGTGCAATTTATTCTATCCTACGTAGAAAATAAATAGAAAAAAGTTAGCAGTATATTATTTTAAACATTCTTTTGTAATTGATTAATTTTTATTTTTTTTTGTGAATGTCAGTTATTATTAAATAATTATTTCTCTTATTTTTATAGTTTTTAATAAATTTTAAATATTAAAAGAAATATGTTGGTATCAGTCAGATGAACATTAATGTTTCATGTCGATCTTATATATCTTTTTTTGGAGTACTCTAACGTATAAATAATTTTGTCGTTTCTGTTATCTGACATCGATATGTCATAAAAAAGAAGAAGTGAGCACTGAACTGGCATGCGGTCAGGATCACTCCAATAACATAGCATTGCTTTTTAAACTTTAAGTTTAATTGGAGGTTTTTTTTGTAACGTCCTTAAGTTGGAGGTTCACCATTAAAGGATATAAAAAACATAAATATTAAATTGTGAGAGTACGGTGCATCAACTATAGACATATACATTTTTAATTTAAAAATTATATTTATAATTTTAATTAAAAATTCTCAGAAAATATATTAAATCTTAAATTTCCATCCAACAGAAAATTATACTTCATAATATTAGTTTATTTTAATATACAATATATTATTTAAAATGTATAAATAATACTAGTAAATCACATATTTTCAACACCTAGATGATGTATAATTTTGTATAAATTATTATTAAAAGAATTAAGTTGAGTGATGAGTTTGTTTAGAAAAATAAGTGGTTTTAAAATAAATAATTTATTTAGAAGTGTCTTTTATAAAAACATAAATTTTTTAATGTTTAGATACAATTATAAAAATTATTTTTTAATTATTAGTTTTTAGTTTCACTCAAAACAATTTTTACTCAACTTATTTTGAAAAGCTATTCTAATTAGGTTCTCCAAATAAGTTGTTTTAAATTCTTTTAGCTTTTATTTTTATAAATTTTTTAACCAAACATCTAAAAAATTATAATAAAAATATTTTAAATAACAGTTTAAAAACATAAATAAAATAAGAAAATTATTAAAGATCAAAGACAAACAATAATTTTATAAAGATTCAACACAAATTTACTAATATATTAATTTTTTATTATTTTTTGTTATAGAAAAAAACCAACATATATTAAGACACTTTTCTTTTTTCAGTGCGACACTTATTTTAAGATAGGTCAGTATAATAATTTTTTTCTTTGCCCATCAAACTAATTTTTTATGCAACTTTTATGACTTTTGTTTTAAAATTCAAACATCTATTGTATTTTATAGTTTTATTTATGTGAATTAATTAGATAAATTTCATATCTTAAATTAGTAAAAGAAGATTTAAATTCATATTCCAATCGGAAACAACGATTGTTTAAAAGAATCGTTTTGACACAATTTAAAAATTTTAAATATAAATTGCACATTAACTTTTGGTGAAAATAAATAAATTAAAATTTTGAATTGATAAGAATTAAAATGATAAAGAATTAAAAACCTATTTTAACCTTATTTTTACCAACTTCAACCATTGGTATGAGCCTGAGACACCAATTCTCAAAACAACCCGTAGGGCCAGCCTGCGTGTTCATCTTGTTTTTAAACCAAAGATACGTTATTGAAAGAGTTTTTAAAAATTATTTTTAGTAAAAAAAATTATTTAACAATTAATATTTAAAAAATATTTTTAATTCAGCTGTTTCAATTTTTTAATTTTTAAAAATTAAAAAACAAAAATAATTTTTAAAAAACACGAACAAATTTTTTAATTTTTAAAAACTAAAATATTAAAAATAGTTTTATAAAATTATAAGCACATAAATTAATCTATTAAAAAAAACTACATCAAATATTCTTTGAGCCATTTAAAAAAATAGAGAATAAACAGAGAAATGATTGTTCATGAATGGTGGCAAGTAGTTGCAGGCTTAGTCAACATATGCCAATTAATGTTTCTGTCGTCTTTGTGCACATTCCATGTGCAATATCTCTTTATTATTTGTGTATATTTTTCGAGGAATCAAAGCGCCTGCGGTAAATAATTATCATATATAACCCACGTCAACTTCTTTTACAAAATTTCAACTTAACAATCAAGTGTGTAACTCAAAGTAAATTAGTCTGGTCGTAACTAAGTTAAAAGCAAGAAACATAACTAATACTCCCTCCTCTTACTATATTCTCAAGCATTATAAATTGTTAGTGCTCTATTAGAAAACACACATTCTCTATGAAAACTAAAATAAAATGATAAAACACCCATTTCTAAGAAGTAATTTGTACAAAAGTTAAAATATCAAGGGACTTCAGAATTTTATCATTGAAAATTATGGAGTTTCTTGATATTCATAATTTCCAACAAACCATATGCCAAAATAAACATTTGATCTTCTTTCTAAGTCTACCTGTTGTTCAGGACTCAACAATATGAAATAATTGAACTAAATCATCCAGTGGTGTAACCACAATAATAAATTGCATAATAGTATTCCATACAAATTGAGAGAACTTACAAGATAAGAATATATGCTTACTTACCATCCTTTGGTTGTTCCCTGCACAGACTGCATATGTGGAGGTTACCTTGAAACTCCAAGTCTATTTAGCATAAGTCTCCAAGAGAATGCAATAACTTTGGAAGGTAGCTTGTCTTTCCACAACCAGTTAAATATATGAGATTCCTCAGAAGTCTGAATTTCAGCAACATTGACTTTCGATAACGTTATGTATATTGTTGAAATTGAGACAGAGGCATTACTTGTTGAGACTCACGTCCACTTATCTTATTTGTGCTAGTCTAACTAAACATTTTGCAATAAATCCTCCAGTTGTTGTAGAAGTTCTTCCTCCCAAGCGTAAAGGTTCCTCCTCCATTACCAATTCCAGAAATTTAAACCACGCGTATTACCGCTCACTTTGTAGATTGAGCTATCCTTGTTAAGTACTAAGGAGAACAGTCTAGGATATAAGATTTCTAGTTACCCTGTCCCCCACCCAACTGTGCTTTCCAAAAAAGGATCCTTTTTCCTGTAACCTAGGTTCCATGTTAAATTATTTGAGAACCAGCCCAGGTTTGACATGCTAGTATTGTCTATTAACCATAAGTCAATCCACTAAATAGACCATTTATTTGACTAAGAGGTTGTGAATTGGTTATCCTAGAAATTCTCCATATTTGCTTCTCAATAATGCACACCAAATTGCTTCCTTGTCATTTTAAAATCTTTAACTCTATTTTTCCAGCAAACTGAGATTGAATTTCCTTAAGCACTTCACTCTCAACTCTTTCCTTTTTTGGCAGACACACCCTCTCCCACCTTATCCACACAATTTTATTTACATCATCACCCCCAAAGAAATCTCCTTTGAAGCCTAGTTAGACAATCAATTACTTTCTTAAGAGCCAAATAAAAGGAGAAGAAATACAAGGGTAAACTCTTTAAAACAACATTCAACATTACTAGCCGACTACCAAAGGACATACATTTTGCCTTCCAAATTGCCAACCTCCTTTTGAAAATTTTCACCACCGGTTTCCATGAAGACTTTTCTCGTATTTACCCCAATTGGAATGCCCAAAAATTTAAAAGAATGTGATCCCACAATTCACTTTAACAGACACCCCATTGTATGTGAAAAATGTTTAGCAACATTTAATACATAGAAATGACTTGTGGAAGTTTACTTGCAATACAGATACTAGTTTGAACCCCTCAAGATTACCTTCACCATCCACACTATCTGAAAGTCTGCTTCCACCATAATGATGGTGTCATTTACATATTGCAATAAGGAGAATTTAGCCTTATCCCCCACCCTGATCTATTTATACCCTACACTTTGAATGCTTTCCTGAATAGCACGAATAATCTTTTAGCCACCATAAAAAATAATAAAGGCAAAAGTGGATCTCCTTGTTTGATTCCTCTTTGAGGCTGGAATTCATCAGATAAGCTTCCATGAACCAGTATGGAAATATGACTATTCTTGATCAACGCCAACATCCACAACCTACAATACATATAATCTAAAAATATCAGTTGAGTTGGCTTTCTCAAAATCTATTTTAAACGAAAAGCAAGATTTTTGAAACCTATGAACTCAATCAATGACCTCGTTAGTTACCAAAACCACATCCAAAATGGATCTACCTTGTAGAAAAGTTGCTTGAAACCCCAAAATAACCCCCTTAAGCACTCTCTTAAGCCTCACCACTAGAATGTTTTAAATGATCTTATTCACACTTGAGATCAGAGAGATAGGTTTGTATTGAGAAAAACTCTAAGAGCTAACAACCTTGGGTATCAAAGCTAAAAATGAGGAAGTAATCACTCTTAGGAGTATCCTAAATTCATGAAATTCCTGAATTGCCTTGACCAAGTAATGACCAATAATGTTTCAATGGAATTTGTAGAAGTTTATAATAAAACCATTTAGACCTAGGCTTTTCCCCTTTTACTGGACCATATTGCTTCCTTAACTTCCTCTTTGGAAAAAGGTTCTTCCAACATCATCTGCTCTTCTTTTGATATTTGATTAAAGTCCACTCATCCATATCCAGTCTTACTAACTCCTTTTTTGTGAACATTCTTTTGAAATGGTTCAACACCTTTGTTTTGACCTCTGCACTTCTTCAACCCAACCATGATCTGATTTGATTGCCTAAATCTAATTCTTGGAGCACCTTACCTTATAGAAAATTGTGGAAGTACCTGGTATTATAGTCTCTTTCCAAAGCCCGCCTAATCCTTGCCTTCTACAAAATTGTATTCTCTCTAATTTTGACTTTAATCCAATATTTAGAAAGTACCCCATTTTGCAGCTCGTTTGTTTTGACTGACCCATCCAGTAATTGCTTATCTACTGCCTCTAGTTCCTTCACTTTGTCTTGAAACCACCCTTCCCCACTTTGAAGAACTTTTTTGCTCAATTCTTTCAAATCCCCCTTCAACCTTTTTAGCTTTTCTTTAAATTGAAACAATGACCTCATCCCACCCACAAACATATTCCTTTGATTCTTCACCAGATTCATAAAGTAAGAGTGTTGTGCCAAGTCATAAAAGAATTTGAATGGTTTACCACCTCAATTATGCGCATTATCTTTTAATAATATCCAATAATAATCAGAATTCTTATACAATCCACAGAGCAGAGCATAGATCACTCAACCCCTGGGAGATAAAAATCTATCCAACCTGCTACATGAAGAACCACCTAAAGAAATCTAAGTGAATTTGTTTTCATATAGTGGTATATCAATCAACTCCATGACCCATGCAAAATTTTGTAAATTTGCCATCTCAATTTGTGAATGATAAGAAGAGGACCCCTTCAGTTCAAATGACCAAGCCACAACATTTAACTGATTGCCCACACACCAATAAGCTCCTAGAATTTCCTTTTTTGTCACACATAAAATCATCGCTTGCGTACATTATTTATGTGTATATCGTGAAATGAGGTTATTTTTTTTTCTTTTCACTTTCCAAGAGTGCAAATGGAGAGTATTTTTGTTATTTTTTTACACTAGTTGGCTGATGTGTGAAATTAAAAGTCCATTTGTCAAGTAATAATATAAAATCACTTTTTATTGATATTATGTTTGAAAAAAAAATTGATTCTAATTGTAATCAAGTAAAAGATAATTGTAATTAATATGAAAATAAATCGAATTTTTGATATTTTAAAATTAAGAGTTTAACTTAAGGTAATATAAATACTTACGTGGATTGTGCATTTTTGTTTATACCTTTCTTTTGCATTAAGTACATGTTTTTTTTTTTAATTTGCTTTAAGGGTTCAAAACATTTCATTTGTGAGATTTGTTATCAACATGACAAGAACTATTTCTGATCTAGTAAACTTCATTTTAAGATTTTTGCTATTTCCATGGTTGGGTTTGCTAAATGCATCATTCTTTTAACTTTAAAGACAACTAAATATCGTCATTACCGTAGTTAGCAAATATGTGAATGTAAATAGTAATCTATATTTTTCATTTGTTTTTTCTTTTTTTTTCTTTTTCTTAAGTGAATTGGACTAAGAAGACATTATTTAAAGGAAAAAATTAAAGTCTAAAAATAAAATAAAATTGGATAAAATAGGGTGTCCACAGTAGTTCCAAATTGAAAAAAACTTATTCCTAAATATGTTTGTGGCCTATGAAGCCTCATTTTGTGGTGCAAATAGCCTTAATACTTGAGATTGCAACACCAATAAAGATGAACATGCGGGTAACTTGAATTTTGAAGCTTGCAACCCATGAAATTCTGTCCATGAAGCGCATATTCATTATATTTAAGTTTACATTCACCTATAAAGCCCGTGGAGGCTGCAAGTCAACTCCCATTAAAACATAAAAAACTTTTTAAAAGAAACAAAATTGTCTCATTTTAAATTCTTATAAAAATTTCATATATATATATATATATATATATATATATATATATATATATATATAAAGTCACCACATAATGCATTACCAGACAATAATTAAGCAAAATAAAAGAACTTATTAATTAATAATTAAATATTAAATGTCATCACAAATAATCAAATATAATCTCAATTCTAAAATATAAAATGAAATACTTTAAATTTAAAATGCACACAACTAAAATTAAATGCATTCAAATATAAAATCTCAAATCTTAAATGTCATCACAAAAGTATTGAACTTTTTTTCTTTTTTACTTATGACACACCATTTTTTTATAAATAATATAATATTAAAAATAATTATGTAGAGGTCAATGTGTTAACCAGCTAAACCCTTGAGTTTTATTGGTTGAACCTAAAAACTTTGCATATCTAAATGAGTCCAAAATTATAAGACCTAATCACCATGTGGGCTTCACAAGTACTCTAAGGGCCTAAACTCAAATATCTATCTCTAGCTACCATGTTACAACATAGCATTAGAAGGACAATAAGATGCTACTTTTTTATCTTCTCCATTATTCATCTTCTCCCACTTACATTTTTTAAAATAGAGAATATAGTAAAAATATCAATTGAGAAAAAGGTTTATGCATTTGCCAGAGTAAAAAAGTTTTACATTGTTATTCAATCACAACCCACCATTTATATGACTTTTACAATATTAATGGATAAAATCAACAAACTTATCCTACATAAAAGGGTTGTAATTGAGTAACAATGTAAAACTCTCTGAATATTAAACTCATATCAAGAATGGGTAAGAAAGGAAAACGAATACACCAATGTGATATAATATAGACACAATAAATTTTGGAATTTGTTATTTTCAAAAATATGTATGTGCAAAATTTTGCTGCTCCTTAAATTTAGAAGGATAATATTTGATGCTATTTTTTCTAATTTCTATTTGAGAAAAATAGTTAACCAATATTTATTTTATAATTCTAATTTTTAAAAATTTTTTAATACTTTGTCATTTCATAAATAATTTAAATTTTATAAATACTTTTAACACTTTACCATTTCAAATAGTTTAAAGATTAAAAAAAATCAATACAGTATATATTTAATAAGAGGGCAAGAGAAAAGTAAAAATATTACAAATGAAAGAAACATCAGGTATATAATCAGATAAAAATTAATATATTAATTTTTTTTAAAAAAATATTATATTATTTTTAAATTCAAATTTTAACCATTAAATAACAAAAACGAATAATTCTTAGTAAATATAGATCGACGGATGTTTATTTTAATTATTTAAAAAATTAACTATAAAGTTATATAATTCTCTATATATATAATTATAATATTTAATCTATAATTTGTACATTGAATAGAAAGTAGATATAAACATATTGGAGAGTGTATGTCTAAGAGATGAATAAAAATACAAAATTCCTAAGGATTCGGCATAACAAAGAAACCAATCATGTTGGTCATGATAAATGTTGGACACTCGATTAAAGACATTTCATATTACATTATATCGACTGGATATAGGAAACACCCAACATAACTTTTCTCCTTAAAACTTCATTCATGATAGAAATTGAATACCCCGAGAAGGCATTTGGTACTTCACTACACCGAACATTTATGAGCATTCATTTGTAGCTAAGATTGACCAGACATAAAGTATTCAACCCAATATCAATATGCATTATTTAATATAATGATCAGCAAGTAAAACCAAATTATCTTTGTTACTTATCTGTAATTAGTTGGATAAAGTCCTCAAGTTCAATGTCCAATCAAATAGGTATGAATATGTGATTAAATATCAAGGTAAGTTATTATTCAATTTGCTCGTTTTGCTTTGAAGTGAATTTCTATCGGACTTGACATAGGAGTATCTTTGATCGGTACCCCACCCTTTGACATCTAACTTTTGGAGAGAAGTCATGTGCTAGGAAGAAAAGAAGCATCAACTTATCTCAAGACAAGTACATTTTGATACCATTGTGGGTTCTAAGTAACTATTACATCCTCGAAATCCAACACCATCAAACATTTTTCTTCATTTCTAACAAGGATAATGGTGAATAGTCATTTCTCCATGTATTAAAAGTAACCTTGGTATGAGTGTAAAGACATAGTAGTCAGAAAAACCTTGGTAATAATCCACCCATTCATATGAAGTTGAGTAGGGACAACATCAAAGATTACGTCTTATATTAAAATCATTAAAAGAGTTTCACAATAAAGATTACGGAATATACAATAATGAATATAGAATAAATCTCAAACCATTTTGGCACATTTATATATTTTTCTCTTTCATTTTATAGCATGGTTTCAATTTTGTATACATGGAAAATAATTTTGGATAGTTTTATTTTTAAATGATTTTTACATTTTTTATTTAGTTTCTCTATAATTTTTTTCTTCTTTTATTTGTGTTTGTAGGTAAGATGAATGACTTATAATTCAATTCAAGTAAGTTTTGCGTTTTTCTTTCATTGGCGATTATTGAATTTTATACATGAATTTAGAATGTGTTATTTATACGTTAATTTTTTTTATTATTGATTTCATTCACTAAAACCTGTTTTTCTTTCATCAATAACATTCTGATCCTAATATTTGTCTTCGTGAATTATTCTAGAAGCAATTTTTTTTTTTTTTAACAATTGTTATGCGTAATTATAGTCAAGTTGTACGCAGTCGGAGAGGGAAGAATTTGACTGAGACATTACCTATTGTACTTCTATTTGTATTTATTTTTTTTATAAGCACTTCTATTTGTATTTATGTTTTTATCACGTTGCTTTTGGAGAGTATTGTCATAACATAGATGACTGGATTGTTGGATTTAAATTTTACATATAATTCAACAATTTTATGTATAATTTAATTTGTAGATTTAAAATTCCACAATTTTAAATTTTAAAATTTTAAAAATAAATAATATTTATATATTTTAAAATAATAAAAATATTTAAATAATTCATAATTTTATTTTTTATAACATACAAATTTAAATTTTAATAATATTATAAAAAATTTCATGTCACAAAAAAAAATGTCAATAGTCAAATATTACATAATCAATATATTTAATAAAATATGTAATTTTTATTTTTAATTCATGAAATTATAATTATAGTACAATTAAGATAATTGCAAAAATATATTTTGATTAAACAAATTAATAAAATGACCAAATATTATATTTTATATAATAATCGATATATTAAATTATATTAGAATGTTTTGTAAAAAATAAAAATGATATTTAAATGAGTTTAATTGGTATACACAGTCAGTAAAGATTTTTACACTGATATTCAATTAAAACTACTTACACTAACTGTGTATACTAATTAAACTCTATCTAAATATACCTAGATTTTATAAATAAAAGAAGTATTTTTGAAATTTAAAAATATATCTCGATTCTTAACGAGAAACGTTGAGTTATATAAACTTTTTCTCTTTTCTAAAATATTTTAAAAATAATAAAATTAAATTTATATTAAAAATTTTTATATAGTAGTAGTTTATGGTTCCAAAATTAATTAATTGGTGTGAACACATCTTTATAAATATGATTAATTAATGAGATTAATGGTTATGTTTTCTTTTTAGAAAAATTCTACTTTATGTTTATCTTAATATTGAATTAAATCTATGATATCAACATCTCAATGTAACGGTTCATAAAGGTTTAACTTTTTTTTTTTTATTTACCAAATTAAATATTTATTTCAAATATGTTTATCTCAAAGGTGATGTTTATTTAGATGAATGAGAAAGTAAAAAAATATTGATAGAAATATAATTTTTATTTAATGAAATACTTTAAAATAATAAATCTGCTATTTTTTTTACTGAATTTTTATTTTTTCACATTATGTTGCATTTATATTTTTTATCGTATTTTTGTTCCATTTATATCAAAAGGAAAAAATGGAGGATCACGAAAAGGAAAAAACTCACACAAAAATGGATATACGTTTATCATTTTTCCAAAATAAAAAGAAAGGTCTAGTCCTTCTGATGTATTGTTGTGATGAACTAGTATTGGGTAAGTTGAAAATCTGAAATTGGCAATGGCAGTAGTGACTTTTGAGGAGGGTTGGGTTTGGAAAGTTTTTGCCCTTTTGGACTCACCAAAAGCCCAAAGCGTTAACCCACACGCAACAAAGAGGTATGCATGCCACTTCACCAAAAGCAAGAATCCGACGTGTATAATAAGCCATTCACATATGACCACGTGTCTCTCTCACTCCCGGTCCACAGAACAATACAAAATAAGATCTGATTCTTTCATGTGGCGGAGATATCGACATCTCAGACGTCATTCACAAAGATTAAACCCACCAAAGCCACCAATTCCTGACCAACAAACAAAGCCGCATATTCCATACCCAATCTCCACCCTCCGTTCCAAATCCAACGCCCCACAGTCAAACCAGATCACATGCTGCCACTCTATTAAGCCCCAGCACCGCCACCTCACCAGATCCCACTCCCACAACTATGGCCTCCCTAGCACTCACCACCACCACTACCACCCTCCCCTCCCACCGCCTCCGCCGCGTCTCCCTCAAACCCAACCGCTTCTCTTCCGTTCACCTCAACACTTCCATTTCCTCCTTCCCAAGTCTCTCCATAAAAAAACCGAATCTCGTTTTCAATCGCAAACACTCCTCTCTCACTGTCAGAGCCTCCGTAGCCTCCATCACTCCGGCACCGGTTCAACCATGGCAAGGCGCCTCCATAAAACCGCTAATAGCCTCCATCGCGACGGGTGTTCTCCTCTGGTTCTCTCCCGTTCCCGCTGGCGTGAACCGCAACGCGTGGCAATTACTCGCGATTTTCCTTGGCACAATCGTCGGCATTATAACCCAACCGTTACCCCTCGGCGCGGTAGCAATCCTAGGATTGGGCGTTTCCGTTCTCACCAAAACCCTAACGTTCGCCGCCGCGTTCTCGGGCTTCGGTGATCCAATCCCCTGGCTTATCGCCCTCGCCTTCTTCTTCGCAAAAGGATTCATCAAAACCGGCCTCGGAAACCGCGTGGCGTACCAGTTCGTCAAACTTTTCGGTAGCTCCTCGCTGGGGTTGGGTTACAGTTTGGTTTTCAGTGAGGCGCTTCTGGCTCCGGCGATTCCCTCGGTGTCGGCGAGGGCGGGTGGGATTTTCCTCCCGCTCGTGAAGGCGCTTTGCGTTGCGTGCGGAAGCAACGCCGGCGACGGGACAGAGAACAAGTTGGGGGCGTGGCTGATGCTGACGTGCTTTCAGACTTCGGTTATTACGTCGGCGATGTTCTTGACGGCGATGGCGGCGAATCCCCTGTGTGCGACTCTCACTCAGAATTCCATTAACCAGACGATTGGATGGTTGGATTGGGCCAAAGCTGCGATTGTACCTGGCTTGGCGTCGTTGGTTTTGGTTCCCTTGATTTTGTATGTTATATACCCGCCCACCCTCAAGAATAGCCCCGATGCTCCTAAGCTTGCCAAGGATAAGTTGGACAAGATGGGGCCCATGACCACTAATGAGAAGATCATGACCGCTACTCTCTTTCTCACCGTAATCTATTCTTTTTTCATTATTTATCTGGATTTCATTTCTTACATTCTAACATCTCTGTGCCCTGTTGCTGTTAGTACTTACCTCGCTCCAAATTTAAAATTTTATAAATTTATAAGTTAATACATCAATCTACTCTTTTTTGTGTATGGACTACAAACTACACTTAAACATTGCATTGATCAATAGGGTCAAATTCAATCAACTACTTTGGACGACTTCTATATCATTAGGCATTAGCATCTCTTTTATCACAATCTTAGCTTGTCAGTCTCTCATGAATGCTTAGCCTTTCAACTTTCAAGTATAGTTTTCAAAATGTGATTGCTCATTTATGTTCTCTTCTGTGAAAACTGCTAATTCATTATCCTTAGGATCTTGATTGACCTCTCACCTTCTAACTTAAGCTTATTTTTTTGCTTCTTCCTTTTTGGACCTAATGTTAACTGCATATTATAAATAGCATGCTGTCGTTTCTAACCTGTGCTGTTGGGTTTTCTGTCTTTGGTTGAGTTGAACATTCAATTTCTTTACTAGGCTGATCATAGGACATATGTTCTTTTGCCTTTTTAGGCCACTGGAAATATCTAACATTGGTTAATGGTTATGACCGGTCATCTCATCTTCAATTTTGTTTAGTTGCGACTTGCAAGTACCCTGGTTACTTGCATCTTCTTATTGGTCTGTGAAACTAATCATTTAGTAGTATTGTTGTATGCCTTGTGTCTTAATATCATGCATGTGGTAATTTAAAAGCCTAAGAATTTTCATCTGTTTAGTAACTTATTCCCTGACTTGCCAGGTGGGACTTTGGGTATTTGGAGGGCTTCTTAATATCGACGCTGTATCTGCTGCTATTCTTGGATTATCTGTACTTCTTGTCACCGGGGTTGTAACGTGGAAGGAGTGCTTAGCTGAAGGAGTTGCCTGGGATACCCTCACGTGGTTTGCTGCCCTCATAGCGATGGCTGGGTATTTGAACAAATATGGTCTCATTTCTTGGTTCAGTCAAACTGTAGTCAAGGTATTTTGTCAGTTTCCTATCTCCTCACTCTGCTGGCTAATATTCATTTAACATAGCTTATGCCGGTCCTGATGATTGATGTTTAGTTCTTTTACCTTTTATCTGTTGTTTGGGCCGAAATTGTGAATGTGTGGTTTTTTGTTTGAGAATTTGTTTTCATTTTATCATTAACAAATTGTTCTAGTTGTTTGACCAAACCAACCAAACACATGAACCTCTTAAGTGTTTTGAACTGCATATGATTATTATACATACTTCGTATTTGCCTCTATTGGATAATGATTGATTAGTTTGCTTGTGTAATCTTTTGGAATAAAGTCCTCATGATGCATCTTGTTTCGTTACTTTGCTTTGTTCCTATTTTTCAGTTTATCAACATCACCTTCATAATCAAAGCATGATAATTGCCACAATGCCTCTGTAGAAATACTCTTTCAATTGTAATAAAAATTTACATGCATACCTTATATTATCGGTATCCTTCAAATTTGTGGCATGTACATGTGTCAGAAAATGCTCAGAAAAAGAGAATATGCATTGTGCAAAATGTATAAGTTTTTATAAAATTTAATTTTACATTCATAGAAATTATTAGAATAATTTGTCATACTCTTCGATAATTTTAATGAAATGATTTTCTAATGTCATTATTTAAACAGTTTGTTGGTGGATTGGGTCTATCATGGCAACTATCTTTCGGAATTCTAGTCCTCCTTTACTTTTACTCTCATTACTTCTTCGCAAGTGGAGCTGCTCATATTGGTGCCATGTTTACTGCATTTTTGTCTGTTGCCACTGCTCTGGGGACTCCACCGTTCTTTGGAGCCATAGTACTGTCCTTCCTCTCCAACCTTATGGGTGGCCTTACCCATTATGGAATTGGATCAGCTCCTGTGTTTTACGGTGCCAACTATGTTCCCCTTGCTAAATGGTGGGGCTATGGATTCCTCATTAGTATTGTTAACATTATAATCTGGCTTGGACTCGGAGGAATTTGGTGGAAATTCATTGGTTTATGGTAAGAGGCCTATCATATCAATTTGCCTACACAAAATTCTAATTCAAGATGTTTGTATAAATTCTTGTTATTGATCGTCCTTATCATCAGAGCAGTTGAAGCAAACTGCTAAGCTTTTTCCGATTCTTTCTAAAATAATATTCGGGAGGTTTTGATGGAGATTTAGATGTGACATGGATACGGTTGGTCATTTTAGATCCAGGCTAGAACATTTACATTATTATTTCTGAAATGTAAGGACATCCTGCTATTCAGGATATGTTGTAATTGTATGCCTTGAATGGGTTTTTCCATAAATTTTGCTGAGCGAGTGTTATATTCTTGTGTGAGATGGCACTAGTGTGAATTAGATATTTCATATTGCTGGAGTTTTGACAGTGGTCATTTATCTATCAGCAAATTCCACGCCCTTACTGTTTCACTTGTGTTATAACATTGTCCTTTTTTTAACATTTTTTTTTTTCAATGTTGCGGTGTAAAGGGGGTTTTATTGTTATTAATCTAATTGATTGGATGGTTTTGAAAATATTTGATTTTTTTTTCTGAACTGCAACGATATTAGTACAAAATAATATTTGTAAATTGAATAACAGGTTACTTTTTTAAACAATGAAGTATTTTTTGTACGCATCAGCAATTTTCATTTCTGAAATACTATTGGGAACTAAATGTCGATGGAAAAAGAATTGGAAACTAAATGAACGGACTTAACATTGTTGATAATTTAACGAAGTATTTTAAATACGAATCTAGATGTTTTTAATCTAAAATGATTAATCAAATACCTTACTTTTAGAGTTTTAATAGAGCACGTAATAACTTTTTTGTTGAGTTCTTTCGGCACCAATTCTAGAGTTATTTTTTTAGATGTGAGATTGTTCGAAAACTGTTTTTCCCGACTCTGAACTCTCGGGACTAATTTAACTTATTGAGTTTTTCGTTTTTATGAAAAAAAAAAAAAAATTGGATCGCATAAAACTTTAAGAAAACTAGTTCTTAAAAAAACAAATTTCTTGGAAAAGAACAGTCCTAAAAAAGTTTTCAGCTTTTACTTTTGTTATTGATACTTTAACATACAATTTGTAATTTTTTTTTGTGGGGCTTTAGTTTTGTTTTCTAGTATAAAAGCATTTTTTTTTTCATAGACGAAACAAATTTGTGGAGAAATTGAAAGTTTAAAAAAATTAAAAAAAAAATTCTAGAGTATGAAACTCTCTTTTTTCGGGCCTCTGCCCCCGCTTTTGTTTTTGGTGGGGAAAAAAGAGCATTTAATACCGAAAACAAAAATTCTATGGTGTATTTTGATTTTTGAGGATCGATACAGAACCGAAAAAAAAAGAGGCATTTAAAAAATAAATATTATTTACAATTTTGCTAATCATTAGTTGAAGAATAGTAATTAAAGAATTAAAAGTAAAAAAAGTTATTGAAAAATAACATTTTATGTTATTAATATGTTATTTCATACTTTTAACAAAAATATTATTTATTAATGTTTTAAACATTAGTTTCAGAAAAACATATTATTTAATGTTGGGTCTTTTAACAAATTGAGGTAGTTGATTGGTGTGTTCTGATAAATATCGGAGTTTTGATTTGTTTTAGTCAATTTTCTCTGATATCCTTCTATGGTATCTCCGTATAACCGTATTAATCTTTTTTATACTGTATAAAATAAGAGTTAAATAATTTATTTTTTTTAAAAAAATCATTTTGCTTGCCACTTTCTAAGGACCACTTTCTTGGTGCTTTAAGAAGCACCAACACGATGAAGGTAATTCAACAGCACCAGATTTGACGTGAATGCAAGTTTCGCAATAAGCAGACAAATTTTGTTGATAGAGGACGAGAGAATTGTGAAAGCATTCGTAACGCACTTACAAATCTCTATTTAAGATTAATTTTGATATGTATGATTTTGTATTGAAGAAGAAAAGGATCCATTAGGTTCAAGCAATTTGCATTAACTTTTGTGTTGAACAAAAAGCATTTAAATATAAATTAAAAAATTTTAAAACATTTAATTAAATGTGGAATGTGCATGTCTCTTTCATTGTTTCCTTAAATGGTGCTAATTTTCTCCTGCCGGACACTTACCAATGGTTGGCACTGCCACTCCTTATCTTACTTTCCTAACATACGTTCCTGTTCTTCCTCTTTCTCCTTCATCATGTGCATCACGCATGCTGGCTATTTCCATAGCCGCCTAAGTATAGTCGATGTATGGAAGATACATTTCAAAGCTATAATTGGATTTTATAACTAAAAAAACAAGATAATTTTGTCACTATTTCATTAATAACTTTCTAGTTATATATCATATTATATAAAAGATAAATGTTAAAATTAAAAAAAAAATAATAATTAAAATAAAAAAACTATTTATAATATGAAATTATTTTTTTAAAAAATAGATATTTTAGACTATATTTATGATAAAACTAATTTATAAAGTTGAATATTATATTATGATTAAGTACATAATATTATATATTATTTCATATCTTCGCAATCGAAGCGAGAGGTTGATATACACTAAGATTATTTTGAAAATCTTCAAACAAAACCCATGGAAGATACTTTGTAAAAATATTAGTCATTTAATAACGTGACATCACATTTAAGACTCAAACTTCCTCTCGAGCAACCTTTCGTGAACAAAATGAATATTCATCTCCATCATGGTTATCAAAATCGCGATATAACTCGTAAAATCATATTGAGTTAAATAGTGAGTAAACTCGTTTTCTGAGTAAAATCGGGTAAAATCGTGCGTAACTCGGTAAAATCGTGTGAAATCGCGAGTTTACTCACGATTTTATGAGTTCACAAACGTCAAAACGACGTCGTTTTGGCATTGCAGGAAAACCAATTTTAGGTGCGTTCAGCGTTTTCCTTCCCCCATTTCTGATTTCTCGAAATCGAAACCAGCTTCTTGGAGGTGACTGGCGGCAGAGACTGACGGTGAGTTTCGGCCTTCGACACGGCTGGCGGTGAGGCAACTGGCAGCGAGCTACGTGGCGACTGGCGGCGAGCAACACGACAACTGGCGGTGAGTTTCGATCTTCGACGTGGCTGGCAATGAGGCGATTGGCAGCGAGTAGAGCACGCGGTGACTAGCGGCGGCAGCGGCGGTGGCGAGGCAACGAGTCGAGTAAACTCTTACAAGTTTACGAGTCGAGTTTACAGTACTTCCACGAGTTTACATAAACTCTCGATATTGATAACCTTGATCTCCATATGTTTAGTGTGTTGGTGTTGAATTGGATTTTCATAGAGATATATCACAATTATCACAATATATCAACGTAACTTTTCGAATTGGACAATGAAGCTCTAGAAGAAGGTTTCGTAGACAATAGTTTTCTCCCTTCTAATTACCATGGTTGCTGCAACTTTAGGGAGTCTTGATGAAAGAGTGAGAGTCGTCAGTATCGTGAGCCACCATGGTGGAACCCATGTTAGTTGCAACCTTCTTTGCGAGATCACCTCCTTCTAAAGTGAGCATAGAGCGAGCTTGAGAGAATGGTGGGAGAGGATTGTTTTGGCGAATGAGTGTCACAACTTCATTGTAAGTCTCAGTAAACCACCATTTGAAGAACAAGATGGTTATTTAAAAACCGGTGCATCCACGTTCTTAAGTTGATCCTACAACTCCTTGAGTCATTGACAATACGGAGAAACATTTTGAAAATCCTCCATGTTTATATGGGAGAATTCTTGCTCAATAGTGACAGCCTGAATATTTTTATTGTCCTGAAATATATCATGCAATCTATTTCATGCCTCCATTGATGTTGCATCTGATTCAAGAATCGTATGCATAGGAGATTGTTGCGTAAATCCATTGAAGAACCGTAGATTCAAGGGTTGACCACAACTCCTTTTCAGTATCAATGTTTGGCATTGTTTCCTTGTCTGACTTCGATGGAATGATGTGCTGAATCACCCTTGTAATGTACGTGAATCTTGAACAGTTTTGTTCACGTTGTATATTGGACATTTTCCATATCTAGAGTGATGGATATGGTTCTTGATGTTTGATACAACAAAAACTAGGTGGAATTTGATGTTTAATATGGTGACTGATGCATGAAATGGATAAGGGAGAGGAGAAGAAAAAAAATGAAAGCGGGAGAACATTTCAACCCTTTAATAATAGAATAAAATCAAGGAAAGATAATAGATTAAAATAAAAAAAAAGTTAAAATAAAAAAATTACTTATAATTATAATATAAAACTACTTTTAAAAAATAATAAATATACTAGATTATACTAATTTATGAACTCACTTACTATTATAACTAAGTATAATATCATGTATTCTTCCATACGAAGACTACAACTTTGCTAGTACATGACACGACATACACTAAGGGAGACTCCGAATCACATTTGCTGTCATTCTTTTGTCCCTGTGAGGGTCTATTTACTCACTCTCGGCTCTCGGGTTTCAGAGTTTAAAGCTGTTTCAAAGGAAATTTCCTATTGGGTACTTCAACCAAAGTTTAAAGCTGTCATTCTTTGGGCAGCATTATCTCGTCACTCATCTCTTATTTTCGTTTTGTTTCTTCTGGCCTTAGTCATTTCTTATTTTCAAATTAACTGGGAATTTAGCTACCTAATTTCTGTTATACTCCTGTGGAGCTTGATGATAAAAGTTGATCTTGTACCTCCAAGCATCTACAATTTCATCGATTTCTTAAAAATGGTACGAATTTTAATTTAGGAATAGAATGTTTTTTTATATAAATTATATTTTGTAGTTTATTACAGAAAGAAATACTTAAAAGCTTCATGTTCTAGTCTCGATTACAAAACAGATTAGTAGTTCAGTCAACTCAATTTTATAAAACAAAATTTTGGTCTGGAGTTGTAGTGATTAACTAGTGTTATAAAACTTAAATTAAGAAACTTTATTTCTTGTTGTTTGGTATTCCTAGATAGCATTAATGGTTGTTTGGTATTCCTAGATAGCATTTGGTATTCCTAGATAGCAAATGAAAAGACAAAACTTTTCATTTATCTCCCGCATGTGAAGGGGCAAATCTTTTGCCTATAAATACTTGTATCAGCACATTTGAAACAGTGCAGAAAAAAAAGAAAGACTTTTTAAAGAGTTGCCAACCTTTTGCTTTCTTGTTGCCAACAATTTGGTATCAGAGCTACCGAGAGTTTTGTGAGGAAAAAACGCCGCGGTGTGCGCTGGCAGAGAGAGAGAGGAGCGACTGAGAGTTTTGTGAGGTGTGTGAGTTGAGTGTAAACACTTGAGAGAAATGGCAGGTCTAACCAATGGCATCCCGTTACCCAAGTTGACGAAAGACGTTAACTATGACAACTGGAAGGTGCAGATAAAGGCCCTTCTCGGCTCCCAAGATAATTAGGATGTGGTCGAGACTGGGTATGAGGAACCAGCGAGCACAGAAGGATATTCAAATGCCCAGTTGAACGCGTTGAAGGCCGTTCGAGCTAAAGACAAGGTGGCTTTATATCTGTTATACCGAGCTGTTGACGAATCCGGCTTTGAGAAGATAGCAAATGCAAAATCTTCCAAAGTAGCATGGGATACACTTGAAAGGGCAAACAAAGGAGACGAACGAGTAAAGCAGGTCCAACTTCAAACCCTTAGGCGCGAACTGGAAAACATGAGGATGAACGAGTCCGAAAGCGTATCCGAGTTCATTACTCGGGTGGAGACCTGGTGAACAAACTGAATCAAAATGGTGAGATTCTTTCTTCAAACTGAGTTGTTGAAAAGATTTTGAGGTCATTGAGAGATGAATTCGAAAATATCGTATGCGCAATAGAGGAGTCCAAGGATCTATCAACACTCACCATTGAAGAGCTTGCTGGTCCTTGGAAGCACATGAGCAGAGACGAAAAAACAAGAGGGGGGAGTCCCTTGAACAAGCTCTCCAGGCGAAGGCGACTATAAAAAAGGATAATGTGTTTTATGCTCAAAGTACCAGAGGCCAAGGAAGAGGCAGAAGCCAAGGTGGTAGAGGAAGAGGAGAACGAAGAAATGAGCAAGTCGGCCAACAAAACTGGTGTGGCCGAGGTCAGGCCCGAGGTGGTCGAGGTCAGACTCGAGGTGGTTGGACAAACACAAACAACATTGAATGCTATAACTGTGGGAAGTATGGGCATTATGCCAAGGATTGCTACTAAGTAAAATGCTACAACTGTGGAAAGATGGGCCATATTTCCAAAGATTGTAGGTCTGAGAAGAAAAATGAGGAGCCAACAAACTTTCTTGCCGAGAAAGAAGATGAAGGGTTGCTGCTAGTGACAAACATTCCAGAAACCGAGGTCAAACCGAGCTATTCTAATAATTCGGTTTGGTACTTGGACATCGGTGCAAGTAACCATATGTGTGGGGACAAGAGTTTATTCAAAGTACTTTCAAAGGTGGAATCCGGATCCGTTTCTTTTGGTGATGCATCAAAATTAACCGTCAAAGGTCAAGGAACGATCTGGTATCAACAGGAAAATGGGCGAATCGGAGAGATCAGAGATGTATACTATGTACCTGATCTCAAAAGCAACATACTGAGCACGGGACAGATAACGGAGAAGGGGTACTCGGTTCTGATGAAGGACCGAGAATTACAAGTGAAGGATAAACTCGGAAGGCTCATCGCCCAAGTAGAAATGAAGAAAAATCGCATGTACAAACTTGAGTTGAAAATAGTTCAAGATAAATGCATGCAACTTGATATGGAGGATGAGGCTATGAAGTGGCATTTGCGGTTCGGTCATCTTCACTTCGGAGGGTTGACTAAGTTGGTGGAAAAGGAGATGGTGCTCGGTTTGCCCAAAATGGAATTTGAAAAGAGGTTCTGTGAAGAATGTGTGATCAGAACGCAAGCGAGGACTTCTTTCCCACGGAGCTCTGAGTACCGAGCAAAGAAGCAGCTCGAACTGATCCATACCGACTTATGTGGGCCAATAACTCCAGAATCATTTAGTGGTAAGAGATATTTCGTCTCTTTCATTGATGATTTCTCAAGAAAGACGTGGGTTTACTTTCTGAAGGAGAAGTCAGAAGTGTTTGAAACTTTCAAGAAGTTCAAAGTGATGGTAGAGAAAGAAACAAACAAAGTCATCAAAACAGTCCGATCTAATAGAGGAGGCGGGTTCACTTCTTCCAAGTTTAACAAATACTGTGAGGAACATGGAATCAATCGTTTCTTGACGGCTCCATATTCTCCGCAACAAAACGGTGTAGCAGAATGAAAGAACCGAACCATTCTCGACATGGTTCGATCTATGTTGAAAGGGAAGAATATGCCGAAGAAGTTTTGGGCAGAGGCGGTGCAATGCGCAGTCTATGTGCAAAATAGATGTCCACATGCAAAGTTAGGCGAAAAGACGCCTCAGGAGATTTGGAGTGGTGTGAAGCTGAGTGTCTCTCATCTAAAGGTGTTCGGTAGCGTAGCCTATGGGCAAGTACCAAGTCAGCACAGGACAAAATTAGAAGATCGGAGTAAGAAGTACATATTTATCGAGTATGATAAAAATTCGAAAGCATATAAATTGTTTGATCCTGTTAACAAGAAAGTAGTGGTGAGCCGAGATGTTCATGTGGAGGAAACGAAGGAGTGGTGCTGGAGGAACCTAGTCGAAAAAGAAACTAGCTCGGAGATTGTTGTACCTTCAACAGTAACAACCACCGAGTCCTCAGATGAAGAAACTGAGCCACAACAGCCCAGGATGAGAAGTCTACAGGAAATATACGACACTACAAATGAAGTTCATGTTGTATGTCTTCTGGCCGACTCTGAAGACTTGAGCTTTGAGAAAGCTGTCCAAGAAGAGAAGTGGAGAACAGCCATGGATGAGGAGATTGGAGCGATTGAACGCAACAAGACTTAGAAATTTATCGATCTTCCTGAAGGAGCTCGACCCATTGGAGTAAAATGGGTGTACAAAAAGAAGATGAATGTTGAGGGAGAGGTTGAGCGTTATAAGCTCGACTTGTGGTAAAGGGCTATAGACAAAAAGAGGGGATAGACTACGATGAAGTATTTGCTCCGGTCACGAGAATGGAGTCAATCCGACTCCTGGTATCGTTAGCTGCTCAAAACCGATGGCCAATTCTACAGATGGATGTGAAGTCGGCCTTTCTAAATGGAGTGCTGAAAGAGGAGGTGTACGTCGAGCAACCACTCGGGTACATGAAGAGAGGGGATGAGAAGAAAGTTCTAAGATTGAAAAAGGCCCTCTATGGACTGAAGCAGGCTCCCCGTGCCTGGAATGAGAGAATTGACGGGTATTTCAAGAAAACTGGGTACGAGCAATGTCCGTACGAACATGCTTTGTACACCAAGAAATCAGGAAAGGATATGATGGTAGTTGCTCTCTATGTCGACGACCTCATATTCACCGGAAGCAACACGAAGCTGATTAAGGAGTTTAAGGAGGTAATGGAAAAAGAGTTCGAGATGACAGACTTAGGCCTGATGAAATATTTTCTTGGCCTGGAAGTGAAGCAATCGGAAGAAGGGATTTTTATATCCCAAGAGAGGTACGCACTTGAAATTCTAAAGAAGTTTAAAATGGAGGACTGCAACCCGGTTTCTACTCCAATGGAACCAGGCACTAAACTCTCGAAATTTGATGGAGGAGAACGAGCTGATTCTGGGAGATATCGAAGTTTAATTGGAAGTCTAAGGTACCTTACAAGCACGAGACCCGACTTAATGTTGAGTGTTGGGATAATGAGCAGATTCATGGAGGATCCAAGCTATACACATTGGAAGGCCTTGAAGAGAATTCTGAGATATATTCGAGGAACCCTATCACTTGGTCTTTTCTATTCAAAATCAGATGACTATCGACTAGTGGGTTACTCAGATAGCGATTGGTGTGGTGATGTTGATGACCGGAAAAGTACTTCGGGTTATGTATTCCTACTCGGAAATACAGCTTTCACTTGGTTGTCAAAGAAGCAGCTCATTGTAACCCTGTCTACTTGCGAGGCAGAGTATGTGGCGGCCTCTTGGAGCGTGTGTCATGCAGTCTGGCTTTTAAATCTATTAAGGCATTTGGGAGTGATCCAAAATGAAGGGATTGTGATCTGAGTTGATAACAAGTCGGCAATCGAGTTGGCAAAGAACCCAGTTAATCACGGAAGGAGAAAGCACATCGACGTCCGCTTTCATTTCATCCGAGAACAAGTCAAAGAAGGAAAGGTTAAGCTGGAGCATGTTGAAAGCCAAGCTCAAGCCACGGATATACTCACCAAGCCACTGCCGACCACATTACTGGAGAATTGCAAAAGGCTTATGGGAATGAGAAATGGGAAGAGTATTTATGTTTAAGGGGGAGATTTGTTATAAAACTTAAATTAAGAAACTTTATTTCTTGTTGTTTGGTATTCCTAGATAGCATTAATGGTTGTTTGGTATTCCTAGATAGCATTTGGTATTCCTAAATAGCATTAATGGTTGTTTGGTATTCCTAGATAGCATATGGTATTCCTAGATAGCAAATGAAAAGACAAAACTTTTCATTTATCTCCAGCATGTGAAGGGGCAAATCTTTTGCCTATAAATACTTGTATCAGCACATTTGAAACAGTGCAGAAAAAAAAAGAAAGAGTTTTTAAAGAGTTGTCAACCTTTTGCTTTCTTGTTGCCAACAACTAGCAATACCCAATAAATGAGTATAAATTTTTTGGTGCATCTAAAATTTCTACCTTGCATTTCTTCTTTCCTTTTTGTATTCAAGCTGCACTTACAGTATACAATGCTTCCCTTGGAATAGGTCACCCAGGCATTTGACGCTCCATTTGTGCTTTCGAATTTCTTTTTTGTCATTTCAGGCATTCTATTATTAGTAAGAGTGATTGCTGTAGCATTCTGTGTGACAGTGGCAGCATCATTAGCTGCACGCAGGGAACCAACATCCATGGCTGCGTTTCAGGTCTGCCTGCAGATCTGGTTAGCAGTGTCCCTTCTTGCTGATGGTCTAGCCGTTGCCGGACAGGTTACATATATTCACATTTTATCTCTATCTACTTCTAATGTTCTAATTGTTCACAACTTTTATGACAATTTGATGCTTGTTTCAGGCAATTCTTGCAGGTGCATTTGCTAACAAGGACTATGAAAAGGCCAAAGCAGCCGCATCCGGAGTATTACAGGCTCCTTACAAGTTACAACATGAAAAAAAGATTTCCCCATCTTTCTGTCAGATAGTTAATAGTTGTAAATTTTAATGTAAAAAACAATTATACTGCAGATGGGATTGACTTTTGCATTCATTCTTGGAACTTTACTGAATTTTGGAGCTAAATTATTTACCAAAGATGTTAATGTTCTTCACCTAATTAGAATCGGTAGCCCGGTAATTTTTATTTATTATGATAAAATCACTACCCCATTTTTTCAACTCCCAAAACTGTGGAACTCAACATTCATAATGATTATTTTTATCAGTTTGTAGCAGCCACTCAACGCTTTGGCATTTGTATTTGATGGTATAAACTTTGGGGGATCCGACTTTGCATATTCAGACATTTCTTTGGTGAGTATTTTCCTTTCATGCAATAAGAGATTTGGTGGCAATTATGAAGTAAAGAAACGGTAGAAACTGATTTTCTTGATTGTGATCCCCTTCACTGTCACAGGTTGTGGTGGCAATTATCAGCATAATTTGTCAAGTTATTTGATCATCTGCTGATGGATTCATAGGAAATTGGATTGCATTGACCATCTATATGGTTCTTAGAGCAATTGTTGGCTTTTTGAGGTGATAATTCACCAATCATGTGTATGGTTTTCTTATTCTTCTTAGGTATTTCCCACCGAATAATTCTATGAATTAAAGTCAAGCAATGAATTGCGTTGACGCATGGTTCAAATGCTTGTCACTGGGCATAAATCATAATTCAGTACATTAAAGATTCCATGTTTTCTGTTTTAAGTATGTTTAAGTCCCTAAGCTTGTCAAAAATTAAGAAATGTAATTAATGTTTTATTTTATTAGTTAATTTTTCCTTTTTTATTTCTCTCTTTAAGGATAAAAAAAATAATAATTAACATTATTTTAACGACAGTTTAAAATTTTTTTTTTTAGAAATAACGAACCCTTAAAATGAAAGAACTAATCTAACAAAATTAATGACTAACAAGCTGGTAATAGTTATGGTAAAATCAGTTAACACATTATGTTGAATGTATAATTTGCTAAATAGATAGAGTTGGATTGAGGCTCTAAACCACTTATAAAACAGATTTAACTTAATTTAACCTTTTTTTTAAGGATTGAAAGTGGATTAAGTTCGGTTAATTCATAGTTTTTACTTTTTTTTTGTTTGTTTCTTTATTTATTGTAGCCTATTAAGACTTTATTATCATAGACTAATAATTTTAATAAACTAAAATATTAAAATTTATATTTTCAACTTTTCAAAGGTGGTCGGTTTATTCAATTGCATCTCTTGAGAGAGTATTAGTGTAAAGTTTGAGAGAGATACTAATATAAGATTTCAAATATACAAAGGTACAACTGTAACGAATATATAAAAAAATTATTTAAGAGGTACATATGTAATTTCACTAAACATAAGAGGTATATCTATAATTTCATTAAATATGAGAGATACATATGTAATTTCACTAAACATGAGAGGTACATATGTAATTTCAGTAAGCATGAGAGGTACATCTGTAATTTCAGTAAACATATTACATGTGTAATGTAAAAAAAAGGAAGAGTGCATATATAATTTCATTAAACATGAGAGTTACATCCATAATTAACTCTTAATTATTTGAGAGAATATACTTAGAAAGAAATTCAAGGTAATTCATGTATTAGATGTAGTTTGTGTTTTGTAACAAAAACTTTAATCTTATTATTAAACATACAACCTTAAAAGATTTAGTAAGAAAGAATTCTAGGTATGTTTGCTTGAAAATACAACTGTAAAATTATTTGAAGATAAGTTAGAAATAATTTAGAAAAACTATTTATATCTTGGAAGATCTAGTAAAATTTTAGTGATTATCAAATAAATAAACCTAGTATTAGTTGTGGAGAAAAATCAATATAAAAAATATTTGTGTTTTTATCTTCTTTTCAGTTAACATGTTATTTTGCGTAAACATGTTTTAAACAAGCTCTTTCATGCGTTGTTAAAACATTTTACAAAAAACTCCATTTAAATAGATAAAGTCTACGTCTTACAATTATTTGTGAAAAAAATAATTTAAAGCACAATTTAATTCCCTTGTTGTGTTTTATTTGTTTACACAATACCCAATTAGACCTTCTTAATATTCTTTTCTCTTGTTTTAAATGAAATTCACACGTTTCATTTGTAGCTTGTAATAAAACTTCTCTTTCAATAGTCTAAAATTACATTATTGTATACTTTTTTAACACTTAATATTCATTAGAATCTATCCGTTTCAACTAATCTTTAATCTTTATTTCTAAATTAATTTTTAATAAAAAAAAGTGATAGTTAAAAATAATTTTAGTTCACAACTAAAACAAATTATTATAAAATTAAAATAAATTTACATATAAAAAGACATTTATTTATTATAAACTATAGTTATTTAAAAATAAGCATTTATCTTATGCACACTAAAATCAGTTACATTTGATATCACCAATGTGCAATTTATTTTATTTAAATAAATAAAACTATGAAATAAAATGTCACAGAGAATAGAGACTACTTATGAGTTATGAGAACTGAGAAGTCAGACTCAGAGGTAACAAACTCATGCAAAGATCTTAATCCTAAAAACAACAAATAAGATCTTTATGTTTTGATAGAAGAAGACAGGTTCCCCTCACGGCCTTAAACGGGCCAATTGGGTTTAGATCACAGCCGCTAATTATATTAATTCTTCTCTCAAGCTTTATGCATTTTTTATTCATGAATTTTAGGGTGAAGAGACACGATACTGTAGAGAAGGGGAAATTTTTCCATATTCAAGGTATTTGGAAAAGACCTAATTCTGAGATTGAGGAATTAAATCTGCAGCTTACAGGTACAAGACGTGTTTAATTAATTCTACTCACTCTCAGCAACATTAAAAATAAAACAAAAAAGGTTTTGGGGCTAAAATTGGTATACGTTTTCGTATCCTTCCCATGCTTTTTCGTGATTGTCAGTTGCTTCTGACATTGAATAATTTTCCTCTTACAGACTTGTGCCCTATTCCTACATACTTACATTTGTCACATCGGACTAAAAATCTTCTCAGTGGATTTCTTTATTCAATTTTTGTTTCTGAATTTGCATTTTCTCTTTAACTATTAGGGTATCTCTATCTCAGGCAGCAGACACATTGGGTTGAACCTCTGAGAATCATACATCCACACACCCGAGTAACAATTTATTTGTGACACTTTGCACTGTGTGGTGCATATTCTTAATTCAATATTTCTTTTCCTTTCCTATTTCTTGGATGTTTCTTATAGATATCTATATTGTTTGAAGTTTTTCGGTGTCGGATAAGTGTCAGACATTGATGTTGAACATTTTTAATTAGGATTTCAAAAAAAATTATTATGATTTGTTTAAAAACTTAAATTCATATTTATACACAGTTTAAATACCTAAATTTATATCTTAATATGGATAAATATAAAAATATTATTAAAAAATAATGTTAAATCTATTTTTCAATTTTATTATCATAAAAAATTTATTTAAATTAGTAAATATATCATTATTTTAATTAATTTATTATTTTACTTCATTAGAATCTCATAAGTTATGTCCCATATTCTATATATATTTTAGGTATTAGGCATGTCATGTTTACGTACATAGTTTCTCACTATGCTGTTCGAACTTATCTTCTAATTTAATTTCATAACTTTTGTAGTCTTAATGGGGACGTATATTTCAGTACCTTGGCTATTAATCTAAACAATTACCAACATTTTTTTTTCGGGGGCATGGATATCAGCAGCCAGCAGGGTTACTCTATGCACCTGTTTGTCACGGTAATTATAAATGTGTGTCCAACACTGTTTTTAGTAAGTTGTGCTACTCTACAATCAACTACAGGAAATTAACAGTCGTTAATTTCATTCTTCCATTTTCTAATCATAACTTCATGTTTTGAGGCGAGTATATAGTGTTTTTATTTTAATAACCATGGTACTATCTTTTCTAAATTTGTTCCCAATGGTAATAATTTGTAATCAATGCAACCGCTATTAGTGTTCCCTTATACTGATAGAATGTACTGGCTTGCTTCCCTTTCCAAACGAAAATTGGTATCGATTTTTCTCTCTTCATTAATCATTACATAACAATGAAATATTTTAAATGATTATAACATATTTTAAAAATATAAACTAATTAAATATTTAGATTATAAATTATTATAATTATAAAATTCCGTAATTACATATTTAACTTACAAATTATTATAATTATATATGTAAATTATAATTTTCTATAATTAAATATATAATAATTACATTAACAAAAAAAAATTGTATCATCCAAAAAAATTAATAGAGCAGAATAATTTAGTTGATGAAGAATAATATTATAAACTTTTAACTTTTTGCTAGAGTAGAAATCAATTTAGCTATAATTTCAACACACGCATAATATATCTCTGTTAGACTGTTACAAAATCAAATCACACGTGCTAATAGATTAAATACCTAATGTGATAGTTACTAACAAATTAGGCCTACTGGTTTAAGATATAAAGGACCCCGAAATTTGCTGTGCTCGTGAAATTGCTCAGCAAATATGACTTAGGTAGGAGGCAATACCTGACAAGACAAAAAGACATCTTTTACAAGAATGTAAGCATTTCGAGATTAACAGCATTGGACCAAAAATACAAGAGAATCGGCCATAGCCATAGCCATCACAATTAGGAGTCTAAAGCACATATAAAATTACTACATACAGCTAACAGTAATATATGAAAATTTTGCTTGATCAATGAGGGGAAGTAGAAGAAAGGAAAAATACTATACAGTTTCAATTTCTATACTTTCTGGTTTCCAGTGTTGTGCCATCTTTAAGACTTTCCTGTGCATCATTGTCCATGCCAAGGCTGAAGAGGGCAGCTGCTTGAAGATAGTATGCAGTGGGCCAAGTGGGACATATTGATTGAGCTTGCATGGCATCTCCAAGTGCTTCTTGTGCCATCTCATTCATTAGGTAACATAAGCAGCGCCTGGCATACACAGTTGGTGATACCATAGTTCCACCATCGATGAACTACACAAAACAAGTATCGTGAACTTCTGTCTAACAAAAGAAAGCTAGCACAGATATCGATTAACCACTGATCAATCTTCATTTACAATGTTTTAAGTAACGGTGTGGAACATATGATCTATGGCACTCGTAAGGTTTAACTGGCTTCGGTAATGTATATTCTGGACATTTCTCTCACTTTTTGCTACTTAAAAGATATATAGTAATTAGTCTAACATTTAAAACTGTCCCCAACTTTAAATTTGTAAGACTACTATTGGATGCTTCCAATGGAAGTATGTAACAAGTCCTTTATTCTACCAACCTATCATTATCGTTCCAGCCAAGACAAAATGTACCAGCAAATACTTCGCTAAATTTACAATGGAGAAGTTTTTATTTATTTTGCAGTGTTAAGGATTGACGCTGAGTTACAAAGAATTAAAGTTTTGGATGTTTTGAAAACTATTATGATTTAACATAACTATTCATAAATTTGTTAGCTGACTTACTTGTGTATAGCAGTCAATGGCCGTGGAGAAGTCTCTAGCATGAAAAGCAGAATCGCCTTGCTTCTTAGAATTTAGAGTTTCCTGTATTTGATTTGTCCACATTTGGAAGGATAGCTGTGACACAATTAAAGGACACAAATCCATTAAAATTATTTTACAAGAGCAGTCTAGCTCTGCTAATAACTACAAAAAACAATTAGTAAAGAACACATTTTTTTGCCATACTACAGAATTTCTCCCTAAAGTGATGGTATAGGAAAAGCAGAACCAAAACTAGAAGATGAAATTCCCTAGATCGAAGAAATACAAAGGTAAATTGTCGTGGATAAGAAAGATTTACAACACCATTGTCCTTAGTTACCTATGACCAGTGTCTTTTTAGCAAAAGACGGTGCCTGTCTACGTATAGACCAAATGCAGATGGTTTCATGTGACATTTTTCCAAAACAATGAAAGAGCATCTGGCAGTTCATTAAACATTGACCTCAAAGCAACTGTGTCAATTAGAAGAGACTTTAAAGAGACAGGACAGTTAACTTATACTCGGAAAAATGGAAGATATGCTGGTAAAATCAATACCATTGAACAATGTGAGTTTGTGCCAAAACAGCAGGTTTCCAAACTACAACATCTTGTATCAAATCATCAAGAATATTTTAAAATCTTCTTTGGACACGAAAAACAAAAGCCGCCAACAGTATCTGAATAAAAGGTCGACTCAGTAAGTAGAATGAATTACCTCATTTGCAACATCTTCATCATCCTTATAGCCAACCTTTTCCAAAATTTCATGTATTGCAGTCAGATCTCTTCTTGAGCAAGCATCACCAAAAGGTGTCAATGAAACTGTTTCCTTTGATGACAGATTCCTATCTGGTATGCCCATTAACACATATGATGGTACCTGCGAAATATCAGAAGCATTAAACCAAAATACATTTCTACAATTCCAACTGCCTTCACTAACATATACATATCAACCCAAGTAAATTTTTATCCTTGATTGATTTGTAATAGAAAAACTCAAGACTGAGACAGTTCAGGAAAGAAAAAATAATAGCATACCGAAGTTTCTTTCTGAAGTGGTGTTAGAGCAGTCACAAGTGACTTAACATTTGGTCTCTCACGAGGTTCATACTGTAAACAACGTGAAGCTAATCTCACTAATTCGGTTCCGTCATCATTTGAAAAATGACCTTCCAAACATGAGTCCATTAGCAACAGAAAATTTTTGCCTCGAATAAGGTCAAGTGCCTGCATGCAAAGGGAATCTATATTTATATAATATATAATTTTAAATTAAACCATCAGAGGATATTATTGCAAATCTAATAAAATTCAAATATAAAGTGCAGACGTTGTACAGGTCAAAGATTTAATGAACATAATGCCCCCTTAAATTAAAATAAAGACAATAAATGGGAAGGAGGGGTTGTACATGACTGGGTGGGATATGCTTTCCACTCAAAAGATCAAGCAAGAGGGTGCCAAAACTGTAAACTACACTTTCAGGGGTGATCCTTCCTGCCAAATTTCAAATATGTGTTATACCTCTGTTAGGGAGTTCAGTCCCAAGTAACAAAAATGTCCTTTAGTCCCAAGGAAAGGCTATATTACCAGTTCTCAAGTACTCTGGAGGAGTGAAGGCTAAATTTGTACTATAGCTTCTGCCATCCCTACTGTTTTTCATTAGTCCAAAACAAGAGAGTCTAGGGTTGCCTTCCTGTCCACCATTGGTACCATGTAAGTTGACAAAACATAATGAAAGAGGCAGAAAACCAGTTAAAAGTTGAAATACCTGATCAAACAAAATTCTATAAGCATTAAGGTCATGGTACAATGCCCTTCCTTTACTGCTGCAGTATTCCAAAGCTTGAGCTAAATACAAGGCCACCCTCAGCCTCATTGCCCATTTCATAGGCTGGGCTTCCCCTGCCAGAGCGGTTCATTCAAACAAATCACAAAACCAGAGCAATAAACGGAAATAATATTTCACAAGCTAAAATTGAGAGAGCAAATCACTCAAACTTGACTCTTAATGAAGCTCCAAACCAAATAATTAAAAGTATCATATGGTTTTAACAAAATGACATCAAAATTAGATCTTTTCTCGTGTCGATTGCTGGAGAAATGTAAAACAGATAAACAAATGAATGGAAAACTAACAATGAAAAAGATGTTTAGAGAGAGTTTCGTTGGGCATGAACTCTGCAACAAGCAACCTCTCTTCTCCCTCACAGCAACACCCAACCAAGTTAGCTAATCGTTCATTCCTTAGCTGCCCCACAGCACGTGCCTCCTCCTGAAAAGACCGATCAAATCAAACATAAAATTCCACTAACAAACCACACACATGCAAGAAAAAGCTAAAAGCAAAAGCAGAATAAGCACGAACTAGGAATTGTCGAGAATCAGGCCAAGCAGATTTGTTGAAGCGCTTAACAGCAACCAACCTATCATCTTCAAGCCTCCCTCTGTAGACAACATTGGGAGCCTTCTCACCGTGTTCCGAGACAATGTTGTCAGGTGAAAAACCTGAGGTTGCAACTCTTAACTGATCCATACTGTACTCACTGAACCCTCCCCAAGGATCCTTCTCATTCTTTTTCTCATCATCATCTGCACCCACAAATTAAAAACAAAAATGAAGTTAACATTGGGATTAAAAATACCTTTTTATTGTTGTTGTTGTGATGTGCAGAGTGAAGGTCACCATTACCAGACAAGTTGTGAAGGTTTGATTTGATGTGGGAAGGCCACCAGCAGAGAGAGAATTTAGAGCAACGAGCTCCCATTGGCGAGAGTGCAATCACTCGAGAGAAAAGGAGCGTTGGTGAATGAGACCCAACAGTAGTTGTTTCTGCTCTTTAATGAGTGAAGGGGTTAGAGCGATAAGATTAAAAAAGAAGAGAAGACAAGTATGAGTATGAGTATGGCATGGAAGGGATAAAAGAAAGGAGAAAGCGAAATACGGCGGTGTTTGGGAAGAGAGAAAGTGGGTGGGAAAAAAGATGACTTTTTTGGGATCCAAAGGTTTTCTTTCCTCTGCTGCAGACTGCAGTGAATGATTTCAGTCACCTCCTCTTCTCTTCATCATTCCTCCTTTCTTCTCTCACCTTTGCACTTCCTTTTCAATTATTGTCACATTTTAAGCTTTATTTCCTCCCAAACTTAGTTATCAATTTTCCAATATTCTTTTATTATTATTAATTTATTACCTACCTTTATATTTTTAATTAGTTATTCTTTAACTGATAATATAACATGTATTCAAATACTACCACCTGCACTTCACCACGTTGATCCAGTTTTTAAAAAAATTATAATCTTCCGTTTCAACCATAGCTTGTATCGGGAAAAAGGTTTTTTTCAGAAAAAAAAAAGTTATTTTTGATAATTTAAATATTTGTAGTTTATAATTATTTTTTGAAATGATTTTACATTTATCTATTAATAAAATTTAATTTGATTATAATCTATATAAGAAATTTCTTTTTTAGATTTACTTTTTAAAATACATATTCTACCTTTAATAAAAAACAAAAAAACCTTTCTATGTCTCAAATATAAATTTTGCCACTAAATTAATATTATATAACTTAAAAAAAACTACTTTAAAATATTTATATTTAATATACATATGATCTATAATCTACATGTATAAATAATAATTTATAATATTATATTATCTATATTGTTAATAAAGAAAATTTCCATTCCAAATACTTATTCTATATTTTTTAAAAAACAAAAAAACTACTTTGTGTTAAAAGAGAGATTTGAATCCATGATATCTCTCTCCTCTATATATGAACTTTAACATTGAACCAATCTTATAACTTTAAGAAAAAAATTACTTTAAAAAATTTATTTCCAAGATTCAACATAACTGTCATACTATCTATAATCTATATATATAAACTAATATATAATATTATATTATTTATACTATTAATAAAGAGAATTTTTCTTAGGAATGATAACAGGGTGGGGCAGAGGTGGGTTTGACCCTCCCTGTCCCCATTTCTGGAAAATGCGGGATCGAGGCAGATATAAAAGAGGTAAGTATGAAATTTTAATCTTCATATTCATCCCCATCAGGTATTTTTGGGTTCGGTATATCCGCAGTTACTTTGTTATATTATTTTTATAATTTAAATTTACTTATAATTTATTAAATAAATTATATACTAAGTTATTAATTATATTTTAATTTTGATGCTCATAGGAGTATGGATTGTACATAGACATGTGAGATTTTAGTTAATATATAATTATATGTTAAACAAAGAAGCAGGGTGGGTGCACGAACAAGGCGGGAACCACCAAACTCACACTCATCTCCGTCCCTAATTATCTTAGGTAGGACGAGGGAGGGAATGAAGCAGAGAGCAACAACGTTGGTTTTCCCGTCAAAATAGGAGCAGGATGGGACAGTACTAACGGAGATAAGCATGATTGTTATCCCTAATTCTCCTTTTTTATGTCCACTTTTCAAAATACATATTATGTCATTTTTAAGAAACAAAAAGGAAAAACTATTTTGTTTTAAAAAAAATCGAACTCACAACCTCTCTTCCTTATATATGTACTTTGTCACTATATCAACCTTATAATTTTAAGAAAAAAACTAATTTAAAACATTTTTTATGTTATATTATATTATATTACATTACGGGAATAAGACTTTTGATGTTCACATTTTATGACTATTTTATTTTTCTAAACATTTTATGACTTCTCCCCTTCTCACAAATATAACTTTTTTTATATTATTAAATCGACATCTTCACAAGTTCTACTTTACCACAAATCAATTTTCCTTCAACACAGTTAATATGTGTAACCTATGATCATAAATATTTGTTATAAAAATGCAAATACACTCTTTCTTCTTTTTATTTTCTCAGATTCATTGCAAATCTGTCATATTCATTGATAATCTTACATGTTTCTATCATGTTATTATAAAAAAAATGAAAATTAACAAAATATATGTCAAAAATACTAAATTAAAATTATTATACACAAGATGACACAGTGAATTATTTATATTTTATCATATTATTATAAAACATATTAAATTAAAAATTTTAATTATTAAAAAGTTTTAAACCAACATTAAATCACAACCCTTTATTTATATTCTACCATATTATTACAAAACATATTAAATTAAAGAGTTTAATTAGTTTTACACCAAAATTAATCACGATACCTTTATTTATGGTAAGTTTGTTGCTTTTAATAATTAATACTTTATAAATGATATAAATTAAGAGATATAATTAAACATTAATATAAAAAAATTGTTTACTCTGACAGTGAATACTAATAAACTTTAAATTAAAATCTTAAAATTGTTATAATATATTAAAAAAAAATTCAAATATACAACATTGTCATGTTTGTACTTTCGCTGGTAAATTATAATAATAACTAATTATATGTAATTAATTATTAAAAATTTTTAATTATCTCAAACAAACTCTTAGGCTCGTTGTTCTATCGATAATGCATCAAACAATATATATAATAAAAAATTGTCATGTAATTTTAAGATTTATTTATTTTGACATATTTTTCTTTGCATGTATTTGATTGTGTATTAAGTACACCCCCTAATCTTCAATATGTAATTCTCTTTCATACGTAGAATTTTAATTTTGTTCTCTGCCAAAAGAAAAAATAATTTGAATTTTTTTTATGTAGAACAATTTTGTTTAACTTTTATTCAAAATTCATCTTTCTAAAAGATATCAATAATACTCGTTAAAAAAAAAAAAACAGGCTAGTGCTATTTAATATACTTACTATATATCGGGCATTGCCCTACCTTTCACTAAAAAAAATATATCCTTACTGTATATAATTTGACATGGAGTAATTATAAATTTTTTATATTATTTTTTTAAACATAGAATTTATTAAATATTTTTATATTTTCAAATAATAAATATATTTATTTTATTTATTACTTTCTTTATAAAACATTAAAAATATATAAAAATTTGAAATAGAATATAACATTAAATTTGTATATAAAAATAATAGTATTATTGATTTTATATAGACATTTTCTAAAAAATTATTTATTCTTTTTATAAGATTCATTTTAAATTATTTCTTACATGTAACTAAAATGTTGTATTAATTATTTTACATTTAAATCGGTAATAAACAGTAGGGGTGAACAATGGGCTAAGTCATCGAATTCGGTGAATTTGGTTTAACCTGATGCAACCCGCTCTTTAAAGTTATTCAACTATTTTTGACAGTTAATCTTTCGAGTTAGCAGGTTATAGGTCAGGTTTGACGAGTTCATACATTGTCCTTGTTATTTATTACACTTTTTTGGATTTGTTTTTCAAAACTTACAACTTTCTAAACCAAAGTTGGTATATAAAAATAAAAAAGTCATAATCTTAAAAAAAAGATTTTAGATTGAAAATTTATATTTTTATTTCGATTAGAGAAGATGAATGTTAAAAAATATTTCTACAATTGGTTAAAATAAATAAAAAATAATAATATATTAGATACATGTTTTTTTACGAGTATAATTAACATTATGATTAATTTTCAAACTATAAAAATATACATAATAAATGGTTCAAGTCAGGTACTGATATATTATAAAAATTGAACTCACACCCATCCATTGTAATATATTTAAAATAACTTTTTAACTCGTTTTAATTTGTTAATTCACCCAAAATCATTTGACTTTTAAATTTTTATCATGGGTTTGTAAAGTTGGGTCAGGTTGCGGTTTTGTGTCAATAATAGGAGGAAAGTTTTTTCAAACTACAATCTAGTAGTAAATGTTTTGATATTCTAATTTAAATTTGATAGCAAAAATAATGTAATTTAAAAAATAATATAATCATATTCCTCTTTAAAAAAACATCTACTATGAAGCTTTGTCTATTTATAGAAAGATTTATAGAAATATAGTTTAATTTAAAATATATACAAAAAATATAAACAAACAAACAATCTCTACTATGAAGTCGTCTTTTGCTATTTTGCTTTCAAACTACAACATAATAATACATGTTTTCATATTCTAAAGATAAACAATTATTCTCATCCAAGAGAAACTAGGAAAAGTGCAAGTCAAAAGAGAAAATTCATGGTTGAAGCACAAAAAACTTGAAAAAAAAAACCCGTAAACAAGCCACAAGATTTTTCTAAAAATATCCTTTAAATTGACTTAATTTTATTTCTACATATTTATACGATAAAGAAAGTATAAAATGTCAAAAACTTCAGGACTATAAATTTTCATACAAATGCAGGTTTAAAATCTAAAAAGTTTGCATCTAAATGTATATTCATTGTCAATTTCACTATCTAATATGTGTTCCTCTCAACATAGTCATTAATTGTATTTGTCTATTTTTAATTTATTGTATGAATTTTATGAATTTAGAGGTTAATTTATAGTCATTCATGACTCTATTTTTTTACACATGAAGATATAAAAAAAAATATAAAAGATGTAGTCTTAAGCAACACTTTGCATACAAATGAATGATTTATAACAATACTCTAAGCAAAATGATGAGTTGTTATTTTTTCTTTCACTTCTTATTTGTTACAATTTTTTTTATTGTGTTTTTCTTATTTTATATTCTTTCGCACAAGTTCAAATTTAAAATTTTGTATTACATCTCTAACCATAATGCAAATATCTATTGGTAAAAGCCAACAAAGATATAAGGTTGATTTTTAATAAAGTAAATTATATACTATGTCATCATTATTCTTTTATATGACTTTAATCAATTTCCTATTAAAAAAATGAGTATCAAAATTTTTTGAACATAAAATTCAAATTCCGGTAACAATGGTCTAGGGAAAATAAGTACTATTTTATATAAATTAGATATATATTTTAAGGTAAAAATCATAAGTAAGAAAAACTTCTCATCATGTTAAATTGCTAATTTGTTGTGACGGTAATATAATCTTTATAATTATTTTTTAACATATTTGCTGAACTTTATTAAAAAGTTACAATGTGGGAACAAAGAAGATATATTCCTACAAAGTATTTTTAGACTAGTTATATTTTGAATTATATGCGTATGATTTAGATTCTATAACTTATTTGTTTTTTATATTATTTATATTATTTATTTTTCTATTTATGTTTCTTATTATAAAATATCTTATAAAAATTATGAGTAATATTTATACATGGATAAATTCTTTCGGATGCATAATCCAAGACTCATATACATAGCTTCTAAACTTTATTTTTTAGGATATTTTTTATTTTAAATTTACTTATATTTAGCTACTAATATGTAATATTTATGGATATTGATAACTTTAAAGTTATTTTAATATTATAAATTATATTTATAATTATATTTTTTAATATACATCAACATAAATATATTGAAACTAAACAATTGATATGATAAAAAATTAAAATAGTAATTAGAAACATATAAATTTTTAAAATTCAACGTTATTTATTAGTAGTAAACAAAATATTAAATTTAAACCATTGGTATGGTAAAAATTAAAACAGTGATTAGCAACATACATGGACTTAATGAATTACATGTTATTTATTAGTAGTGAACAGTCATTTTGATTCCAAACTTTTGGGATTAGATGTTATTTATCAATGCTGAGTAAAATGTTGAAATTTAAACAAATGGTATTATAAAAAAAGTTTAATAGGTATACACTGTCAGTATAAAATATTTTTTATTTAGCATGAATGTAGGGTTGTGATTGAGAGTGATGATGTATACCAATTAAACTCTTATAAGAATTAATGTAGTAATTAGCAACATAACTTGTTGGATTTTATTTTATTTCATAATGGTAAGCAACTCTTTTGTAGTCAGACTTAAATGTGCATACTAAGCATGCACCGTGTGTTAAAATCTCATTTAATATTTTGAGATTTTCAAACTTGTAAACATCCTCTACATGCTCACACTTTGTCTCCTATCCTAATCTGAAATAAATGATTATAGATGAGACTTTTAAGCACCAATTTTACATGTAATTTTTCAATCATTTATGTTTTTTTTATCAAGAGATATCAAATTTAATAATATTTAAAGTGTACCATGAATTCAAATAGCTTAAATAATAATTAATAAACATATCTTGATATTATTATACATTTAAATAACAATGCAATAAAAATAAATAAGATAGAGAATAATTTTCTGATCCCTTTTATGAATGTTTTTACTAACAATTTTTTTTGTATAAGATGCATAAGAAAGTAACACATGATTTGTTATTAGAAGTGGGGAATAAAAAAAATAACAAATTAAGTTTATAGAACATATTTAAGTTATTTTATCTTCAAATATTTATAATTTTAGGTAATGGATGTTATGCAATTATTTGAATAAAAATAATGTGATTTTAAATGCAAAATAAATGAAACAGACACATATTCACATTTTGATCTTATCAAACTTGATTATTGCTTCTTGACAATGGAATAAACTTAGAGGTAATTTCAAGTTTGGCATATACGGTGAATGTTGGACTGACATGAATTATTTTGTAAGGATCATATATTTTGAAGGGGTCTTGAAAAGATGGAGGATGTTTTTACAGATTACAAGGTGTGTTTGATATACATATTGTTTATTGAGTCTTTTATGGACATTAGTTTCTAAACTTTATTTTTTAGAATATTTTTAATTTTAAATTTACTTATATTCAGCTATTAATGTATAATATTTAAGAATATTGATAATTTTAAAGTTATTTTAATATTATGAATTATATTTATAAGTATATTTTTTAATACATATCGACACAAATGTATCATTGTGTAGAGCATGACTACAGGCTAGTTCTAATATAAATTAAACAACTTTAGTAGTATGAACTGAAAAAAATTGTAGGATCAATGACTAAATTATTCAACTTTGTTAATGAAAAATTAAATTCTTTAAATACATGTTAATATAATATAATTTAATATCTTAAAAGAGTATCCTTGTTTTATTTACAAAACAAATGCCACATTTTTTGGATTCTAAATTCTAACCACATGTTTGGATTGAAATTTGGTTTAAATCAAACTAGTTTTTCACCTAAAGCAATACTTTAAAATTAAGTTTGTACATTAGAAAATATTTTTTTTATTAAACATTCAAATATACTCAAACTCATCAAAAGTTCAATACATCACACTAGCCACAAACCTAAGTTCAAATAAGAGTAAGCAAATACATCCCTTTTAATAAAATCACAAATATATGTGTTAAAATTTTATTTTGCATCTCTTAAAATTTTATATATTTGAACTTATTTTTTATTTTCATGTAAAGATAAATACTCATTTATTCTATTTTAATATTTATACATAAGAGTTATAAAATAAATTTAATGACAAAATTCACATATTCAAAGAAAAGGAGAAAAAAAAATTATAAATTTAAATCCTTGTACTAAAATGAGTTACACATTATTAACTCGCATGGACCTATAAACAAGGGCAGAGAAGGGTACCGGTAAGCTACATGTTTAATCAGGTGTTTGTACAAATATCCTACAAAATTAGACATATATACGAGAGATGTTATTCAGGACAAATTGTACAGCAAAGACAATTTTGTTTGAACTTTCTTCTACAATTGGTATATAATGTAATTGCGTATTTAACATTTAAATTTGAATTTTCTGATTAAACTCAACAGCTGATTGATTTTTGTGTTTGGTAGTGTACGATTTTTTTTTCTTCTTCGAACCTCCGACTTGTAGTTTGAAAACTGATATCCAAATCATTAAAGCTCTAAGAAAGAAAATATCAATCAGCAGTTTGAGTTTAATCAGAAATTCAATCTGCACATATAATAAAATATCATTTTTTAACATAATAATGATTAAAAATAAAAATATAAAATGCACAGGTATACCGGCAAACATAAAAGTGGTGCACATACTAAACAAGAAGTTTTATTTGTAAATATTTCTCCATGAATAATTTAAAGTTTTAAAATAGATAGTTAAACTGTTAGATGTTTTTAAGGGTTTGATTAGTATGTATTTATAATATAAATTTTTTTATAATAATATTTAATTATATCTTTTATTTATATGATTTTTAAAGTATTAATTTATAAATTTAATAAATTTATCATAAATAGAAGATTGTGATTAAATGTAAAACTTTTTATAATCACAACGTGTATACTAATTATTTTTTTTTAAAATAACTATTAATAAAAGCTGAAAGCTAACATATATTACTTAATTTTTAAAGTAAGAGTATCTAATTGTTATATATTTAATTTTGTGAAAGATGATAGTAGTGGTAGTAATGATGATGAAAGTGACAATAATAAAACATGAATTATTATGAAAGAAAAAATAATTAAATTAAATAATATATATTTTAATTATATTAAATAACAAATATAAAAATTCCACGTAAAATTTGATTTTTATCATATGCCTCCGCCTGTCAACGAGGAAATTGCAGGTTCAAGACTCATCAATTCTGATGGATACAAATCTAATAAATAAAAAATACATAAATTCATTTTTCGTGTGAAAGAAATAAAAAGAAAATTGTTTTAATTCTCGGCCATGAGTCAATTTGATATTAGTTAGTGGAACCCTTCATAAAAAGTTTAAAAATATATAAAATATCTTTTACTCTTGTTGTGCAGTTTGGACGAAATTCTTATTTCTGAATTGAAAAACATACACTACATAACTTTTACATTTTTTTTTCAATATTAAATTAAAAACTACTATAAACATTCATAATAGACATGTATCACTCTGTAAAAAAAATAATTTAAAAATAGACATGTATCACAGAGATAATTTTCACATTTCTCTTAAAGCTAATCCTCACTGTTTTTTTTTTTTGCATCATATAACATTATAACCTATTTGATATGATTAATATGTGTTTGAATAACATATAAGAATAAATTTTACTCTACAAAATCACAGCAGTATCATAAAAAATAAAAGAAATTATTTATTATTTTACTTTCCCTATGAAAAAATTGACGAATAAATGGTTAATTCAGTTTCTCCAATTGTATGTCACATTTTCCCTTGAAACTAAGCAAAAATTTAAACAAGTTCTTATTTTCTTTAGGGGGAAATAGTTTTATGGATTTGTCTTTTATTTATGGGAGTGTTATTTATGGAAATATAACATGTGAATTAGTGATATTTCTAGGTATATTAAAATACATGTTTAGTTAGGTTTTAGCGTTTCTTAAAATATATTTTAAATTTAAAAAATAAAAAAGTTATAGTGGGTTAAAAATAACTTCTTATGAAAATGTATTTTATCCTTTTTCATGAAAATAAAACATAAATAGGTATGAGAATATGTAATTCTTAAAAATAATATATATTTAAAAATACTTTTATATAACTTTTCAACAAATATGAGAATACATCCACCTATTTCAATTTCTATACATAATGCTAAAAGATTTTGTGAAATAAGCAATCCAATAATTTAATTTAAGACTAATTTTTTTATGTTGGTTCGTAATTCAAAACTTAAATACTAATAATAATAACATAGTTAAAAATTTTAGTTCAATGGTTGAGTAGATTGTGATAAACTTTCTGATATTATCTTTTAACTCCGGTTAGAAGTATAAAAAAAAGAAAAAATTGCTTTAATTTCACACATTAATATGACAATGGATAAAATTTTAAGGACTAATAAAAAATCAATTGACTGTTTTTTAGTATAAAACTAATCCAAACACACAATAGTACTATTTAAGCATTGTGTTTTCGCATGATAATCCATGCAAGCAATGTGTATTAGTACTAATGTACTGATTAGACAAGCAGTGTATTAGTACTAATGTACTATAAACCACTTGTACAGATCTATTACTTTTACGGACAACAAAATAACGTATAGATCAAATTGCTGCGATTGAAAACTACTCCATTAGGATGAAGCAAGTAGATAACAAAGACTACAATATATAATCTAATATATAAATAAAAAATAGGCTATTAAAATTACTTTTATGTTATTATTAATTATTTGACAAGTGTATCATTTTAAGCTTTTTTCTGTCTTTTAAGTTTTTTTTTTTAATTTGTTTCTGTTTGCTATTTGTTTTGTCTTTTAATTTTTTTAATTGCCTTTGTTTTTTATTTTTATTGTTATTATTTTCATATTATTTTTTATATTTTTTATGTTTTTATATTTGTATTTTTTATGTCTTATTTTATTTTCTGATTTTTTTCTTTTGTCATTTAAGTTTTTTATGTTAAAAATATTTTATAAATATATTTTAATATATTTCAAAATAATTTTAAATTAATTTAATAAAAATATGTTAAATATTTTATATTAAATATATTTAACATAATAATAAATTTAAATTACTTTAACAAAAGTATCTTGAATTCAATTTTTTAATTTATTTATAATATAAAAGATAATATCATTCACATGATCGATAAATTATGTTTGATTAATATTTATAAATTTTCATATATGTGCAAATTTTATTTCACAAAAAAAAATCATGCATCGTAAGTGGATTAGTATATGACTTGATAGGTTAGGGGACATTTAAATTACTTTGACAAAAGTTTCTTGAATTAAAGTTTTTAAATTATTTACAGTATAAATGATAGTATCATTCACATGATTGAGAAATTTTTTGACTTACATTTATAGATTTTCATATATGTACAAATTTTATTTGATAAAAGAAAATCATGAATCATAAGTAAAATTAGTATACGACTCAATAAGTTGAGAGACATTATTATTAGCCTTTAACATATAGATGTTAGTTAAAATATAAATTTTATATTTAATATAATTATATTTTAAAGATTTATAAATATTTATTTCTATTTTGATATCTACAAAATCATTTCAATTTCTATATAAAAAAAATTACATAGAAACATATAAAATATCTTTATAGATAGTAATTTGTTAAATAATATTCAATTATGTCAATATTTTATTGAATTTATTTTCTAGAAAATATTATTTTAGTCTGTCAATTATTTTTATTTTTCACTTTTAATTTAAAATATATTAATTTTAATTCTATGAATAAATTTTAACAAAAATATCCAATTAATTTTATAATTGTGTGTATACACGGGCTCGGTGGTAGTTTTATATAAAACGTTAGATTATATCTCATAATGATAACATTGTTGATTTTTATAACAATTAATTTAAAATTTATGTAAACAATTATTCGTGATTAAATAATAATATAAATTATTTAAGAAATTACAAAGTTAAAGTAATTTTTTATTCTGGCCTGTTAATTATGTAGAAAACGAGTCTAAATTATTTAATGGAATGAACATAAAATTGGTAAATAGGAAAAGTGGTAACATTCCGATGGGATCTAACTCGTAAAAGTTGGGGCAATTGGTAATTAGGAATTACCGAACAAAAGCCATATTGCTTTCTCTTTATCTGGAAATGGCATGCACTGTGGAGATTCGCATATGGACATGACATCCCGATCCAGCTACAATAAGTGCAGGCACACTTGACACGAATTAAGGGCCTCTGATTTTATTTTAACTTTTAACACTTCCACTAATAATGAATGGTTAAGGAAATCTTCAATAAAAAGGGTCTTTTATTCGTCAAGCTTTCCAGCTCTCACTTCCTCACTATATTCTCGAGTACTGACCCAGCAACATGGCCCTATCTGCCTTTCACATAGCACCTCTCTGCCTTACAAACACACATTTGTTTACTCCTCATAACACCAACACCAACACCAAAACCTAAACCTTATGACAAGTAACAAACCTAGCAACCAACCAAGGCTTTGCATGAATCAGAGTTTATACAAATTTTCCCAAGATTTCTGCGCAGACAGAGGATACACTCTCGGATTTGCCACGGTAACGTCCAACATGCCTCTGAACATAATTCTGTGCTTTCGCATCAGTCTAGGAAAAAGGGTTCTATATGTTGTTTTGTTTTATCAAACTTCAATCCACGTGTTGACCATAATAAAAGATAAAAAACTAGAAACATAAAAGATATATAAAAAGACATATTTCATTTGTAATCATGTATTTTATATTTAAATCTACACAAATTCAATTAATTTTATCCAATTTAATGTTATTATGTTTAAATATTTTTTATTAAAATAATAACGTTGAATAGATCAAAATTAGTTAAATCTAATTATATTTAAATTTAAAACACATTACTCTTATTTTTTCTCCATCATCTAATAATTAATGTTTAGAAAAAAAAAATACTTTTATTAATAAGATATTCAATCTGTCAAGAGGATCTAGTTTGAACTTGATGGATATGGATGTTGTAAACTCCTAACCTGGTAGCTTTGGAGAAAAATAATTAATGCATATAAAAAGAAGAAGAATGTTACAAAAAGATAAATTATTATTTATGGATGATCTTAAGGGCAAAGAGTATAGCAGATCTAAATATCTAATATATTTATTTACACAAAAACAGTATTGCTTAATCCGTATAATATTTTTTTTTACTAGCCCTTTTTATGAGAAAAAAATAAAGGATGAGAGAGGCAGGGAAGTTTTGGTGATGATTAATGGGTGGATGCAGCAGCAGCAATACCCAGGTAGGCTTGGGTTTCACCACTAAGAGTCTGGAAAGAAAAGTACAGAGGCATGTGTAATACTAATGATCTCTTGGTTTGACGCTTCTCCCATGTAATTTGAGTCTTTGTCATTGAAAGGGAAGGACACAGGAGATGTCATGTTATTAATGCATATTAATAGAAAAGGCAAAAACACCAATAGCTTACCAAAGTAAATCCAGAAAACGCATGTGATGTAACAAGGAGTCTTCTATTATCCTGCAGTGCATGCTTGCAATTGCACCTTGCTTAATCCCCATCCCTTCACTCCAGAGAGAAAAGAAGACAATTAAAATGGAAACAAACAAGTCATAGCCAAAAATTCAAAGTATGCAGGGGATGAGAGAGAAATAAAGAATCAATATTATTAAATTAAAAGTAATTTTATATAAATTCAATGATAAATTTTGAGTTGAAACTTGAAAGGTTATGTAAGCTTTGCATAGTGCAAAAATTTATGCTATTAATCGATCACAAATTATTGTTTAAATAACTTTTAAAATTATTGTTATAAAAATTAATAAATTTAATAATAATTGAGATTAAATACTGATATAAAACTGGATGACTCTTTTCTCTTGTATCTATTTTAGATAACAAATAAATATATTTTCATTTATGAATATATTGGTTGGTAAGATGATAGAATTAGATAGTCCTATCTCAGGATTAGTAGGCTCAATAGCTGTCGAGAGGTTCCCGACCCACCAAATACCTTTTGATGAAACATTAATCCTAAAAGAAGTAGATTAACTATAATAAAAGAATACTAATAACATTCATTTTAACAAACCTTGTTATTAGTTAAAATTTATTAAAATTTTAAAATAAAAAATAATTAACATCCCCTAGATTGATAGAGCAAAATAATAATTATTAAAATTTCAAAATAATAAAAAAATAATTTCAAAACTTGATAGAACAAATTTTTTACTCTATTCCTGACAAATCTACCAGTCATATGTAGTATCCAATATGTATTGGTCGATCCCGCAAGAACTAGATTGATACTCTGAGAATACTAATAATTACTTGCAAATAATTATGATAAAGAAATTAATTTGAAACTATTCTAATGTTGCAGAAAATAAAATGCATAAAAGTATGATGAAATTGAAAGTTTGGAAAGATTGAAGAAGCCTTTTGGAAAATTTGAAGGAGTCATCAATCCCTTTAGTATTTTGGTTTTGTGTAGCTCATAGTTTTGTTTCTAAGTTTTGCTCTTTAAATCAACTTTATGGTATCAAACAGGTTTAATAGTTGTGGTACGTGTATTGTGTGTTTAGATATGCATGAGAATGTGTTTAAGTAGCTTAAAGATAGATTGCATAGGCTGAGAATTGTTGAAAAATCATCAAAGTGTATTTTGTGGCAACGTAATCCATCACCTTATTATAGTAATCAATTACCCTTCGAAATTTTTGGATACTTTGATTGCTGCTCTTGGGAGCAATCAATTACCTGAAAATAGTAATCGATCATTCCACAGACCATGCATGTATTCTGGACCGGTTTTGAAGCATGATATAAGGTAATTTATTGGGTAATCGATTACACTGTTTCAAAACTTGTATAAAAGCATTTTTAAACCAAATTTTTAAACACTAATGAAGGGTCCATAGAATGCTTGCCTATTGTTAACTTATTTACCCATTATTCTCCAAGTACGAAACTCATTTTTTTATGATTTGAAGATTCAAGAACTACATGATCTAAGGAAGAGATTATTGTGAGATTTGATATTTCTTGTTGGGTATTCATCACAATATCAGGTGATATTGTTCTATACCTTTAACTTTGTATTTTTGCACAAGTCTAAGACAATCTCTGGAGGTGTTCTTGAGATTGTTATGAAATCTTGCAACAGGATGTTATGAGGGAGGCGTTATGAGGCGGGGTGTCACAATTTAGCAAATTCTTGTGGAGTGCAAGAGAAAACCTCTTTTGTGTGATTTAAATCTTTCCGGGATTAAAATATGTATATGTGGTGTGCATGTATAATATTTTAGTGGAAACCAGATTAGCGAAAGACTAAGTCTGTAAACTAGATGTAGGTCAAGTTGACCGAACCAGTATAAATAACTGTGCAAAATTCTCTCTTTCCTTTCACTCTTTATAATTGTTTGAATAGATTTCTTAGTTTATTTGTGATTGGGTTTCGCTGTTACAACGTTATCTTAAATCTTTGTGCACCAAAAATTGAATCTATTGATTTTGTTTAATTGAGATTGTTATTGGGGCTATTGAATCTTTAATTAAATTCTTAAATCTTGATAATACCTATCAATTACCCATAATATTTGATTAAATAGAATTGTTATTTGAATTCATATTGTGATTCAACTAAGCACAAATTGAAAACCATTATTGAAGGAATTCTTATTGATTAAAGGTTAATACCCAACACATAGAAAGTGTTGAATCTTGATCTTTATTTTAAGTTTATTTTGAAAACCCATTTTTTAAAACACTAAGGTAGATTTTGAAAATTTCTCAAAGGGGATATTTTTTAAAACTCTGATGTTATTTTGAATAGAAAAAGTTTGAAAATATTTTTGGTGAATCTATTCAACCCCTTCTTCTAGATTCCCCCTAGACCAACAAAGTAAACTAAGATAAATACGATGAGAAAACTAGTAGAGGTTTTGTTCTCACTATGTCATCTCTCTGATGCATATATGACTTACAAAACAATGTTCAGCACTCACGTTCTCATCACCCATAAAAATATACTTAACTCAGATTTCTCAAAGTAAGAAACTGAAATATTTGAGTATTAGATTATCACTGTTGCAGATAGTCTAAAGTCAAATAACCCGCTTTAAGATGATAAATGATTTTGACTCTCTCGAGCAATAAATTCTACTGAAAGTTCTTCTTATTTTTATAAGTTCAAATCCTTTCTCGAGCTCATTCAACAAGTAAAATCCACAATAAATATGAAATCAGAGCATAAGGTAAAGAAAAACTCTAACAATGAGCAATAAATATTATATTGATAAAATCAAAATATACAATAGAGTTAGGTATAGTTACAAACGAAACTCTAACCACAAAACCTAACTGTCCATAGATGTAGAGGGCATGATTAATGGATTGTGGCTACAAAATGTGATGAAAATGGTGAGGAATTGAGGTAAAATGGTGTGGAATGAGGAAGTCTATGGTTTTTGTCGTAGCTTCTCCTTCACGTCCCCATTTCATGTTTTTTTTTTTCTATTTATATGGCTCTGTTTGCTCACCAGTGTTGGGCGGCCACTTTCTAGGCATTGGGCACTAAATAGAAAAAATAACCCCTCTCGGGTTGGTGGGCGTTGGCCCCTCACATTACTACCGTTGGACGCCGACCAACGTTGGACGGCCACTCCTTGGCCGTTGGGCGCTGACTCCAGACTTCATAATTTTCCAACTCTTTTTCTACCCTTCTTTAAAAACCTGACTCAAATAATAGAAAACAAGAAAATATAAGTAAAATATGTTCAAAATGTGTATTTATAATAAATTTTTCTAAGTATTCCATTTTTGTATAAAAAGAAGGAAAACAAGACTTTAAATAAGTTGAATAAGGATAACTACTCTTTTTTACCTGTATAAAAATAGGTAATTTAGGCAGTTATGAATGGATAAGCCACCACCACAACAAGATCACTTTATTAATCTTTTTCAAAGATATCCCTTTCAACCTCGTCAATACCTTTTACTGCTTTTTCCTCCTTAACCCTCCCTATGTCACCAACATCAAGATCCCTTTTTAATCTACTTCCATAGTGACAACTTCATCCTCTATCACCCCTCCTTCGCCTCTCTCCCTACCTTCATCACCTATGTAGACTACTGTCTATGCCTCAAACACCACATTCTCGTCGCCTATAATAATGTCCATGACGTCTTTTTAATCTACTCCCATAGTGACAACTTCATCCTCTATCACCCCTCTTTCGCCTCCATCCCTACCTTCATCACCTATGTAGATTATTGTCTATGCCTCAAGCAATCGCCTATAATAATGTCCATGACGTCTTCCACTGGCCCCCATTTTAACCCTTCTAAAAATCCCCACCTCACATAACAACTAGACTCCCTTTAATTTGTTGCAGCAACTTACCCCACCCAATCACCTTCCACAAAACTATTATGTGACTTTTGAGTTATTTTTGGAGGTAAAAAATTTGTGACTTTTAAGTAACTTAATTAGTGTTTTGTAATTGCTGCAAATCTTCAATGGTTGGAAATGCGCCAACTCTACCAAACAAAAAAGTAAACATGACTTCTCTTAAAGTTTTGGTAGACAAAGAAATAAAGTTATATTGTTGAGGTAGGTAGGGTTTTTTGTTGAGTTTCTTAATATAGAATTATTGCTAGACTCGTAGGATTGATGAAAAAGAAGAAAAAGTAATTAAATTGATGATATTGTTATTTTTAATTATATTTTATTAGTTTTAGCGCTTAAAGCCTATTAAATGTTTTTAATTTATAAAATTAAATAAAAGAAAAAATATGTCATATAAACAATTGACAGAGTTATTATTTTGTTTTTAATAGTATTAATAACCAATTCATTAATAATGCCGCCAATGTTTTTTAAGAATTATCCATAAATGCTTCAATCTTTTGAGATCATAATGGTGGTTAAGTTGATTTATTTTTGAACGATTAGCAAATCCTAACATTATATGCATTACGAATAGCATATATAGAATGAAAATTATATATTATCCATTTGTGGAAATCCATAATGTTTAGTTTCTAATTTTGATTAGATAGTATACATTACACAAATGTGCTTTTCATTTATTGATCTGGACGATATGTAATAATAACTTTTTCTGTTATAATTTGATGCACATTGAAAAATCTATGTATTACGAATTAAATGATATATATAACCTTTGGTAGATAGCCACATATTACAAATCATACTTGGGAGATTTGCCGTAAATTCTCAGGAGGTGGACGCAGGATTGACTTGGGTCTGTCCACTGTTACGGGAGCATATTGAGAAGACGTTCAAGACAATGCATCAATTGAAGTTCAAAATACTACTAGAAAATAGACTTTTTGTATCGCTTATTAAAGTTTTTACAACACTTCTAAAGTACTTTTTACAAAGTTTCAAAAAAATATTGTCTTACATTGCTTTTTAGCCATAAATGTTTTAAAAAATGTCTTTCTGCATAATTTTTTTTTTCACATTAGCACTGTAAAAGATCTTTGTTTTCAAACTTTTTTGTTAAAATCATTTAAAAACTACTATTTTCTACATCGTTTTCATGTAGAATGTGTTAAAAAAATAAAAGATTTTACATCATTTATGAATATAATTTATTTAAATTTAGTGTTTTTTATATGTTGTTTAATTTATAGTATATCTCAAAAGCTGTAAATTGTATTAAAATACTTGTTGTTAAGAAAAATTCATAAATTTTAATAAATTTGATAAAATAAATATTTGTAAATTACGCGAACACAATCAATAAAAAAAAAACAAGATAAATTGATAAAAATTAATCTAAAATATTTCATATATAAAATTATAATATTGTTGAATGAAACATATATAATATTGTAAACTTGTTTCAATTCAAAATATTCTAAAACTAATATGTGCAAAAAGAAAATAGGTATAAGTAATTTATCCTAACTAATTCAATCCAAACGCATTATAACTTAGCCTAGAGACTAGTTATTTATAATTTCAAAAAAATATCTTGTCCATTAAGTGCATATTTCATCAAGAGTTACAAAATACCTACATAAAAAATAAAATATGATATTAGTTAAATATGAAAGAGTGCTGTTACCAAGCCATAATAAATTAATATAATTAAATTAATACAAAGTCAAGAAAATGTTCATATATACTACCTTGCCATAATAAAACAATAGTAAAAATACCATTATGGTAACACAAGAATCATTTGCAACTACCATAAGGACATAACTAACACCTAATAAATATAAGGACATCTTTAATGTAGGATTTTTAGTAGAGATCTTAAACCAAGATATGATATTAGAAAATATTTACGGTTAAAGTAGAAATTGGGATCTCCAGTGTGGAGATCAGGGTCTTGTAAAAGATCTCTCGTAAGATCTGTACGAACTATAAATGCGCATGTTCATTTACCTCTAAAATAAATTTAATATTTTGTCAAAAATAAATTGTAAATAAAATTTAAATAGTGAAGTTCATTGTAGCTCACACACAAAATATCTTAAATTTTAAATATGAGATATTTTATTAGAAAAAAAGAGAGAGAAAATCTTAGAATACATGTGGCATGGTAGGATCCACAAAAAGGTGTTCCAAGACTTCAAATGAGATCTATGATAAAGATGTCCTTAACAACCATTAAAAAAAATACTATTAGAGAAGAGAAAATTACAAACCAACCATGAGCAGAAACAAAATCTAATAAACCACTTATTCCAAACCAATTTACACATAATAACCATGAAACCAGAAAATAATAAATATATAGAATTTTAAATAAAATAACTTAAAATAAAACAGCAATAAATGTTTGGTTTATATAAACCAAGTCAACATAAAAAAGATCTGTAATAATGTTTCCAGCGTGTCCAAATCATAAAAGCATCTTAAAGGCATCACTATCACAAAAATATCTTTTAGCAATAACAAAAATGCACGAGGATAACAAATAATTTGTCTTGCTTTCACTTCCTAACGTAATATCTATGTCCCAATTGCTGATGACTCATATAAGCTCGTTAATGCAGCAATTAATCCTAACAAAACTAGAAGGAATCATTTGCCTTTGATAGCACGAGATAGAAATAATCGGAATCATTTAGTTGGGATTACAGAATAATAGCACAAAATGGTTAAAAGAAATAAAAATTTTGGTTAGAGACCATTCTAGGTAATCCAGACTATATCAAACAAAAGAAAATAATATTTTAACATTACAATATGGAAAATAAAAATACTTAAAACTCCAAAAAATAAAGAGCTAGTAATTGTAGTTGATACTTTTAATACTTTTTTTAGTTCATTGCAGAGCTTCTTTGCCAGCATATACAACAATAATTCAAAATACTACCCTTGGATACGTAGTTCAACCAACCATTTTCCCGGAAATATATAAAACATGGCTATATAACTATAACAACAACAAAATTTTAAAGCAATCATTCAAAATATTGCCCTTGAAAGGCTGAACAGATAATTCAGAAACTCATCAAGTTTATATTTTAAAATGTTGAACAAGAAAAATTAACCTTCAAGTATATAACATTTTTTACGAGGTTCTCTTAGTATTATTGACCAATTACATGTTGCTTTTCACTGGTTCTTCCCAACAAAACTACATCATTAGCACCGATTGTAGCAGCAATAGGTGGTTTAGTTGAGTCCTAAAAATGAAGCCACCCAAAATTTCAGTTTTCTAATCTGGATATCATAGTTAACGCACAAACAAATTATATTTGTAAGTTACAGATTCCCAAATCTTAATTTAATGCATATGCAATTTTTTTAAAGGAATGCTGACAATATACTCTTCAATTTTATGCAAACATTTGATTGGCAAAAACAAAATCATGAACAATATTTAACTCTTAAATCATTCAGTAACTCCATTACTTTGAAATTAAAAAAGAAAAGCATTTGATGACTTCAATTTATACAAAACATTGTCTAATATGAGTAAGTCTAATTTAATGAGGTTGAATAATAAGGGCAATCAATTAATTCACTTTCCTCTTTGCCTCTCCCAGTCTCACACAACATATACAATGGTCCCTCCACTCCATCACTCCATAATCCATAAATCTTACGCAACCTTTCTTGGCCCGCTCACGGAGGCTTGTAAAGCCACGCTAACTCCATATCATAGAAGGTTTCTCATATAAAATATAAGAAAAGTTTAGGCTAAAAAAAATACAATAAATACACTAAATAAACTGAGTTCCAACTTCAACAATCAAACATTACACCCAAGCCATACACCATTTCTAATTTCTCTTGAATTAGACATTTTATTAAACACCTTCTTCAACAAATTTATTAGTTACCATACATTATCCATAGAGTCAAGACTGAAAGAAAATCACAGGATAAAAATAGTAAGAAATAACTACTCTAAAAAAAACCTCTAAAAATGGAGCAAAAATTATAGATGTAAAAGAGAAATGTTTTCCAACTTCACCAATAAAGAGCTTGAGCACAACCGAAACAAGGGTTCCCCTATTTGAGCTAGTAAGAAAGATTGAGATTGAGTAAAGATCTAATGATTCTTTTAAGTCCTCATAGTTTGTTTCATTTAGAGTTTTGACAGAATTAAGGGAAAAAACTGAACATCATAATAAAGAAAAAAAATGTGATTTAAAAGTTCAGTTAAAGTAAATCCCTAAACAAATTACAATACATTATAACTTTAATTAATAAAATCCTAACACCGATAGGGTACCAAAAAATTCATTAACATGAGCCAAAAAATGCATTGTACAACAACAAATTATATTAATAATAACACACCGATAGGGTATAATTATCACTAATATAATAAATTAAAAGGATAAATCATGCTTATTACCAAATAAATTACATAATTTTAATCATATTAAAATATGACAAACAAAATTCACATCATCATACCCACGATAGGCGGGTCATCACAATGCAAATTAATAGAGAAAATTATGTACACAAGAGATAACAATTATGATTATGCATAATTTAATAAAGTAACCTATAATTAAGTTATTAGTGATAACTCAATATTGAGGAAGGTATAATATATAAATGAAGAATGCTAATATTGAAGGTAATTATCACAACAAAATTAGACCCAAAAATTTGAGAGTAGTATACCGAAAATTTTGAATTATGTCTCAAATTAATTATAAATAATAAATTCTAATATTATAAAATTTTATAAAAATATTAATAATTTTAAAATATTAAATAATTAATATTTGAGGTAAAACGCAAAAACAATGGGTACTAGAAATGGACCCATATGTCTGCACATGCCTAGACCCACAAGTGGGCTTCGCATATACTGTTCATATTCAACCTTTAGATCTTGCACACCATTCTGACACAATTTTAAGCGTTTTTGGTGACCAAATTGAACAATCATAGACTTGTTTTGATCGTCGAGATGTAAGGAACAAAAGTCCTCAATCAATTTTGAGTTTCATTAGATGAAAAGAACGGAAATTGGAGAAAAACGAATCAACTCAGGTTGCAAAAAACACGGAAGAATTTCTGACTAAATCTCCCTTTTCTGGCAATGAAAATATGAGATTTATATCTGATTGTGTTCGTTCAGATATAGAGAACATAAGCCCTCAATCAATGTGCTGTTTGAGTAAAAAAGAAGGAGAATCGAGAAGCATAAGAAAATTGCACAAAGTTTCGAATGTTGTCGGGTTGTTGTGCAAGGTTTCGAACGTTTTTGTTTTATAATTCTTAAATCAGAATGTTTTCACCAAAATTTTCAATGATCAACGGAGAATAGCAATTAGTATTTAGCATTTTAAAATTCAGTCATAAAATTCACTAAACAAATTGGCAAAAATAGGGTATAATTTCATGCAAAAAGTTTTGATATTTTCGGAATAGAATATTGAATTAAATAATAATAAACCCTTCAAAATAATTTCATATATTTAAGAAAAGAAATTAAAACAAATAGGGTTTATACAATTAACAACCATAAAATGTATCTAGATTGACTGTGATACCAATTGATGGAAATATTAAATAATATTTAAATCAAATCAAATACTATACTAAACACAAATTATAACATGTCATTAATCACTATTCTATTAATAAAATAGGAATGAATGCGCACCTGAATTGACATTTATGTTCATGAGTTTTTATTAGAAAGATTTCTAGGGAGGTTCTTCTGCCACTTTCTAGGAAGTTATTTTTTTGTGTTAAATTTGCTTAATAGGATAACAAATTTACAACCGCTTAGAGTAGGGAAAGACCTCTCTTAATTGGACTTTTTTACCTGATTGACCTAATCCATCACATAGTCAATCTCATTATAATCTCAGTTTAAATAAGCATACAAATATGATAAGATACAATAAGAATCATATCTTAAATTGTCCGTTAATGATAAAAGATATTAAGTGATACTAATCATAATTATTTTCAACAATCTCATCAATCAAGAGCTTTAGCACAAGTGAAATAAGGGCTCCCCTTAATTGCGCTAGTAAGAAAGATTGAGATTGGTTGACTATGGAGGTTGCCAGCAACGGTGATGGAAACGTTGAATGTAAACTGAGCTAGCAACAATGGTATTGACCGAAGGACTTGGGTTAGGGATTTGGGAGCTTATGCATATGTTAGAGATTTGGGAGCTTATGCACATGATAGATAGAGAGAGCGGCGGGGGGGGATGGGGACGTTGTTTGTAAACTTATTTTAAAGATTGAAAATAGTAAAACATTTATTTATATATATATATATATATATATATATATATAAGTGTTTTAAAACAATAAAACTTTAAAACAATTATTTTAATAACATTGTAACACCTATGTACTGACAATTTAAAGAAATTTTACACTAGTATTTAATCATAACTATTCATTTATATGAATTTTAAAATATTAATTGATAAAGTGAATTAATTTACCTTATATAAAGGGTTGTAATTAAATTTCAGTATATAAATAATAAGTGTTTTATATTCATAATGTATTAGTGTTTTTCTCTTGTTTTAATTAATAAGAATTTATTAAAAAAATATTTTAAAAGCGTTTTAATGACTTCAAAGAAATTACCATTTTGTCACATTTTTTTTAAAACACTTTTAAAATAAGCATTTTAAAAATAGTTTTTGTAGTAGTGAAAAATAACCTAATGCAACTTAAAAGAATAGAGAATATTTTAAGAATTTTTAAAATTGTGGGATGCAGAAAGAAAATTCGGGTGGTACAAGAAAATACTTAAATATTTATTTGACTCAAATACCTTGATGAACACATAGATTTGAAGATAAGTGTTGTGAAAAGTTAACTAGAGAGAACTTAAGGTTGGATGTGCATTCATTATAATTAAAATATTGTTTAGTCTCTTTTGTTTCGTTTATATTTTGCAATAAAATAAATATTTTTGTTACTTTATCATGATTTGTTACTTTAGAATAAGGGTAATTCCTTTATTTTTAAATTTATTTATTTTTTAAAATATTATCATTAAAGATATTTTCAAACATCTAAGCAAATGAATCTTTTATTTATTTTTTTAGCTTTTATATAAAAAATAAAAAATAAACTAATCAAATAAGAGTTTAATACCTGCGCATTAGTAATGTATTAACAATGTGAAAGAATTTTATACTAACATTTAATTATAATTTTTATTAAATTAATATAGAACTTTTTATAGCTATGAACTTTTTTTTTATAAAAATATACCTTATTTTTATTTATTTATTTTTATTAATAATAATATTTTTGTAACTTTAATTCTATGATATTCATATTTCCTATATTCACATTTTTTCATATTTCCTCCATTCATACTCAATGTTGTTTAAGATTATTTTTTTTACACTTACCAAGAAAAGATAAGAAAAAGTTGCAACTTTATAAAATGATTTTAATAAGTTTTTTTTCCTAAATTTCACAAAAAATTAATTTTGATAATAGAAATTGAAAAATATTTTTTTAGTCTATGAAATTAATTTTTTGTACTGATGTTTTCTTTCTATAAGTTCTAGTGTATTTAGTTTTGTCAAATGTAAAATTAAATATTGATGACGTTAGGGTTGAGGAGAAGAGTAATTTAGGAGTACAAAAAAATGGTTCCTATCAAGAATTTTTAACGGTATTAGTTGGAGAAAAATAACTAAAAGTAAACCAAGACTAAAAAAATATTTTTAAATTTTAAAAATTAAAAGTATTTTTTTTAAACTTTAGGACAAAAAAAATTAAGTAATTCTCATAAAATTTACTTTATCATTAATGAATATTATTAAGGATATACATAAAAGTTAACTAAATTGAAATAATAATAATTTTGAGACTTAGTTTTTTATGCGAGAGTTGTTATAAAAAGGATAAAGAAGTATTATTTTTTTCTTCCTTTGACGATCATGCATTCATAAATGTTATTTGATAAGGATAAATCGTGGAAAAATCTTATTTAAAGTCACTATTAATTAATATCCAAGATTCGATTTGGCTCAATTGCACCAATCCTCTTGCGGTCTTGCCACATGCCCGTGACTTCTAACTCCAATAGAGTAGTACTAAACAAAAATGTTAATTAGGTTGAAGACGACAGAGACCCCTAAACGGTGCATAATATTTGTCTTCCAGAGTAGGGCCGTAGACCAACTTTAATTTGATGGTGTCCGCAATTGTAGATTATTCTTTTCACTTTATAATTACATGCATGGATTTTATTTTTTTTAAATTCATCATTTTTGTAAATGTTAACTAAGGTTTTAAACTTGATCATTAATTAATCAAAGCAAGAAGCCAGGAAGCACACCTACATTTATCGCAAAACCAACTAAAGCTTTTTTTTTGCATTAGGTATACAAGCTACATACTACTTAACTACTGTTGGTGATTTTACATATACTAAAGCTGTACGTACTATCAAAATCCCACTATTTTTAATTTGTTTGGGCTATGAAATTAGAGATTGACAGATAAGATACTCTTTACCAACCCATTGAAGGCATCATAGGAAGAACCACCTTGAACAGCTAACTTAATCTGATTCTTCAGTTTGAATGCTCTTTGCCCCATTTCCTTCCCTTCTTGATTCACCATCAGTCTTCTCACTGCCCTTTCTATTTCATCCCTTTCCATGATATCGGACCACTCTAGACCCACCTTCCATACATGGCTCAACAACCTTGCGTTTACCCTCTGATCCCCAAAATGAGGTTGGCACATAATTGGCACTCCTTCACACAAACTCTCCAACGTGGAATTCCAGCCACAATGGCTCCAAAACCCTCCCACAGCTTGGTGTGCCAGGACCTCACCTTGGGGTGCCCATTTCACAATGCAACCCCTTTCTCCTATTGCCATTCTAACATCTTTAGGCAATGATTCAAACCATTCTGAGACATCATATATTGTCCCAGGTCTAATAACCCAAAGGAATTTTTGTTTGCTATTGGCTAATCCCCAAGCCACTTCCGTTAACTCTTTCTCCTCCCAACTAGCTATGCTTCCCAAACTTACATACAGCACAGATTTTGTTGGTTGGTTGTTGAGCCAACCTATGCAACTATATTCTTCTTCCACAAAGCTACTCCTAGATGAATCTTCTTCAGCAATCATGTGTAAAGGGCCTATGGGGAAGAAATTGACTTTGTACACCTGATGTAGCCTATTCAAGGATTCCTTTTCAAGGAAATCTACTGTGTTGCAGATAACACCCAAAGAAGGTCTTACTGTTAGTGTTTTAGCTATTTGCTGCTGCATAACTGCACTAGAATCGAACATTAGTAGGTCTTTAAACCGGAGCGGTTCAAGTTCTGGCACCAAGTCCAACGACATAGAATCTGCATGCATGCAAAGTGTTAGGGCATGGTTGTTTATTGGTTACTACTAAAAATCATGGTTGTGAGAAATGAAAAAGAAGTTGTTTATAATCTTTGATTGGTAAAGAATTTGTGTAGGATTTTTAAAATAGAAAGTTGTAAGTGTAATATTAATACCTTGCAAGGGAAGGCAACCGCTGCTTTGTCGCTGAACAAACACATGATAAGAGAGAAAATTAGTAGCACTTGTGGTTCTGAGGACCATGCTTGGTATTTCTAGTTCTCTGGCCACACCATCGACGGAATACAGTAGTCCATCATAGATTACGCAGGCAATCTTTTCATGGTTTATGCTTGCTTTCTCACTCTGATCAATCAATAACTCTTTAATTGGAGATACACACTTGGTATTTAAGGTTGCAGTAATATCTACAACATTCTTGGAGGAGATGTGAGTATGAGATAAACCATAGAACAAGGGTAGAAAACTGAAGTTAGGGTGATTAGAAGGATCAGGGGAATTGAAATGGGCGTGTGCAACGGTTATGGAGAACCCTTTTGAATGAAGGATGGTAGCTAGCTGAAGCATCGGAGTTAAGTGGCCTTGAAATGGTGGTGGTATTAGAATCAAGCGATGCCTGTTAGTTTCCATGGGTCAATGTCTATGAAATTGGCGTGAATAATGGCATGTGGGTAGCACATCCTTATAAACCAAATTCTTTGGTGCCAGCCAGGTGCATGTATCTTTCAAATGCTGAGGATTTTCTATTGTATATGTCTCTATTGAGATTTGTAATCAACGACTTTGCTTCTTTAATTAATGACGAATTCTAAAGTATGGCTTGCACACGCAACACCTATTACATTGGTTTCAACGAGCCTAACTATGCTATATGGCCACAGCACACTGATAGCTCATGTCCTTTGGTCACTAAAATTATTTGAACAAGCCAAGTCCATTCCTTGTTACTATCTAGACAGGTACCTGTAGCATCATTAGTCATTTTCATTTTATAGCTGATGTAATTTAAGGTATTGTACTCCACATTCAACTTCTGCTCAAATGAATATTTTTTTGGTGTCCTAAACTTGTCCAATATTTGACCGTGTCTCGTCAGAGATGTGTGGAAAACAAATTGTCCCATGACCATTTAAGTACTTATGTCTTATAACATACTCATTTTTTTTATACTTTATAACATACTCTTTTAATAAAACTACAGTTAATTTTACGTTCTATTCTATAATATAATCTATTTTAAAAAGAATGATTTGTTATAAATATATATGTTTAAACGCATTCTTTTTTATTTTTAATTTTAAAAAATCACGTGTTAACGCATAATATAACAAAACTATTAATATAGATGATAGATTTGCTTTTTGTTGTCGTTTTATTTTATTTTTTCTTTCTTTTTTCTAATTAATATATTCTTAATATGATAAATGATCATTAATAATAGTTTTTTGTTTGTTTAATTTCTATTTTTTTTATATTTTTCTAACATATTTTTCTTTAATATTTTTTATAGGTTAAATGTTAGTATTGTTAATAATATTAATTTTTATTAAAAGTAAAGATGGAACTGATGATTTTTTCCCACCTCCTCCTTTCTTAATTAACTAAGTTATTTTATATTTTTTAATATTAAAAGTGTTTATTTAATATTATAAATTATTATTTAATAATATTTTTAATTTTAAAAACATATAATTTATAGGAAATAATTATCGTACTCTATATCATCATTTGCAAAAAATAATTTTTTTAAATTTATTTGCGGAATAGACCATGAGTTAATTATTCAAAAAACTAATTTAAATCTAGTTAGTTAATAATTAAAATATATTTAATTAATATTTATCATTTATTTAATAATGATTTAAATTTAAATATACATAATTGTGGGACAAAATTTTACTTGAAAATATCATAAATAAAAGTAATTTTAAAATATTTTAAAAATATATTAAATTAAATTCATTTTATTTTATGATAAAAACCAAAATATCATTAATGAGAAACAATCCTAATATAAATTTGATTTATTGCATGTCTAAAGTTTTCTTATGCTAACAACAAACACATATAAAGTTATCCACTTGTGGTTTCCAATTTAGAACAAAAATAAATATATGAAAATTAATTTATTATATATGTTTAAGAGAATAGTTTTAAATTACTTACTTAATAATATCATAAATTAAACTGTGTTTCTTATAAAAATAACTCATATAATTTATAGAAGACAATTCTAGTAGTCGATACTATAATAAATGATAATTTTTTTATGATTATTTAACACAACTGGATTTCAAAGACTAAATAATATATAAAATTATTATTATAAAATAATAGATAATTTTACTTATTAATATTTATATAATATATTTTTCATCAACATTTTTTCACTTCCCTCTTACCTTAACGATTAGAGTAACCTTTCATCAATATGATGAATCATGAGTCACCTTTAATAGAAATGACAATTATGATTTATAAGAGACAAGTTTTGTTCGATACTATTATGGGTGAAATATTATGAACAAAAATTCTTTTTTCAAGTATTTAAAATAGTTAAAAATATTTATTTTTGTTTTATTAAATAAAAAACATTAATTTTACTAAAAGATCTTATAAAATAGTTTTAAATAATTCATAGATTTTTTAATTGATATTTCTATTATATAGTTAAAATATTCCTACAAAAATTTTATTCAAATCATGATATATTTATACAAAATAATATCTTGACTCTAAATTTAATAAAAAAAGTTCACATAAAAATTGTTTTATAAAATTTTCATACAATTTTATAAATATGTGACCCTTTGAGCACACACTTGAAAACTCACAATAAACACAAAAAATATCAAACTCTGACAAAAGACAGATTCATCATGTACTCTACAAAACTATGTGAAGTTAATTATGTTATTCTACTTCATTCCTAGGAACTCAATTGAGCAACAAGAGTACCTATCACGACCTTTACTCTAAAAAATTGAGGTGTTAAGTACCTATCAAAGGTTTCAAAGACTCACACGCATAGACCAGACCTTTTGTGTTGCATTATTACCACTAACCAATCTCATGAATTGTAAACCATGGTTTCGAGTCTCAATTAAATACTAGATTTTAAAAACTCAATTAAATAAAAATATATAATTTTATAATATATATATATATATATATATATATATATATATATATATCAATTAACCTATGTGGTTGTGTCTATACATGAATTCTAGTTTGCTTTTCCTTTTGCTTTGCATCTCCTTTCCATCTACTTGTATTTAGCTAGCTCATCTTTCTTTTCTTTTTTTTTTGTGAATGGTAGGGACAAAGTCCACCAAGAAATTAATTATCAGAAAGTAAAATTACAATTCAAGTTATTTGCTTAATTAGTTAACATAGACTAGGGAACAAAATGAAAAACATTTTTTCTTAGGTCATGGATAAATAAACCTGTCTTTGTAAAACCATCTGCCATTGAATTTAGCTCCTGGGGAATAAACGCAAAGCTACATTTCTGGGTTTTTCCACTCCACTTATAGATCTTCTCCAGTATGAGAAAGTACACAAGGTCAATGGTGAAATCCTTATTTAGGAGATTATCATTGAAGAGAATCAGACTTAATTGTGATGTTTTGAAACCCATGATTATACGCTACTTCTAGAGCTTTTAGAATAGTTAAGAGTTCCGCCTTATCCACTTCACAAAAAGGAATTGTAAAAGCGAAACCAAGGACGAAAGTCATGGACCACACCTCCAACTAAGACATCCTAGTGTGAGCATCTTACCTTAGCGTCACAATTGATTTTAAGTGTGTCACTTGATGGGTGTTCCTAAACTGACTATAAAAAAATTCAGAACATTTTGCACTTGTGTCCTTCATCATGATCCTTGACTCATGTATGTGCTAGAGATCACTGAGTAGATATTTTATACCATTGACAATTTGCTGATCAAATTGGCTCGTTATTAAAGACAAAATCATTCCACCTATACCACAAGTGATCAACACCAACCTCAAAATTTGACTCCAACTGTTAATGCCATTATGTTGCCCACATATTAGGTTATCAAGTAGCCAAGCTTCCGGTAGCTGATGGGAGAAAAAAATTGAAGTATTGGTATCTCCCAATTTCAACCAAATGCTTGTAACTTTGTTGCAGTCTCGTTGTGCATGCAACGTGGTCTCCATGTGGTAGACATATGTTTACTATATCTTAACTCATTGGTTGTATAATACCCCTTGTCACCTTCCAAAACAAAAACATGAATGCTTTTTGGGCTTCCCATTTCCACAAATATTTAAAAATGGGTCTCTTTAGGTTTTGATCTTGATAGAGCAGACCCTCATAGGCAAATTTAGTAGGAAAATTACCATCAAATCCATTCTCTCAATAGGAAGCATCATCTTTCATGTCTCCTCTACGCGGTTGAATTTTAAAATATTTGTTATGATATCTGGTGACAATAGACGTTCAAGTTTTGAGACATCCCACGTTCCGTCAAGAGCCACAAAAAAATAGAGTTTGACATCTGGTTGAATTCTATTGGTATATGTACATCATCTAGCAAGAGGTCCACAACCAAACACCTAAATACCCAACCAAAAATTTATGATTTTGCCATTCTCCATTTGCTAGACGAGATTCCTACAAACACCTTTCTAGAAATTTGATCCTTGTCTAATTGTATCAATGACTTTGGCGACCCCATCGCATTGTATATGGACCAAATAAGTTGGCCCCACGTGTCTTGTCTTCAAGTAAGTAAGTGACACCCTGACTTCATGAGTATAACTTGGCTTGCTTGTTGCATCACTCGTACACCAAAGTTATCCTATTGTTTAGTAGGGCATAAATTCTTCCAAGTTAGCCAATGGACTTTTCTAGACCCACCAGTGTTTCCCCAAACAAAATATCAACATTTTTAAATAATATTACATACAAAAACTTGTAATAAATTTGATTGCATTGCATGGGTGGGCATTGCTTGCACAAATGATTTCGCTAAAGTTAAGCAACCTACAAAAAAGAGTATTTCAGTTCCAACTACTCAAACATTGTTGCACTTTATCAATTAGAAGCTGATAACGTTTTTGAAATACTAGAGTTTGACTAATTAGTGTGCTTTCGATAAGATTTTGAAATACTAGAGTTTTCTTAGGAAAAATGCTAGAAAACACATTTTTTAACAAACTATATATAATTTTTGGTAAAATTTATTGCAAATTATAAAATAAAAAAATATTTAATAATAAATGAAACATATATAAAATTATGTTTTTGATAAATTTTAAGTAACCACAATGCTTATTTAAAAGAGTGTTTCTTTCTTATGATAATATAAATATAGTTATTAGTTTGTTATTTTTTTATTAATGAAAGGATTTTAAATTCATGATCTCGTATTCTCTCTTCTCTCTTTTTTGAAATATAAGTTTGAATACTTTTATTCTATAATCTAGAGCTCTCTCTTTAATTCTTGTGAGTATAAGTGAGTCACGATATTTGAGATGCTCCAACAATTGGTATTAAGAGCAGGGTTCGATCAAGTACAGAAGAAAGGTTTTCTTGTTGCTATAATGGCTTCTTCAAGTAGTTCTTTTCCTATAAATAGCCTCATTCTTAATGGGAAGAACTATGAAAATTGGCACATTTAAATAAGGTTGATATTGCTCTTCCAAGGTGTTTGGAAATTTGTTCAACATGGATATAAGAAAGCTCAAGAGAAACCTACAGAAGCACAAAAGTTAGTAAATAAAAAAACAGAAGAGAGATTGCAATTCTCTATTCATTCTCCATCAAAGTGTTGAATTAACAAACTTTGAAAAAATCTCAAGAGCAAACATAACAAAGGAGGCATGGAATGTTTTTGAGAAAGCACACACACAAGAAACAAAGGTAAAGAATGAGAAATTGCAAATGTTAAGGAGACAATTTGAACTACTACAAATGCAAAATAGTGAAAGAGTGGCTAGCTATGTTACAAGTAGGGATGGCAAAAACATTTGCATTTGCGGTTGAAATTCATGAAAATATTCGCACGAATACTATAAATGGTACTTGCTACCCATGAATACGAGTTTTTTTCTACTCACTCCTTACAAGCATAGGTATCATAGTACATGTGCCTATGGATACTCGCTACCCACTAAACTAAATTATTATATGTTTTTAAGTTGAAAAAAATAATATTTTTTTTGTGAAATAAATCAAATTAAAATAATAATTATCAAATTTCATAGAAATTAATCTTATTTTTTTAATGAAAACTTCATAATTAATAAAATTATTTATTATAAAAATTTCAATAATATAAACCAAAAATTCTATATGTATTAAATATTTTGTGTGTATATATATATATATATATATTATTAATATATTTTTAGATCTAATATTGTAGAAAATATGATAATTTTATTTCTAGATTTTCAACAAATAAAATATTTATTTCATAAAACTTCTTATAAAATAATAATCTTTTTCTAAAAAAAATATTCTTTTTAAAATATTTGCGGGTATCTGTAAATATCCATAAGTATTTAAAAAATCTATGAATATTTTTTATAATAGATACCCAACGAGTTTTTAACGAGTTAGGTAGCGAGTAACTACTAATCTTGTTCACTCCGCTACGCTCCATTGCCATTTCTAATTGCCATTTCTAGTTACAAGAATCCAAACTTTAGTAAATTCTATTAAAAGTTATAGGGAAAAATTTATTGAACAATCAATCATTTAGAAGGCATTGAGAGCTATGCTTGCAAGGTTTGATCATATTGTTGTAGTTATTGAAGAATTCAAGGATCTTGAAGTCTTGAAATTTGAAGAACGACAATGATTGTTGGAATCACATGAACAAAGGATAAATGAAAGAAGCACAAGGAAAAAAACTGAACAAGTCCTTCTAGCTCAATCATCTTCAAGAAATCACGGTGACAACGATAAATCAAAGTAAAGGAGAAAAAAAGTGTAAAGTTGCTTATAAACAATAAATTTGTCAATAATCTAGCCAAAAACCCAATAGCACATGGGAGTAGCAAACACATTGAGATAAGGTTTTGGTTCCTAAGGGAGCATGTGAATAAAAGGGTTTTGAGACTAGAAAATTGTTGTAGAACTGAGCAATTGTCCATGTGGGACTTAACTCATATAAGAGAGGTCTTTGTGTATTGATTTTTTTTTAAAAATATAAGTCTAGATACTTTCTTCTATAATTATGAGTTCTCTCTTTAATTTTTGTGAGTGCAAGTGCGTAAGTGCTTGTTTGACAACAGTTTTATAAAACTATTTTTCAGTATTTTAGTATTTAAAAACTAAAAAACTTGTTTGAATAATGTTTTCTGAAAACAGTTTTGATTTTTTAGTTTTTAAAAACTAAAAAACGGGAACAACTAAAAGTAATTTTGCTTTTCAGTTTTCTATTTTTGTTTTGAAAACTCAAAATACAATCAGAATATGTTGTTTTTTGCTTTTCATTAATGAAATTTTAATAAACATGAACAAGTTTTTCCATTTTTATATCTTCAAAATAGTCTTCAAATAACATTTACAAAATAAGTAAAGATTTTTTTAAAACTCTTTTCAAAAACTAAAAAACCAAATTAATCAAGCTCTACCTGTGTGTGAGGTGTTCCAGCAATTTCAATGATGAACTGCATATAACGAGGATGTCTCTAACCTTAACAGATCATGCATTGTGTTTTCTATTCAGACTCATAGAAAACGAACCCTATCTTCTTTAAATCAAATGGTATAAAATTTTCTTACTTGATGCATTTTATTTTATGTATATACAATTATTTTTAGTGGCTATGACCCTATAGAAAATTCAATTGGAGAGGAACCTGATTATAACTACTAATAGATAGATCTAACAACAATCTGTCAAATTTCTTATCTTCAACCCTTGTATATACAATTATTTTTAGTGGCTAGGACCCTATAGAAAATTCAATCAGAGAGGAACTTGATTGTAACTACTAATAGATAGATCTAACAACAATCCGTCAAATTTCTTATCTTCAACCCTTGAATCTTATCTTATGAAGAGATTGCAATCGGAAAAGAAGCATTATTCAACAATATATATATATATATATATTAGTTTAATTGGTATGTACTATCAGTGTAAAAGATTTTTACACTAACATTTAATCATGACTTTCATTTATGTGACTTTTAAAGTAATAATGAGTAAAGTCAACAAATTTACCATAAATGAAGGGTTGTGATTGAATGTTAGTGTAAAAATCTTTACACTGACAGTGTATACCAATTAAACGCTCTTTCTGTCTCTTTCTCTCTTTATATATATATATATACACACACACACTGTAAGAAATGAGAAGAATTATAATAATGGTTAGATTAAAACAAGATATTAACATTTATGCACTGATAGTGTCAAATAATTTTACATTGATATTTAATCACAATTCATCATTTATATGATTTTTAAAGTACTAATTGGTAAAGTCAACAAACTTGTCATATATAAAGAGTTGTGATTGACCGTTAGTGTAAAAAGATTTACAATGACAATTTATAAGTGTTTTTCTCTTAAAATCAACCCACTTGTTTCCTTTAGTGTAACTTATTTGTACCATCACCCTGCATACCCCAACCTCAACACAACTCCTGGTCTCAACACTTCCACCACCAACAATGATGGTGACGGTGAAAGTGGCGGCAACAATGGTGGTAGAGGTGGGATGCAAGTTACAGTGAAGAAGACACTTTATGATATCTTTAAGTGAGTTGTTTTAATCTAAGTTATTATTTTTAATCTTGCAGTTATTATTAATTCTTTCAGAGTTTTATAGTACATAAAAAAATACATATATAATTACGATAAATATCAAGTGTTATTATTGCAATGTGTTCTATATAATTTGCTAGTTTTTCTTATTCACCACTAAATTATTGTTTAGGGTGTGTTTGGTAAAACTAGCTGAAAGCTAAAAAACTAGTTGTAAGTGTTTGGTAAAACTAGTTTATCAACTAACTCAAAGTTAGAAAATAACAAATAAGGGCATAATTAATCATTAGATCAACAACGAGATATTTAAAATAATTATAACATATTTTAATAGTATAAATTAATTATATATTTAAACTATAAATTTCTATAATAACATATTTAAATTATAAGTGTATGTAATTATATATTTAAATAATAAGTTACTATGATTAATATTTAAAATTTCTATAATTAAATATACAGATTTTAAACTACATATTTAAATTATATTTTCTATAATTATATTTATATTATAAATTAATATAATTACATTAATGAATGAGAGAAAAATGAAAGAGAGATGTTGTATAATACGATGAGAGAGAATTCGTGGGAATAATGCATTAATTAATGAAGAGTAAACATGTAAAAATAAAATATGTTAGTAGCTAAAAATAGGAGATCTTTTGAAAAAGTTACTAGAATAGTTTTTTTTTAAAGCTAGTAGCTCCTAAAAAACGCATAGATTTTTGCTATTCAAATGGAACTAAAATTATTTCATCTACCATTTGATTTAGTTTTTCAATTTCCAGTTAGCTAAAATAGCAAACCAAATATAATCAGGGGTATAGTATGGATTGTAGAAACTAGAAAGACTTGACACAACCTAACACATCATATGAGATGGTGCAACCTTATTAAAAATCAAATAATTAATAATAAGATAGTATTAAATATTTAAAAAGGAAAACATTTTTCTATGAGCCACAATCATTCTTATCAAACTCTCGAGTTAACCTTAAACTCTTACGAGTTTACGAGTCTACTTACTCTATGTGAGTTTACTCATGTGTAAACTTTCAAGTTTACTACCAAGTTGTCGAGTCATCAAATCAGTTTGTTTTGTATGTTTTTAGAGTTCAATATACTTTTATTTTTCGTATCATTCTTAAATTGAAGAGCAAACACCTCTAAGAACATCAAACCTTAATTTTTTGACAATATCAAACATCAATAAAAATGTTTTACCATTATTATCATCGCTGAAATTTATTATTTGATAATGATGCATTGTTAAACTTAGTTATTTAAGTATTGTGGAAGTGTGATTTACTATTTTTACTTATGATGCTATCGAAATGTTTAATTGTATGTTATTTATCGATATTTTATACCATTTTTATATAAAATAAACTCTTATAAGTTTACAAGTTGAATTTATTGAACTCCCACAAGTCTACTTAGACACTTAAGTTTGATAAATTTGGCCACACTGGGTATATTGTTCTATGAAATATTATTTATTTTTTATTTCATATTTTATCTCCCATATGTTATAAAAAGAAAAACATTAAATATAACTCATTAAACTCTTGTATGGAATTTATTGATAGAGAAACATGATAATTGAAACATTAAGCAACCATGTATGCGTTTTCCCATTTCAAAATCTACGTGGTATATATCACACAATACGGAATTGACAATTCGGGATCACACCTTTTTCTTTTTTAGTTTTTAATGTTTCAAAAGTATATGAACAAGGGATGAAGTGTGTTTTACTCTCTACATCTGGATCCCAAAAAGTCTAGGACGGGAGTGAGGACAAATATAAAGGCTAGGAATATAAAATTTTAATCATCATCTCCATCTATGTCGAGTATTTTTAATTTCAATATACTTGCGAGTATCTTGTTATATTATTTTTTATATTTTAAGTTTAATTATATGTTAAGATATTAATTATATTTTAATTTAAAAAGTTTACCACTACTCACAGTGCATCTTTCACAGCATTATAGTCTCAGTCATAGTATTGTGGCTCTTGTATAATCATGTTTTACTAGTCTAAAAGGGTGTTGATTTGTACGCAAGCATGAGATTAAAATTATATGTATGGAACTTTGTTTAGAGAATTTCTCTCTGCACCTCAATAAATTCTTCTTGTACCTCTATAAATGTGTTAAAATTCTAAAATACCCATAGGTAAAAAATAACTTAACTTCTTCTTCTTTATGTCTTGATACCTCTTCTCCAAGTTTTGTGTCCTGCATCTCCTTTTTGTTCCACCTTCATTATTTGCCTGAAGTTCGTGCCTCCATACACCTCCATTCATCTTCTCGTTAGTAGTCATCGTTGTCCCTATCCCATTCATCACTCGTCGACTTCTCTTCTTCTCGTTTGAATTTTTTTTTACAAGTCCAGATAGGGGTATCTGGACTTGTAAAAAAATTTGCAAAAAACTTGATTCCATAATGTACCAACGAGAAGATAAATGCAAACCTGAACCGGAAGGAACAAAACAAATGCAGACAGGATGAACACAAATGCACAGAGAAAAAGAGAAAGTCACTGATTTAGTGGAGAAGAAAAACGAAGTCGTGTGACAGAAGCAAACGAGAGAGAGAGGTACAGACAAAAGAGGAAGAAAAAGAGGTGCATAATAATGAATTTTTTTTGTTTCATTAGGGGTATTTTGTCATTTTAAAAAATTATGGGGTGTAGAAAAAACGTATAGGGGTACAGAGAGAAATTCTCTCTTTAACATAAAAGTGAGATATGGGAAGCCGGACAAAGCCCTTTAGACCCACAGACTCAGCCCATGAGACCTACAGATTCGCCCATCAAAGTCCAATCTTCCCTATAATCATGCTTTTAAAAAAATGTCCAGAATTCACACAAATCTTAAAAGGTTTGCGGAATCAAACCATATACCTACCCTAATTAGAATCACAATTAAAGGAAGAAAAGAGATCAAGGGAAAGCACAAGGTAATAGTGGAAAAATATATCAAGCATGTAATTAAGGGAAGATGGAGAAAGTAAAAGAGAGGAAAGAGAGCGCAAGTGTATATTCGTGTTGAAAGAACAAGGGATTGTGTGAAACATGATGACAGAGGGGATGAGGAAGTGCCCAAGCATATAATTGATGTAAGAGGAGCGTAAATGAGGAATAATAAAATTTGAAATAAAAATATTATTTAAGTAATTTTTTAAAAAAATGTAATAAAAATAAGCTTAGAAAACAGAGAGAGTGAAAATAGAAAAGTCCAAAAAGATTACTGTTTGCACTCATCGGCCTTCAATCTTCACATTGGTGATCCAGCTCTCTATTGTTGGTGAATCGCACCCACTTTCTGTGACAAATTTTCAATTTTGTTATTTTAAAGGCCACATTGTCTCAAAAATATTGAAGGCCCAGATCACTTCTTTTTCTAAACAGTACATGTTTATTCTAAATCTACCAATCATCAAATATTTTAAACAGTTATAAGTGATAACAGTGTAAGTAAAAGATACAGCTCACTGTTTTTTACGATAAGTTGTAATTAAATAAAAATGTAAAATTATTTCCATTTTCACTATGACTTTTAAATCTTATCTTTAAGCATTATACAAATTTAATCTTAAAAATAATTATGTTTCTTAAAATATACACATAATATGTAAAAGATAAATTTCTATACTGTAAAAATTAAATCGCTAGACAGGACTTAGACTATGTGGATGTATATAAGTTCTAACCGTTGTTGCATGTGCAAATATGATATTACATAGTATGGATTGTAATGAAAAATAATTGGTACAAAGTTCCAAGAAAAGAAAAAATATTTATATTTATACTATAGGAGGCTGTGTCTTCTGGTTTTGTATTAACCAAATTCAAACGTTTCACTATCCTCCCTGTATCTGTCAGAAAAAAATGAAGTATCCCAGCTTTAATTTCAAAAAAGAAAGAATTATGTCTGGTACTGGCAACGTTTCACAAAGGGAGATTTACCCAAAAAAAGATTTAGATATAAATGCAACCAAGGACAATATTTTTTAGATGTATAGCATAAAAATATTTTCTTACTGGCAACGGAAGGCTAATCCTTTTAAAGGTTTGAATTTATTGAAATGACATTTATCTTTTTTGATAAAAAAAATAACCTAGTTAGCTAAGAATTAAATTCTTATCAAATAATAATATCAACCAACTTAAAGAACAGGCCTATCTACTGAATGCGTGAGTTGTAGAAATAAAATCATCATAAATGTATAAATATTACTGATATTACTTGCAAAATTTACGCATAACACAAGAATATGCTTTCTTTTTATATACAAAATTTTTTTATTAAAATGATTGTTGTTTACATAAATAACCCTTTTTTTTATTATTGATGATAAGAAATTGGTGGCCAGAACCAATTTCTTTCTTATAACATGTTTTTTTTTAATTTATTTTTTGGTTGATTTTTAATTTTCTTAAATTTATTTACTTATTTATACTGTTTTAAATCAAGAATTTTAAAATTAAACTTTTTTAGCTAATTTATATTATATTTTATTTTTATGTTGTTTATTTTTTTCGTTGTTTTAATTTTTTAAAAATATTTTGTAATTTGTTTTTCAGTTTATATTTTTAACTTAATTTTTTAATTTTTTTTAAGAAATAATTTAGAATATTAAGTTTTAAAATATTAATTTACAAACATTAAAATAAGAAATAAATTATAAAGCATTTAAAAAAATTTAAAATAGCAGAAAAGATACATAACATAAAACTAAAATACATGAAAAAAAAATTTAAATACAAAGTATTTTAAACCGAAAAAATACACATTTTAAATTTTTTGAGTTAATTTTTATTTCATTTTTTTATGTGTTTTATTTTTATATTGTGTATCTTTTCCATTATTTTAGATTTTTAAAATGTTTTGTAATTTATTTTTTAGTTTAAAGTTTTTAAATTAAGATTTTTAAACTCGATATTTCAAATTATGTTAAATTATCTATACTTCTATACTATTAAAGGGAATACCTCTTTTGATGTCTATTCTTAAAAATACATATTCTACCTTTACACTTATTTTAAAATTAAAAAATAAATTACTTTGTCATAAAAAAAACTTGAACCAACAACCTCTCACTCTCCAAACATAAACTTTACCACTAAACAAACCTTATAACTTTAGCAAATAATTACTTTAAAATATTGATATCCAACATACATAATTGTTCAACTATATCTATGATTTATGTATATGATATTATCTATACTATTAATAAAAGAAATCTCTTTTTTACATCCACTTTTCAAAATACCTATTCTACCTTTACACCTATTTTAAAATTAAAAAAGAAATTACTTTGTCATAAAAAAGACTTTAACCCACAATCTTTCACTCTTTAAATGTAAACTTAAATGTAAACACATCATAAAATAAAATAAAACATAAATCAACTATAAAAAATTAAAAATTTAAATTTTAAGATTCTTGATTTAAAATAATATAAATAAATGAAAAAAAAATAAAAAATTCAAACAATTGACTAATTTTTTTTCAGATTTATTTTTTATTTTTTTATTTTTAATTTTTTTATGTACCTATGTTTTTCTTAAAAAAATTTAAGTTGATTTATATTTCATTTTGTTTTTTATTTTTTCATTTTTTTTATCTTTTCTGTTATTTTAAATTTTTTTAAATGTTTTGCAATTTATTTTTTAGTTTAAAGTTTTTAAATTAAGATTTTTAAACTCATTTTTTCATATTATTTTAAAGTTATTTTAGTAAAAATGCGTTTAAAAAAATTAATTTAAAAATATAAACAAAAAAATATATTACAAAGCATTTAAAAAATTAAAATAATGAAAAATGATACACAACTTGAAAATAAAACACATAATAAAATTTTGTAAACATAATATACACATTTTAAAAAATTTTAAGTTAATTTTTTTTTCATTTTTTTTAATGTTGTGCATCTTTTTGTTATTTTAAATTTTTTAAAATACTTTGTAATTTATTTTTCACTTTAATTTTTTAAAATTAATATTTTTAAAATTAATATTTTAAATTATTTTAAAATTATTTTGTTAAAAAAATTTAAAAATTTAAATTAAAGATATAAACTAAAAATAAAGTACAAAACATTTAAAAATTAAAACAATGAAAAACGATACACAATATAAAAATAAAATACATAATAGAATAAAATAAAATATAAATTAACTAAAAATTTTAATTTTAAAATTTATGATTAAACAATATACAAAAATAAAAATAAATTTTAAAAAAATAAAAAGATTGAATAATTTTTTTTATATTTTTTTATAAAGTGTGTTTTTAAAATTTTTTAAGTTTATTATATTTCATTTTTTATTTGATTTATTTTTATGAGTGTCTTTTTTGTTATTTTAATTTTTTTAAATGCTTTGTAATTTATTTTTCTGTTTCAAGTTTTTAAATTATGATATTTAAACTTAATATTTTAAATTATTTTGCTAAAAAGCGTTTGAAAATTTTAAGTTAAAAAATATAAACTGAAAAATAAATTACATAGTTTTTAAAAAAATTAAAACAACAAAAAAGAACACATAACGTAAAAATTAAACATAGAATAAAATAAAATATAAATAAATAATTTTTTTAAAAAAAAATTATAATTTTAAAAACATATATAAATAAAAAAATAAATTTAAGAAATAAGATAAAAATTGACTAAAAAAATAAATATGAAAGAAAAAACTTATAAGAAACTAATTGTTTGTAAAAAATTTAGATTAAAAAAAATCAGAGAAATTGATTCTTAACATTAATAATAAAAGAAGTTATTTAAACGATACGTGCTAAGTAAGTCAAATTGGTAATTTTTTGTTTTGGTATATAAAAGAAAACCCGCAAGAATAACCGTTGTTTTGCCATATTAAGGATAAAAGTCTAGCATCACTTTTAAATTTTAAACTTTGTAAGTTTTTTTTTATGTTATTCATCGTTATTTTTATACATTTACATCACTTTTAAAGATTTTATTCATTTTTTATTCTAACAATTAATTCATTATGATTATAAATTCGAATTGATATTACATGTTACCCTATGTTTCACTTAAAATGAATTTTAGCAGTTTTTTTTTTTTTTTAAATATCCATCCTTGTAAAAATTTGTACTTTCTAACGTCAATCGAAAGGTTTTGACAAGAAAGAATCTGAAATTTAAAAAATATACTAAAATTTATCACATAAAATTACTCTAAGATAATTTTTTTTAAGTATTTTAATGTTAAGATTTTTTATAACATTTTAATGTTAAAATATTTATACACAAATTTTCTCTGATAGTTAAAAATATCAAGATATTTATATTTTTATTTTAAGTTATTGAGTTTGAAATAAAATCATTAATGTAGTTATTCGTTGATAAAAAGAATTTTTAATTAAAATAAACCAAATTTTATTAGATCTCAATTAATATTTGATAAACAATTTTTTAAAATAAAATAAGTTAAACATAAATAACCTATAAAAGCAATTTTAGTGGAGAATGCTTCTAATCATACGAACCTTCTTCACAAGAATCATTATTGTAGCAGCACATTTTCCATTGATAAAAAATCATAAAAGCTCTTCTATATTACTAACTATAAAAAAATACTCTAAAAACTTATCAATAAATTTGCATGGAGGTATGTTCTAAGAAAATGCCAAACTGGCGTAAGTGGCTCCACCTCCACACGGCATAACCTTAAGCGAATTTGACCGCTGCTAATCTATCCAATTACTACCGCAACATCGCCTAATTGGACCGAACCGTTTATTGTTCTTTTGTGTTAATTAATTAAAAAAAAAAGAAAGAGAAGAGAGACTACTAAATAGTACCAACACCATATGTACACTAACAAAATACGAATGTAAATGTAAATAATTGAATATCAGTAAGGTAAACTTCAAATTAAAAATAAAAATAATTTTTGAATGAAAATGAACAACGGTATATATCATAAAAGCTTTCGTTTTCACACAAATTCGTAAACAATATCATTTTTTAATTAAAAATGAGTTTTACTATTCAGTATGAGAATTAATTCACGAATAAGTTTGAATTACAATGTAACAAAATATCCAGCATTCCTGAATTGGCATACAACAAGCTAATAACTAATGTAATACTAGTTAAGTACAAATTCAATTTATCTAAAATTTGCTCTGCATATTTTTACATAATATAGCGATCAATGGTTAAATTATTGAGTTTATATACTAATAGTATAAAAATAATTTATTAAATTAGTTTAGTAACAAAATCCACATGTTAAAAAAAACCCATAAAACCATGAGTTAAAATTTTTTCAATAACAAAAATCAAGTCATCAAATATGTAAAAATGGTTAAATTATTAAATTTCAATGAATAAAAAAAGTTACTTTAAGTAGAATAAATCGATCAGGAATAATTTCTCAAGTAACTTGATACTCACCCACCTGATTTTGTTTTTCAGTTTTTTGCTTAAGTTAAATCTTATTTTCAAAATATTAAGAAATTTTTATTTCTTGATCTATTTTTGTTTGTCTATCCTCTAAAATTTTGGTTAATGGTAAGTTTGTGTTATGATGAATTTGGGTTATGTTTAAATATTTATGATTTATCATGAGCTTGGATTATTAAGTAAAGCATTTTGATAAAAATTGGATGATTTTTTATGATGTAAACTTAAAGAAAAATTTAATGTTTTGGTAATGAGTTTTGAAAAGAAAAAAAGAATTTACAAATATTGGTTTAAAAAAATATAAATATAAATGAAAATTTTTTATTAATCATGTTAGCAAATGTGAAGTATAACCATTTGTTCAATGTCGATAATATTAAGAATTTGAAATTTAAAAAATTAAAATTGTTTAAAAAAATGTTGAGAGACCAACCTCGTCTAAAAGGAATAGAAAAATGAAAAAGAACTAAAAAATGTGATTATTGAAAAGAAGAATCGGCTATCGTGAGTGTAACTTTTTTTTATACTTGCTATAAAAATATTAAGTTTTTAGTCAATAAATTTGACTAAATTTTAGTTTTGATTTAAAAAAATTGAAAATAATTTTTTTTATTATTGAAATTTTAGGTTTATACTAACTTTGACTAAATTCAGAGATAAAAAAATTTTATCTTTAAGGATTAGAAGTGAAATTTATTAAAATTTCAGAAACTAAATACGTAATTAAGTAAAATAATATTAGTTTAAGTATGGTGTAAAATAAAAAAATTAAAACTAAATAACAATGTAGAATCTCTTTAAATTATTAATGATATGTTATTAAAGTAAGAAAAAAAGAGGATTCTGATAATTTAATTTAATATATGATTAAATTATGTTTGACTTGAAAAGAGTGGAAAATTAGAAGTGCAATAGTACAGTAGAATGGGTAACTAAGGGAGTGTAATACGTACTACTACTTACTACCCATTGTACTGGTTGGGTCTCATCCAGACTCATTTAATTAGCCACCAGCCACCAGCCACCAACCAAAACATGTCATATATAGTTATATCCCATCCATGGCACCACTTTAGATCTCCCTTGTTGTTCTTCCTACTCAATCCTTATGGATATGGATGGGGGACACATGGCGCCGACGCCACGCAGCATGAGCATGATGCAGCATAAGATGAAGATGCACATGACCTTCTTCTGGGGTAAAGACACTGAAATTCTGTTCAAGGAGTGGCCCGGGGGCAAATCGGGCATGTACGTGGTGGCCTTGGTGTTGGTTTTCGTGATGGCGGTTTTGGTGGAGCTGCTCTCCCACAGCCGGTTCATGAAACCCGGTTCGAACCATGTGTTGGGCGGTCTGATTAAAACCCTCTTGCACGTCCTGAGGGTTGGTCTGGCCTATTTGATCATGCTCGCCCTCATGTCTTTCAACGGCGGTGTCTTCTTGGCTGCTCTCCTCGGCCACGCCTTGGGCTTTTTCATTTCCGCCGTTGCTTTCTCCAAAACCCCCCAAGATCATCCCTTCGATCTTCCTCCCATTTCTTGTTAGTTATTCCCCTCTTTATCTGCTTCTTTCTTCACTTCGAATCTGGAATAATTCCCCAATCCTGTAACAAACATCATTTGAGTGCAATACAACTCAGGCATTCTAAGGATTACCATCCATCCCTATCCAATCTTTTTTTCTTCTTCTATATTCTACCGTCTCACCGTTCACTTTTTTCATCCACTAGCTAACATCTTATCTCTTTCTATCATAAAATCTTCATATGCCTCCACCTCCCTTACTTATGTTTCCATCAGAATAAGTCTCCCATCATACTACTAATTGCAATCTCCGATTATTTATTTATTTATTTATACAACATTCTCTCAGTCAGAAATATCGTCCATAAAGTACTTTAATTCTAATACTTTAGAAATAAAAGTTCAATAATAGTGAAAAATAACTAAATTGAGTTAACTCTTTTAGGCTTCTTTTTCCTAGTTGTAAGTTTTCTTTTTTCGTATTTTAAAAATAAAAATATGTTTAACTAAAATGAATGTTTTTATTATTTTAGTTTTTACTCATCTTAAAAACAAAAATATTAAATTCAAGTTTGTTTTTTGTCTTTGTCACTACTAATTATTGGTCACAAGTGAAGAAGGATTTGAATCCCAAATGCAAAAAGGTATTGGCTTTCTAATACAAGTTTGTTGTTTGTCCTAGTCACTACAAATTATTGGCCACAAGTTTGTTATTTGAATTCAGGTTAAAATTCTCTCCTACTTTTGTCATTTTTTTAGGCTTTTCTCAGTCCTTGTTTTTTCTTCTTCTTCTTCTTCTCTCCCCTATGCATTCCTACGCCAATCACTATGACTAACTCCAACAAATTCCACTAAGCTTTTGTTGTATCAAACATCAAGAACTATATCTCAATCACCCTGGAGATAAAAAACGTCTAATAGGCAATGTGGACAGAATTGTTCAAGATTCATGCACATTCTCACAAAGTGTTTCACTACATTATTCCATCGAAGCCAAGTAAGGATACGGTGCTAAACACTAATGCTGAAAAAGAGTTGTGGTCAACCCTTTATGTTATGGTTCTTCAATGGATCTATGCAACAATCGTCCACGACCTGTTACATATAATTCTTGAACCAAACGCAACAATAATGGAGACATGTAATAGATTGCGTAATATATTCTAGGATAATAAGAATGTTTGGGCTGTCACTCTTAAGCAAGAGTTCTCCATACAAACATGAAGGATTTTCAAAATGTCTTTGCGTATTATCAACGACTCAAGGAATTGTCGGATCAACTCAAAAACGTTGGCACATTGATTATAATAATCGTCTTGTTCTTCAAATGGTGGATGGCCTTACCGAGGCTTATAATGGAGTTACGATGCTCATTCACCAAAGCAATCCTCTCCCATCATTCTATCAAGCTCGTTCGATGCTCACTTTAGAAGAAGTTGGTCTCACGAAGAAGTTGCAACTGGCGTGGGTTTGACCATGATGGCTCACGATACTGACAACTCCCACTCTCCCATTAAGACTCCCCAAATTCGTAACAACAATGGTAATAAGAAGGGTCAAAACCGTAACAATAATGACAAAAACAATGGTGGTAATCGAGGTGGAGGCAGAAGCAGTGGTGGTGGCTAACAGAGGTAGTTTGGCCCGCAACAACAAGTGCACCAGTACCAGTGGTTTGCGACACAGTGGTAGTGGCCATGAATGCCTTGGGTTATTTCACCTTGCCCATACTCTTCCTCACCCTCGTCACCTTGGGTTAGGCCTGGGTTTCAACAAAACCAGCAACTCCAATTAAGCATCCTCGGGTCAAAACTGCCACAGGCATACATAGCAGCAACAACTTCATAAACTCCAATCGACATTGTAGTTGCAATGCACACTCTTGAACTTAATCCTTCAGATGCAAATTGGTACATGAATATTGGTGTCACTTCCCACATGACATCCGAGTAAGGTAATCTTGCGCCTTCTTTTAATTTGAGTAGTAATCATGGTATACTTGTTAATAATGGTCATTCAATTCCAATTCAGGGTTATGGTCACATTAGTTTGCCTCCCCCAGATTCTCCTTTAACCTTGAAAAATTTACTTCATACGCCTAAAATTATTAAAAACTTAGTATTTGTTTGAAAGTTTACAATTGATAACTCGATGTCTGTTGAATTTGATCATGTTGGTTTTTCTGTGAAGGATCTCAAGATGGGGATGCATCTAATGAGATGTGAGAGCCAATGAGACCTTTATCCAATCACAACCACTACCACTACTCAATTCGCCTCACCATCTACTTTTATTGTTTCAGCTCCATCATTATGCCATGCTCATTTAGGACTATCTGTTTTAAACTCTCTTAGGCAGAATCAATTTATTGAGTTTCATAAAAATCATAGTTGTCATATTTGTCACTCTTGTTCTCTTGGGAAACATATTAAGTTACCATTTGTTTCTTCTAAGTCTTACACTGTTATACCTTTTGACATTATACATAATAATATTTGGACATCTCCTATTTTGAGTTCTTCGGGACATCGTTATTATGTTTTGTTGTTAAATGACTGCTCTAATTTTTTGTGGACATTTTCGTTGTCTAAAAAGTCTCAAGTTTTTTCTACTTTTCTATCATTTGAGCATTCATCCATACTCAATTGGAATGCAATTGGAATGCGATGTAAAGAACATACAATGTAATAATTGTAAGGAATTTGATAATGAACCATTTTGAGAGTTTTGTAAAAAAAAAAGGGTTAGTCTTTTCGATTTTCTTGTCCATATACATCATCACAAAATGGGAAATCCAAAAGAAAAATTTGTACCATTAATAACATTGTTCATACTTTACTTGTATATGTCTCTTTACCACCTTCATTTTGGCATCATGTTTTGCAAATGACAACTTATCTTCTTAACATTCTTCCAAATAAACAATTAGCATATCAACCACCACTCAAGATTCTTTATCAAAAAGATCCCTTCTACTCTATCTTAAGGTGTATGGTTGTCTATGTTATCCATTATTTCTTTCTACTACCATAAACAAACTTCAAGTCCGATCCACTCCGTGTGTTTTTCTAGGATACCCATCTCATCATGGTGTTTGCAAATGTTATGATTTGTCCTCTTATAAAATCATACTGAGTCATCATGTGATTTTTTATGAGACTCAATCCCTATTTGCTAAATTACAAAATCCACAACCTCATACTTACAATTCATGGATGGAAAGTCCCTCTCCTTACGTGATCAACCACTTACCTATCCCACTGTCCTATCCACTTCTCATATACCATCACTCAGCTTAACCCTTATATCATATATTCTATCACTATGGTCGCTGATCACAATCATTATTGGTGTTTGTCTATCACAGTCACTACTTGCTACCTTTTCTAACCACCATAATTGATCAACTCTTGCAACCAATGTAACTGGTTGCATCAATAATCACTTAAAATCTTTAAAAGAAAAACATTTTTATAAATTTAAAAAACTTAAAATCAAATCTAAATTTAAAATTCTAAAATAAAAAAGAAAATAACCTTAGGGTCATGTTTCAATTTAGTTCAACCGTTCAAACAAAGATTCAGATTACAATTAGTTTGTTTTACATATGCTCAATGTTCATGGTACTAAGAGAGGAATTATATGTTTTCTTTGTATAACACAAGGTTACTTTACTTTTTAGCATATTAGTTTGGATAAAAATCTGCTATCTTAAATTTCTATCTCATAATAAACTACATAAGGTATAAAGTTGACATTTATTGATTGAATAGATAAGAATGAAATATGAATTTAAGATAAAGAATTTAAAATTTTTTATCCATCACTCGAAGTTAACTTTAATAAGAAAACCTTAATTAGAAAAGGGAAGCACACTTTAATTATAAATTCAGTAAATTGGCTGAGCCTTACCAGTGGGGTTCTTTTGATTTTTCATAATTTTAGGAACCAATCGCCATTTTTATTTTTGGAAGAACCGATGTTGATTACTTAGCCTTTAACAAAGAGGAATTGCTTTAAAAAGAAAAGAAAATTACTTGTTCCTTGAATGTTCAATTCGTCATTTATTATTTCAATTCTTACGTTATTTAACCTTTCTACTATTGAATGTTATATGACGTGTTAAATACCACAAATTCAGGCTTTAAAAGACATTTATGTTGGAATGACATTGCTTTGAGAGAAGAAGGCCAAATTGTTAAAAAAGTTTTAGACGGTAGTTCTATTATAACCATTTATAGTAGGTTTACCTTTATGAATAATATTTTTAAAAAAAAGTTATGAACATTAAAGTTTTGTTGGTGAAAACGATCCTTTCTAAAGTAATATCATTTTGGGTTTATAGTTATATCTTATGAGAAATACTTACTTCCATTTCTTATTTAACCTACCATATTAAAAAAAAATTAAAATACCCAAATCATCACTAACTCATTTTAACTAAATTCCACTCTCTCCTCTTTTATTATTGTAAATATTAAATTTTATTTATAATATTTATATTTTAAAATTTTATATTTTAATAATATAATTTATTTATAATATTTAAATTTTATTAAAATTTTACATTTTGAATTCACATTTACTGTTATAGAAAAAGATTTATATTTTTTTATATAAAATTTAAAATAATTTTATTTATAAATTTTTTTAAGTCTCAAGTGAGATATTTTCAGAGACTTAAAAAAGTTTTAATTTTATTTTACTTGTAGGAGAATTAAAATGAGGGGAGAACTTAACAAAAAGAAAAGAGAAAGGAGAGAGAATATTTTCAATAAACAAAAAGAGAAGGGAGAGAGTGGAAGTAAGTAGGGAGAAAGGAGTTAATTGAGAAATAAAATAAAATAAAGAAAAAGAAAAAATAAAGAAGAAGCTAGATAGTTGAAAAAACTAGAAAAGAAAAGAAAGAACAAATTAAAGTTAAGGGTAAAATAAGGATAGTAATTTATTTTTTGAAAGGACAGTATTTTTTGAAAAAATAATATATGAGAATTTAAATTTTCCAAAATTTATATACTTACAAACTGACTGACCCGTATGTATATAAATTTTTTAATCTACAGCACTTACTATAACATTTGAAATTCCTAAAATGTTCTTACTTTTGTAACTTTTCAAACAAATTGGTTTATATAAAAAAAAATAAAATTAAAGACCTCTAGACTAATTTATCTGTAAGCTTAAAAAGTTAGGCATGTAATTTTTTAATTATAGAGAGAATTTCTCTCATATCTTTTTCCAAAGCCCAGATCATTGATATCTCTATCCTGAGGGAAAGGGATCATTTCGCATGTTGACAAACTTCAAAACATTGTTATTTGAGCCCAAAAAAAACGAAGTCAGTCTTTCAGCATCATTGTATCTCGTAAGTTTTTTATTTTTATGATTTTGAAGGATTTCCTACAAGGTTGGTGGTTTGGATTTTTATTGCACCAATTAGGAATCACATTTATCATGATGAAGTGAATGATTTTGATTTCAGTGGGATTTTAGCTTCACACAAGTTTGGAGATGACCCTAAGCCCATAAGCTGTAAAAGTAAAATTGTACTACGGGAATTTCTTTTCTACACCTCCAGAATTTCTATCTACACCTTTTTTAAGATGTGTATTTTTGTTTCGAAATAGCCAGAAGTTCTAAAATAGGATAAAGAAAGAAAATTCCTATTGATCAATCGTAGTTAAGTCCATGTTTGTGAAGCACCACATACATGATACATACTGAGTCTTGAATTATTGGGCCTCATAAAATTAGACTTGGTGAGAAGCATACCGAGCAAGTGACTAATGATTAATTTTCTCAAGAATGTTTAAATATGAAAAAATTATAAACTATAAAAAAGTTTATGGTTTAATAATTGGACACCTTATTTATTGCTTCATCCTAAAAATTAATAAGATTTAAAAGTATAAGATCGAACTTGTGTGTTCTCTAAATGTTTGTTTCTGCTGCTTTATTTTCTGTATTCGTATTATAGAGTGCAGTTTCAGAAATCCCACAGATGGATGGTTGCAGCGAGATGAGACATTCTTCTTGAAAACAGTTGTTTTTGGCGGTTTATTAGTCAAAAGTTATGAGGGTGAAAGTTGGGGACCCCTTAAAATGTTGCTATTTTAAGGGTGAGTGACGAGTCGCGATGCACAAAATCCCATTAAGGAGGATGGTATTTGGAAGCGTCCCTTTGATGAGTTGGGATTGGGAGATGATGATCGGGCTTTGATGATTACTTTCATAACCCATAAATATAAACATAAAATGGGACTGTGGAAGGAAGGTTTAAAAAGGTAGTGTTTAAGGAAGTAAGCCTTCTAAAGACACTGTTGGGGGAGCCCTTTCCGCCTCAAACGTCGCCTTTTGCTGCTCAATCAATCATTTTTAAAAATTAATTCAACCAAAACGCAACCTAACACGTCACACATTATTAAATCATACTTTCCAACAGCCATCACATCACACTCGATAGAGTTAGATAATATATATAAAAAAATAAGTTAACATAATATTAAATATAAAATCATTTTTAATAGTTTATATGTTTACCTATAAACTTATGTTTATTTATTATAGTATAAAATAATAATGTTATAAGTTTATCAAAACTTATTTTAATTTTTTGTAAATTTTGTTTTTAATTATTAAATTTACGTAAAATATATTATATTCTATAATTATATTATTTATTATAGATTATAATCATATTAATATTTTTAGTAATATTATTACTCAAAATTATAATATGTATTATTATATTATAATTATATTACGCGCGCATATATATATATATATATATATATATATATATATATATATATAAATACGAGTTTAATTGGTATACACTGTCAATATAAAAGAAAGATTTTTACACTGACATTTAATCATGATTTTTCATTTATATAACTTTTAAAAGTAGTATGAGTGAAGTCAACAAATTTAGCATGAATGAAGGGTTGTAATTGAATGTCACTATAAAAAAATTTCCCTAGCCATGCATACTAATTAAACTCAATATATAAAAGGTTGGGACGAATATTATAGTGCTCATAGTCGCATATTTTTTGCAAGTCCGAACTACCCGTAATCATATCTAACTTGCGAATAATTACACACATTGCATGAGAACATTTTTGTAGGTATTCATAGGGTCTGAATGCACCTTATAATCACTAATTTCCTTGCTTAACTTAAAATACTAAGAAATAAATGATAAAAGTAAAAAATAAATTTCTTTAATTTATTTTTAGAGTAAAAATCAATTCCTAATAAATATTTGAATATCTACTTAAAAATATCTGAATATTTTAATTGAAGGCGTAAGTTTGTAAAATTTGAGGTATAATCGTGCACAAAAAATTTGAGGCTTTTTTATTTTATTTTTTACTTAATATAAAATGAATTTAATTAGTATACGTTGATAGTGTAAAATAATTTTATATTGATATTCTACCATAACTCTTCATATATATAATTTTTAAAATACTAATTACTAAAAGTCAACATATCATAAACAAAGAATTGTGATTAAACATTAGTGTAAAATTTTTTTCACTATCAATGGATACTAATTAAATTCATATAAAATTTGAGTTATAACATTTGCATATAAAAATGTGCCTATTTGTGCGTTAACCACATCTTCAATAGTCAAAATTTAAGATATTTACTTTGGCTATTTTAGATAATACTAAATAATTTTATATAATATCTAGTCTATAATGTCATATCAACTTTAAAATATTCATACATGATTATTTTTAATAATTGAAAAAGTTAAAAATTTATATTTTTATATTTTTTTAACTTTAAATTATTAATACAATTAATTGATTTTTACTGAAAAATAAATTTTTATTTTTAAAAAATTATATCTTACATAAGATGTACATCTCATTATTAAGAAATTTACCTAATTACATGGATGAATCACTAATGTACAATTTTACAGAAATATAATATCTTAATCTTAAACAATTCCATAACTTAAAAATTTTACTTTTCAATTATGGATGTACTTGATAAAACTAGTTGAAAGTTATAAGTTAACAGTTGAAAAACTAATTGTACGTATTTAGTAGAACTAACTGATTAGCTAAAAGTTGTAAAATAACAAATAAGAACATAATTAATCACCAGATCAACAATGAGGTCTTTAAAATAATTATAACATAGTTTAATAATATAAATTAATTATATATTTAAATTATAAATTTCTATAATAACATATTAAATTATAAATTTATGTAATTAAATATTTAAATAATGAATCACTATAATTAATATTTAAATTATAATTTCTATAATTAAATATACAAATTTTAAATTACATATTTAAATTATAAGTTTCTATAATTATATATTTATATAATAAATTATTATCATTACATTAATGAAAGAGAGAAATGAAGGAGAAAGATTGTATAATATGATGAGAGAGAATTAATAGGAGAAATGTATTAATTAATGAAGGGTAAACATGTAAAATTATCGAAAATATGATATCTTTTGGAAAAACTATTTAGAGTAACTTTTTTTGAAAAAATCAGTAGTTGCTAAAAAAAACTCCTAGATTTTTTCTATCCAAACGGAGTTGAAATCATTTCAGCTAGATTTTTAACTTTTAGCTAATTGAAATGACAAATCAAACACACTTTATATATAAGTGTATAGTTTGAAATTTTTAATTTAGTTTGATGCATCTAAAATAATTATAAATATTTAAATTGAAGGACACGCCACTAACTGAACTTAAGAAAGATGCAATTAAAGAATAACATGAATATGTATCATGAGTTTGGCATATTAAAGAACACATTTTAGCATATATTTTAAATACTTTTTTTTAAATGAAATTTAACTTTTATTAATAATTAAGTGTTATAAGGTTGATCTAGTGACAAAATTCACACATGGGGAGAAGAGGGGGAGAGAGTTTATGTGTTTGAATCTCTTTATTGACAAAAACTAACAGATTAACAATTGACATTTGACGTGTAAAAAATTCTCATTAAAGTGATTTTTTGTTTAAGCCTCCTCACGATAGTAGTTTAATTTTAATAAAAGATAATTACATGAAAATATTTAAATGACTAAATATAGTAGTATAATAAAATTTTATCCTCCAGTTAAACGACAAAAATTGAAACATAAGAATATTGACACTGAAAATTATTGTAAAACCATCAAAATTGGTTAGTCATTCACATTCACGTTCTTGAAGTTTATGACTCCACTTTTGCACTTAAAGAACAAACCAAGTATGAAATTATGGTCTGATTTAATAATGTCAAAAAGAGGTTTTCAATCTTTTTTATGGTGTTTAAGAGAAATTTTAATGTTGTATCTAGTTCAGGGGAGGTGGTGGGTTGTTCTAATTCACATAGTAGGAAAGAAAGGGATACGTATCCAACCTTCATATTAGATAATGAGACTGGTTGACATAAATTTGTTGGGAAGAAAAATTTCTTGGATAAGTCCACATGGTTTTGCAATGAGCCGACTTGGTATATTTCTTACCTCTAATGAACTTATTAAATTGTGGAAAGTATCTATGCAATGGATTCGGGGTCGAGAGATATCTGATCATAGTATGGTGGTTCTGGGTGGTAAAATACTTTATTAAGGGAGGAAACCATTCAAGTTTTTTTACTGTTGGATTCAACATCCTCTTTTCTTTTTTTTTTTTGCAAGTTGTGCTAGATAGTTGGCAGAATGCTTAAATCATGGGGGAGGGGTGAAGATGTTTATTTTGAAAGAAAAACTCAAGACCCTTAAAGCAAATCTCAAGTTGGAGCAAAAAGATGTTTGGGGTCATTGATGTTTAAATGAAATCAAAGGTGAGTCAAATTAATACAGTAGATGAGATGATTATAACTAGTGATGTTGAAATAGATATTGAAAGGAGTTCACTAATTTTAAATTATTAGAGGCTTGTTAGAGATGAGGAAAGGATGTTGTTGCAAAAATATTGAATTAAGTAGGCAACTGAAGGTGATGCAAATTCTAGATTTTTCCACCTTCAGATCAAACATAGAGCTAGGGCTAATCAAATTCTTGGAATAAATTCATATGCAGGTTGAGTGATAGAACTAAACCAGGTTAAAGAGCAAGTGGTGCAACATTTTTCAAAGCTTAGAAAGAAAAATCTCACTTCAAGCCACAACTTGATGGAATCCAATTTACGTAAATTTCTTAACAACAATATAACGGATTGGTAGCACCTTTTTCAAATGCGAAAATTAAAGAAGCAATGTGGAGTTGTGCACAAGGTAAGAGCCTTAATCCTAGCGACTTCAGCTTTAATTATTTTAAAAATTATTGGGATATTATTAGCTGTGACAACTGTGAAGCTACAAGGAATTCCATGCTAATTTAGTTATACCTCATGCCTTCTTATCTTCTTTCATTACTTTGATTCTTAAGATACCACAACTAGTGGATATGTTTCAATATAGGTCGATTTTTCTTATTAATAGCATACATAAAGTTATCTCTAAAATTTTGGCAGCTAGGTTGAAAGGAATTTTGGGTTCTATGATATCTACTTATCAATCTAATTTTTTACCGGTAGATGTATGCTAGATAGGATACTAGTAAAGAATGAAATAATTGATTGGTCTCATAGACTTAACCAAAGTTGCTTTTTCTTTAAGGCTAACTTTGAGAAAGCCTATGACTCCATCAGTTGGAGCTTTCTAGATTACATGATGTGTTGATTGAGTTTTGGTGTTATTTGGAGAAATTGGTTCTGTAATTTGGTATGCTCTTCTTTTATTTCAGTTCTAGTTAATGGAATCTCCGCAGTGGAATTTAATGCTCAAAGAGGTTTAAAGCAAGGCGTTCCTCTTGCCCCTTTTCTTTTTCTTATGGTTGGAGAGAGTCTAACTAGTCTTTTTAGAAGTGCAGTTGCTAAAGGGCTCTTTAAGAGGGTTCAGATAACAAATAATGTTCAGTTCTCTCTTTTACAATATGTAGATGATTCAATTATCTTTGGGGATTTGTCATTCAATTAAGTTTGGATAATGAAGGTGATTCTTAGAACTTTTGAATTGGTCTCTCGCATCAAGGTCAATTTTTATAAAAGTAACATTTTTGGATTAATGTTGATAATTCATTAATGTAGGCGGCAAAAGTGTTGTTACATTGTAAGTTCTTGGTATTTATGTTGGAATTAATCCTTGAAGATATAGTTCATGGCAGCTAGTTATTCATAAATTTGAAAAGAAGTTGGCTTCTTAGAAAAGTCAACATCTTTCTTTTTTGGTGGTAGATTTATGCTAATTAATTCAGTGTTGTTAAGCATGCCACTATATTATTTCAGTTTTTACAAGGCTCCAACTACTGTTATTAAAAAACTTGAACAAAATCAATGAATTTTTTTTATAAGCAGGTTTATGGATAGGAAGAAAATCTTTTGGATTCGTTGGTATTTCATTTGAAGATCAAAGAAAGATGGAGGTTTGGGCATAAAAAAATTGACAAATTTCAATGTCAATTTGTTAGCCAAATGGCATGGGAGATTTTTGGAGGGGTTTAATTTTGGCTTGTTATGCCTCAAGTGTCAAGTGTGGGGAAGTAGTCACCTTTAATCATAGAGTCTCAATTTGGATGTGTAATATTTTTAAAATTGATTTCAACCCTCTTTTTAACAACGATTGTTTTTTTCAACAATTAAACATAAAATTGGCAACGGCCAAAACACTAGGTTTTGGCTTCATCATTGGTGTGATCATCATTGTTTTAAGGATTTTTCCCTAGATTATTTCAAGTGGTGAAGAATTAAAATGTGATTGTTGTAGAGTTGTTTAATGTTTTAGATTAATCATGGAGTTTTAACAGGTGTTGGCAGAGAAATCTTTTTGTTTGGAAGGAAGAGTAGAAGAATTTTTTGCTATCTCTAGTGACAAATTTTCAGGTTCATACATATTTGGTGGATTCTTGGGTTTGACCTTTGGAAGACTTTGGTGTATTCTCTGTGGCCTCGACTTACAAATTGCTTCAAGATTTATTTACACGTTAGGACCATCTGGAAGAACAACAGGTTTTTTCAAAATTTTGGAAATGTCATGTATCTTCTAGAGTGCTATTCTTCTCATGACAGCTATTGCTGAATAGATTGCAAACAATATCCCAACTAAGGTATAGAAATATTATTCCTGAAAATGACTTTGTTGCTTGTGTGTTTTGTGGAGGGGAAATAAACGACATCAAACATCTTTTCTACTTATGTCCTATTATATCAAGAGTATGAGATTCTATATTATCATGGTTGAATATATCTTTTGTTAGACTTTTATATCTAGAAGACTTATATTTTCAATTAGGTTTTGCTCTTATTGGTAACAAATTCAAATGGATCACACTTTTATTTTGGTATGCAATTTGCTGGGTAGTTTGGTTGTCTAGAAACGGTTTTATTTTCAAAGAAGCATTGTTAAATGGTAAGAATTTGTGAACAAAGTAAAATTACTTTTTTGGTAATTGGTCATGTATAGAAAGGGTTTTAAATCAAGAGTTGTATTTTCTTCTTGATGTTTTGATCTAGTGGCCTATTTATAGATGGTCATATTGGTTTGTTACTCTGTTTTTTTATACAACTTTTATAAACTCTTGTCTTATTATATATAGTATAAATCTTCTTAGCCTTTTAAAAAAATCTAAGTCTAAAATTAGGGTAGAAACTAGAAACTATAATATGGTAATTTTCAAGAGTCCACACACAATCTAGTGGGCCACACTCGACGAGAACACTCAAGTCAAGAAATGGAAGAGTAGTTAACAATTGGCATAAGCCAATTTGGTAATTTGTTAGTAAGATCAAACTTTAGTCAATGTCTCGTGTGCCACTAATGTTTGACTTGTACCATTAGTTTTTAAAATTTTCAAGTCTTATTAAAACTAAAAGACATAGAATATCCAACACATCAACTAATCAGTGAGATTATATCAATTTAATAAAAAATATCAAATTCAAAAATTAGATATCTATGGTAAATATTTAGAATGTGTAATCTTTATATGTTTATAATAATCTTATTTAATTTAGATATTATTGTTTCTTGTAGATGAAATTTATACTATAGAACAAAAATACATTAGTAAAAAATTATATATTCATTATTAAAGAAATTCACTTGCTTCAACAGTAAATATAAGATGTTTGTTCTTTAATCTCATTATTCTTCTTCTTTTTTTTGGAAATCTAACATATAAGATTAATTGTTATTTTTAAAAAATGAACAATGAAGATAAAATTTTATACTTATTGTTGGAGTAAGTTGATGCAAACTAAGTTTGCACTCCCTTAATTTTTCTGCTTGAGATTCAAAGCATCCAAGAAATGGATTATGGAGGGGAAAGAAAATAGATGTGAGGTGCCACTCTTTAGAAAAGAGATAAGTCAAAAAATGTTTAGGCTTAGCACAAGGAAGGAACTCTTGATAAAAACCAATTGGGAAGAGATTCCTCAAGAGAGAGGATTCTCAAGACCTTTTACTAATAAATGTGTTAAAAGAGAGACAATTTTCCATTCAATTCAAAGGTGAGAAATACATGGAATGGGAAAGAGTATATATAGCCCAATGGGAGAACTTGGACACATGATCTAAGATAATGTAGGACTTGAGCTTAAATTAGCATTAAGGCTAAGGAAATTTCTTTTAGCACCCCTCATTTGCTATCCACACCCTTCAATGATTACAATGTTTTGCAGAATCCTAAAATACTCTCACCTTCTTTTATCCTAAGTTGTTTTACAAAGCATCATCTAGCTTCATGTGCACCTCTACCCATCTCTTGGAAAGAACATCCTCACCTTGTCGAACATACATGACAGAGGAAATTCCTAAATATGAGGTAAAAATATATATGTTCGAAGAGAGTAGGAGTGCAAAATAAAGAAGCCAATGTAATTTTTCAAAGAGGTTGTAGAGGTGCATGTGCAGCTATGAAGTTGGGTGATACTTTATAAAAAAAACTTAAGGTAAAAAAGGAGAATGGTGTTTTAGAGTTTTGTAGAAAATTGTAAACATTGCATAGTCTTAACATAACCTTAAATTAGTGTCCCACTTAAGCTTAAGTAGTGAAAACTAAACCTATGAGTGAGGGGAGAAAGGCCCACACGCCTAGACTCACGACTTCGCACTAATCTTACTCCTCAAACTAACTAATGACACCTCTTCTCTCTAAACTAAAGGTAAATTATAAACAAATTAATATTTTCAAAGAGTTATCGTAAGACAATGACCTAAATCTTCAATGAGTTCCCTTTCTTGCCATGTCTTCCTCTAATTTTCCTAATCATGATGCATGTTAGGTGTCATTGCATCATCAATGAATCCGCTGATTTATATATGTAAAAAGAAAAGTGTTTTTCTAAAAAAAGAAAAGAAAGAAAGAAAAGTATTTATATATTCAACCTTTGTCATTTGAGAAGCAGATACAATAAAAGAGTAATCTAGTTTTTTTTTTAAGTGAACGAAAGAGTAATCTAGGTAATACAAGTTTACAACTATACAAGGATATTGTTCCAAGACGTAATAATGTCTTCTATCTCATATTTCATAACACAGATATTGTTTTAAATGTTTTGGTGTGAATTAATGGTAAACTTAATTAAGATTTAAGCGTAAGTCCTGGTGCAAATATTGAAGTAAACAAGATTGACTTTGTATTTATGGCATTCATAGAGGCTATAAATCCTTGTCATCTATAGTTTATATATAGTATTATTATTGACACCGGTAAAAAATTGCACTGTAACATTGGGTTATTTCTAGTTTATAGTAACTATATTAAAAAATTGGCTTCTTTATAGGCCAAATACTTGGAGAAGTATTTGACTATCATTAGTATCAAATATCATTTGAAAAGACATAAAGTGTGAGGAACACCATTGGATACTGCATAAATACTAAGAAAGGGATGTCATGGAATACCTACAAGAGTATTTGGCCAAGTGAATCATCAAATACGCTCATGAGTTACAACTGTTAGACATAGTGCATCATCGAATACCGATGCTTTATGCCACCCTAATCCACTGAAGGGGAAATATAATCAATATTGTAGTAACCAAGGATTAAGATGATAATTGAAGAATAAATTGAATTAACTATAGATTATCTGATTCAGAAATTTTCTTTTAACATATTCATAATTGTTATTCGCACAATCTCATTGGTTAATATATTTTTTAAAATGCTTGCAAAAAAATATTTTTTAAAAAGTTCCAAAACATCCTTACTACCTTTTAAACTAAGATTTAATAATTTTTACTCAACCGCAGTCACAATTCCTTTATTTCTTTCTTATTCTTTCTCCCCTTTTTAACATGCTCACTATCGTAATATAATTTTCATAAAACCTCCTTTTATGATGACACAAAATCCTGAGATGTTACAATCATAATCTATAATCTTCATTCAATAGCATACAATAAGTATGTCTCAAATTGATATATTTTTCTTTGCTTCTTTTGTTATTGGATCATTGTGGGGATCTAGATCAGTTAATCCGAAATTAAATTTCAACTTTGCATTGTCTAAATCACATGATGAATAATTATTTTGACATATGTTCTAGATCAATTGATTCAGAATTGAATATTAATTATGTTTTTTAGATTAGTTGATATGAAACATATTAAAACAAAAATTCTAAATTAATTGATCTAGATTTTATTTTTTTTGTGTTTCGATTCAAATGATCAAGAAAATATCAAAATAAGGGTGTTTGGGTGTTTTATTGCTAGATGGGGTGTGACTAGAAATTGGTAACCTATGAAGCAAGCCCATAAGAACAAAGCCCAAATAGGAAATAAATACACATGAATCTCAGGGTAAGACTTTCATTCATTACTCTCATTATTGCTTTTAGTCGATTATCCTTTTCATTTAAATGTCTTTCGCAAGTCCCTTCAGAACATTTAGAAAATGTAAAGTAACTATATTATACTTAGTTACTTTATATTCAAACAAATGTAAACTAATAGTAACAATAAATAAAAACAATAATAATAAATCATAAAAAATAATAAAATAATGCTATAATCTTAATAAGAATGAAAATGTCTAAAATAATAGTATAATAGTTTATAATATAACAAAGTATAATAATATTATTAATAATAGGAAGATAAAAATATAAAAGAATCACACATGATATTAAATTTTTATTAGACTAAATTTTAATTCACTTTTGGTTCATTATTTTTTTAAGTCCATCATCTTGTAAAAAATTCATTTTAGTCCACTATATTTTATATTTTTAAAGTGGGCTAATTTGATTTTTTATAAAAAATATTAATTTTAGCATTTAAAAATAATTCAAAGTGACATTGGAAAATTTTCAATATTTTTGTAATGATTAATAGCATAAATAATTGTTTTAGAACTTTAAACCACTACAACTTATATATTTTTTAAGAAATGGTTTATCTATTTCTTCTCTTTCCTATACTTTAAAAAAATTAATTGAATATAAATGATATAACTTTTATAAAATGTAACATTTATTTATTAAAAAATTTAGTAATAATAAAAAAAATAGAAAGAGAAAAAATGAAGAGCATCTTAATCATTTTTGAAAAGGGTTGACTTGACAAAATTATCTATATAATTTGTGGCGGCATAAATTCTCCAAATAATTAGTTATGCTTATTTATCATTAAAAACAATTATAAATAATTTTAAAAAGTCCTTTATTTTTTAAAATGTTGTTTTTTAAAATACTAAAAAACAATGTTTTGGAACAAAAAGAAATAAATTGAATCACTTTGAAAAAATAATAGAATAAAATATTTTTTATAAAGATAGTGGAGTTAAATTAAAAAATTAATGGGTAAAAATGAAATTCACCCTTATTTTTTTATCCTAAATAAGGCCTTGCTATTATAATAATAAACTAACATTATAAAAATAAAAATTTTAAAAGTTCTACACAAAGATATAAGTTTTTTTTTTTTTGGATTTAAGTATGAGAACGTGGAATTTAAAGTATAAAGTGCATTTTTAACTATTTATGTAGAAATCTATGCATTTTTAACTATTTATTTAGAAATCTATGCATAAAATTTGTGATAAAATCAATTATATACATTACAAATATACAATTAATCATAATTTTTACTAATAATTATTATTTTTCACCTTATCCTCTAAACTACATTCTATTTACTTTTAGAAACAAAAAAAAAAACAAAAAAACTAATTCAAGATTTTTCTAAATGATGAGAAAACTGTAAAAATAAACCATTTAAATCAAATTATTTATCGATTCTATTTAGTAGTGTAACAAAAAAAATAGTTCATAAATAACATTTAAATTAAGATACTGTTAAATTTTAAATTATACAGAATAAAAAATATTTCTCTCTTAAAAATAGAAAAATAGTATAATAAATACGTCAAATATCATAGATATTAAAATATTAATAAAATATTGATTGATATTTATAAAAAAATTACATAAATAATATTAAATCTGCAAAGTATTATTATAATAATAAAATCAATAAATTGATATGCTTAAAATTTTATAAAAATAAAAATATTTGTATTCCTGCAAGCACAAATATCAAAGAAATAGTTTATCATCTATAATAATCTTCAAAACTCAACAAATTTCCCTATCATAAAAGTTGCATGCGAGTTAAAAAATTATTATAATTATAATAGTAATCACTAATAATGTCATTTAGTTATATTCTACCATTTATGTTTAATTTTTTAAATTTTTATAATAAATATAATAAAGATTATGTAAATAATGAGTTAAAATAAATTATATCATAAAATTATTTTATAATATAATAGATATATAACCTTTAAGAGTTATAAAATTATTCTAATTATAAATCCTATATCAAAATGGAACAAAACGAGAAAAAGAAAGACTTAAATCTATTTATTAAAAAATCAACACATTAATAGATAATATTTATCTATAAATAAAATTCTTGCATAACCATAAATCTTTATTATTTTATTTTAGCATGTAGAATATTTAAACTATGCACGAGACTTGAGACTTTTTGGGTGACAAAATCACCCCATAAAGCTTGTAGTTGTTAGGTGTTGCTCAAAATTTCTATTTAATTATAATGAATTATCACCTATTAAAATTTTAATTCTTACGTAAGTAAAATATTAATATACTTTCAATTATTTTATTTTCTTGCAATATATTACTGGAGAAGTATAAAAATTGTAATTTTTTTTGTTTCTTCGACTATAAGTTAATTTTTTTTTTTTCAACCATGTACGAGTTTATAATTTTATAGGATTAAAAGTTTTTATTTATTTAAATTTGTTTCTAAAATAAATTATTGAATATTGAATTTATATAATTTATTTAAATTTTTAAGTTTTTATTAATATCTTTCATATATTTATATAATTTTATTATTTAAATTGTTTTTTAAATTATTTTAAACAAGATTGAAAACTAATATATAATATACATATTTGATAAAAATGAGAAAAAGAAATGTTAATATTTTTATGTGATTTATTAAATTCTTCAATTATAATAGAAAGTTGCGGATTACAAAACAATATTGATATATGAAATAAAGAATAACTAAAAATAAGCAGTATTTATTGCATAAAAATAGAAACTTAAAAAAAGCGTGAATGGTGAGTGAGTCTAAAAGTCTAATGTGATAGTAAGATTTATAAAGGTTTTGGGGCTATATTTCAAATGTCGTTGTAGTATAGTGGTAAGTATTTCCGCCTGTCACGCGGACGACCCGGGTTCGATCCCCGGCAACGGCGATAAGGTAAGCTTTTTCGGATGGGAGACCTTAGAAAGGTAAATTCAAATGCAATCCTGAGCGTAGATTGGGGACAACTGGGTTCAGTGTTGTCACAGCCTTTTTTTAGATTGGGGACTCTGCTTTCGACTTTTTGCTCTGTGTTTGGATGCGGGGTTTTGGTGCAGATCAAGTTCCGAACTTCGGCTTCTGGTACACCGTACACCTCGATGTCATTTGTTTTCAATCAAGTGTGTTGGTTTTATCGTTTTCTGTACTTTTCTAAAATCTTATTTCTAAAATCCTGATAGGATTTAGAAAATTATGAGAGCCGAGTAGCATTGAGATTTGAGAGTGGGAAGGTAAGGTGTTGACTGTTGATGATACACCCGTCCGTTACAAGCTTTTCTCCTAATTATTTCCAATGCCGGATACCACTCCAAGGTGTGTTTTGACTTTTGAATGAGAAATTAATAGATACTTACATTATCATGATTTTAATTAATTTTTTATAAATTAAAAAACTTGCATATATGTCACATAAAAATTTATCACAATCTTAACACGTGACAATTCAAGGCTGTCTAAGAACATTCAATTTTAAAAGGCTTTATTTAAATTCTTATGGACTATTTTAGGTCATTTTGGTCAAGTAGTGTTTCTAATCACCTTTCATAATTCATTAGTCAATATTGTTAAAATAGATCACTTCAGTCAAAAGTGATAACCAGGTCAAATTACCTATTGCTGCATTGGTCGAAGTCTAGCAAAGGCAACTCAAGGGGTGAAGTTCTTTCAATCTACTTTGAAATAGGAGAACACACTTCAATTTTGAGTAAATTGGTAGTGCCTAGCCTTTTTTTCATTCATAAAATTTAGCCACATGAGATGACACCTCCTCCAAGGCAAAGAAAGCCTTAAAGCTCAAAAAGAGTTTTGCAAAGTTACTTACATTTACTTCATTTCAAGAAGATAAGTGGGACTCAATATTGTGACATGTCATGTGAGATCAAAGGAGATTAAAGTTCAGGAATGGCTAGTGCAAATAATTTTGTCTGTTCTCTTTGTAGACGGGTGTCAATATAGTAAGACAGACATGATTGCTCTAACACATTATATAGAGTTAAACGAGTATAGATTAGCTAAAGAGTTAAATACTTAACATATAACTTAAGCTCTTATCAAACTAATTTTTTTTTATATACCAAATATTAGTTGTTAATATATTAATTTTTATTAATAAAATGATTCAAATTTAGATTGACAGTTTGACACAACTCACCACATTTACCTACAATAATGTTGATTGTTCCTTGGTGTGACATCAACATCTATCATAATAAGGTTGTTTAGCATAGGAAAAGTATTAACATTGTACAAATAATAATCTAGTAATCTAGTAAGTAAAAAAGATGTATAATATTTATCGACAATATGCATATTAAAAGAGAGAAAAAGACTTACACACTTTTTTTAGTGTAAAAAATTTTATATTAATATTTATTATAACTCTTTGTATATGATAAATTTATTGACTTTAACTATATAAATGAAATATTACGATTGAATGTCACTGTGAAACTCTTTTACGCTGTGTGTAAACAAGTATTAAACTCTTAAATGAATATGACCTTTGTATTTTAGGAAAATGAATCAGCTGTTAGTTGATGCCACAACTGTTGAAAAATTGCATCGTTCAAGTGACTGAGCAATCATCACTAACTAGGGAACCATGCCTGAGATGTTTCACTTGAATTTTAAAATTGCTATAATGGTTCGTGATGGTTTCTCTAGCCACCGACATTCTTGTGATCATATTGGTTTTGTAGATTGGTGCACAAGAGAATTGAGAGAAAATAGATTTTGCAGGATGAGAACGTAGTGGCAACAATAAAAATATTTCCTGCCAATATCAACATCAGTTTCATTTAGAGTAGAAATACCTATACACCGATTGTAGGCATCGATCACATTTTTCTTCACTCAATGAAGATTTGTTATGTACATATATTGATTGGCCAGTGTTGTCAAATTGCGGCCATGGCAGCACCATGGCAGAATAGCGTGGCGGGTTTTCAACAAAACGCCACAGTATGGCGGTTGCGTTGCAGCGTTCGGATTGCGGGTCATGGCAGCCGCCATGGCCATTGCGTGCATGGCGGCAACGCAGGCCATGGCGGAATATGCGTTTTTTCAGAAGAAAAAAAAAAAGGCTTTCGGGTCGCAGACCCGACCCGATCCAGAAGAATTTTTAACTCTTTAAACCCTAAAACAACCGTTACTCACCTTCACACCTGAGAGGGCCTAAGAGAGAGGAGACCGGCAGCGACCGACGACCACGCGACGCCAACGGGGACGCGAAGGAGAGAAACAGCGACATAACGCGCGACGAGACAGTGACGCGAAGAGAGACGAGACAGCGACGCTCGACGGCGATAGCGAGACAAGCGAGAAACAGCAACGTGACGCAACAGGCACTGGCCGGTGACGCAACTGAGACCAACGACGGCGACAGCGACAAACAGGGACCAGGGCCAGCAAAGGCTACGGCGACGGCGAGCGACTGAGATCGGGTTTTTTTCACTTCTCTGATTCTCTCTTATTTCTTCTTCTGAAGTCTGACTGTTTTTTTTTTTTAACTTTTTTATTTGTTTTAAATAATTTTTACATTATGTAAAAATTATTAATTGTGTTATTTGTGGAGAAGTTGCTCTGTTTTATTGATGAGTAACTCTATCTTTGTTAATTTTTTTTAGTATTAGTACACTACAACCTTTGAGCAAGTTTTGCCATGGCTGAAACACCAACAATAACCCCAACTCCAACAGATTCAAGGGTTAGCTCTAGAACAGACCCCGGTTGGAAATATTGTCACCAACTAAATGAAGCTGACACAAACATAGTTGTTTGTAATTTCTGTGGAAAAGTTATGAAGGGGGAAATAACAAGAGCGAAGGAACATATCATGGGGAAGAAAGGGAACGTGACAGCTTGTAAAAAAAGCCCACAACATGTAAAGGATGAACTTTGGGGACTTTTAACTAATAAAAAGTCTATAGCAACTTCAGTTTATTTGCCTATCAACATTAGAGAAATGGACTTTGCTTCCATTGGATGTGATGAAGATGAACCAGATGAATTTGAGGACTCTAACAATAATGTAGTTGCTGCCAAAAAGAGTATGGCTAGAAAAGGGCCAATGAACATGTTTTGCATAAATCCACTACAAGGAGTTAATAAAAAACAAAGGGAGAAAGTGTGACAAATGAACATAAAGGAGACATGTGACAAAAAAATAGTGGAGAAGGTTCATCAGTATATTGCTCGCTTTTGGTATCAAGCTGGGATTGCATTCAACCTTATTAAGTTGAAGAGTTTTGAAGATATGGTAATTGCTATTGGTCAATATGGACCAAATTTGCCCATTCCTAGTTACCATGATATTAGAGTTTCCACTATTGAAGAAATAGATGGAATATACTGAAGAGTTGATGAAAGGCCATAGGGAGCTATGGGTGAAGCATGGATGTTCTATCATGTCTGATGCATGGACTGATAGGAAACAAAGATGCATCATTAATTTCTTGGTGAACTCTCAAGCTGGGACAATGTTTTTGAAGTCTGTTGATGCTTCTGATTATGTCAAAACTGGAGAAAATATTTTTGAGTTAATTGATTCAGTTGTGGAGGAGGTTGGAGAGCAAAATGTTGTGCAAATGATCACTGATAATGGGAGTAACTATGTGTTGGCTGGTAAGAAGCTGGAGGAGAAAAGGCCACACTTGTTTTGGACCTCCTGTGCAGCCCATTGCATTGATCTAATGCTTGAAGATATTGGGAAACTTCCATTGGTTAGGAAGACAATTAGAAGGGAAATCGCCCTGGTTGGGTTTATCTATGCCCATTCTAGTACTTTGAGCATGTTGAGAAGTTTTACAAACAAGAAGGAGTTGGTGAGACCTGCAGTGACTAGATTTGCTACTTCTTATCTCACGTTGGAAAGACTCCATGTTCAGAAAATCAATATTAGAACTATGTTTGTTTCCAGTGCATGGACATTAAGCAAGCTATCAAAAGAAGCTAAGGGAAAGGAAGCTATGAAAGTGGCACTCATGCCTTCTTTTTGGAAGAATGTGGTATATACCCTTAAAATCATGGCACCACTTGTAAAAGTGCTTCGTCCTGTTGATGGGGAAAGGAAATCATCAATGGGTTTTTATGAAGCAATGGACAAGGCAAAAGAAATCATCATGAGGTCATTCAACAACAATGAAAGCAAATACCAAGATGTGTTTTCTATTATTGATAAAAGATGGAATTGTCAACTTCATAGGCCATTACATGCAGCTGCCCACTTTCTTAATCCAGAGTTCTTCTATGACCACATGGAAATGGAGTTTGATTTTGAAGTCACGAATGAGTTATATGAATGCATTAAGAAGTTGGTTCCGGAATTACATGTCCAACATGCAATTCTGACCGAGTTGCACCTTTACAAAACTAAAGTTGGTCTTTTTGGACATGAATACGCTATGCATCAAAGGAAATCTCATTCTCCTAGTAAGAAACTTCTACTAATTTATTTTATGGAAGTTTTAATTTTACAAATCCTAAACTTACAAGCCATGCTCTTCTATGTAGCTTATTGGTGGCGAATGTATGGCTCCAATGCTCCGAATTTGCAGAAACTAGCTATAAAGATTTTGAGCTTGACTTGCAGTTCCTCAGGTTGTGAAAGGAACTGGAGTGTATTTGAGCAAGTAATTCTCCAAGCTAATTTTATTTTATTTAAATTTCATGGTCAAGTTTCATTTGACCTTTATTTATCTTACTTATGTAATGTTTCAGATTCACTCCAAAAAAAGGAATAGGCTTGAGCACCAAAAGTTGCATGACTTGGTGTATGTTAAATACAACCAACAACTTAAGCACAGATATAATGCTAGAGATGAAATTGATCCAATTTCTCTCAATGACATTGATGCTTGCAACGAATGGTTAATTGGAGAGATGGATGATGCTACAGATGATGGAAATGAGTTGGTGTTTGATAATGATGAAGGTTTAAATTGGGCAACTGTGTATGAAGCTTCAGGGGTTGGAGAGCCTAGGATCTATACTAGGCGTACCAAGAAAAGAAAGGACCCAACAAATGATGGTGCCCAGACATCTAAAAGGCAAGCACTAGAAAAAAATAACCAAGTTCAAGTTCAACAAGAAGATGAGGATGAGGAGTTTGAGGAAGGGGAGTCTGAAGAAGAAGCAATCAGAGCTCATTTTGACAATGACAAGTCAGATGACGATGAGGAAGAAGGATATGCTTCTCTTGATGATGATGAGAAGAATTTAGATGAGGATTATGTTGGAGTTAATGAAGATGAATAGGTTTTAGGTTTTGAAAAGTAGAAATTGTTTTTTGTTTGTTTTAAGTTTCATGACTTTGGTTAATTTTAATTTTAGATCATGTTTTAATTTGAATTTTAGATTATGTTTTCAGTTGAAGAATATTAGGTACTTTTAACATTGTACTGATTTAGTTATATGAGACTATGAGTGTTGTTTTCATTGTTTTTTTAATTATATTTCATGTTTTATATTCTCTTTTTGTAACTTTTTTAATTTATATTTAGTATTTTGTTAATGTTTATAACTTTATATATAAATTTATTACTATTTTTTAGTCCGTCATAGCGTTCGCCATTTCCCACAACGCCATCGACTATCGCCATATGGCATTTTTTTGACAAACCACCATAGACCGCCATCCGCCATAGATAACATTGGCACAAATGCGATGTGAATGAGGTTCCCTTACAATATTCTTTGAAAGGCCATGGTAATTGGTACATGATGTAAAATGAGGTTCCCCTACAATGTTATTTGAAAGGCCATGGTAGATACTACTCATCGCTGAAGTATAATTTTTTTTAACCTTTGGTAGACACAATTGTCAAATATAAAGTATGAAACCAACAACTTATAAATATTAACAACATAAAAAAAGGTGTGTATAAGGATACAATAACAACTCTCCTATTCCTCACCTACTTTAACCAATGTTACATCCATCGTAAAACTGTAGGCGAAGGTACTCGCTAAATTGTTTTCCTTTGGAAACTGAAAAAGATCATTGAGATCATTCATACTGAATAAAGTTCACTCAGTTTCAATACCAAAAGGTTATGACAGTAAACAATAAGTGTAAACCCTCGGTCAACTAACTGGCCATCCCAAAACAAAGCAATGCACATAAAGCGGTTTGAAAATGATCGTAGCCCCAATCCTCAACTCCTACGTCTTCAGTCATTTATTGAACCGGTTAGTCCAGAATACACCATGGCACCGGGAGATACTATTTATACAAACAGAGGTTAACAGAATTTTCATGAGCATTACTGCCTAGTGTTATGGGGAAAGACTAATGATTAAGCCTTTTTACCTAAAAGAAATCAAGTTTGATCCTTGAAGATGGACTGATGGTACTTAGTAACATAATCTAAACAACAAAAAAGTACCAAAATGATATAAGTGAGGTACACGACCCCAATACAGGCACATACTATGACAAAGGATAGCATAAAGGCATCGTCATATTTCTATTTTCTAATTACATGATGATAAATTAAAAATCCTATTCCTATTATTGTTCATTGACAACTTTCTCCGTACAATTTTTGTTCAATAAGCCAGGCTAGTGCTATCAAATTTTACTATATTCTCACCATTTATTTAATGGAAAAAATTGACTATCCCATTGCAGCAGCATAGAACCTATTGACCACAGCCCACATGCATATCATGTATATTTAAGAATTTGCAATTCTTTCAAATCAAACTCATTAACATTGTATTTTGTACATAACTAGGGTCATAGATTAAAGGAACCACCATTGATTTAAAAGCAGAGTTTGGAAGTCAGGGTAATAGAATAAAGGGTTCAAACCTCAGCGAGCCCCAAATATCTCTTGTGGAGGATCATAGATACTTGAATCGGGAAAAATCTCCTCAAAATCTTGTTTCACTTTGTTTCTCAAAAGCGGATGTGGCAGGAGTCCTTTCAACAAAATCCTGAATGGCAACTCCTCTGGTGGATCCGGAGAATTCTTCATATCCTCATATATATTCATTGCATCTGCAGGAGATCCATAGTTCAAGAAGCCCCTTATGACTTCAGTGTAAGTCTGAGAATCAGGGAACAGATTCTCCTTTCTCATGCTTTCCCATAATTGCGATACTTGTTCCATTTTTTTACACCTAGCTAATGCAATGATCAAGTCCTTATAGAGGTATGCATCAGGCTTATACCAATCTTGCTTTTGCATTACCTTAAACATCTGAAAATTCATTTAGTTAGGTACTTGTAACTTGTAAATTCAATACGACAAGTAGTGGCTATAACAAAGAGGTTCTGACAAAGAAACATTATGACAAACAGGTTACGGGGGACAGAAAGTGAGCACTAAAAATGCAAAAGGAATAGAAAGAGGAAAAACCATGAGAGCGAGAGAAACTTGTTCTTGGCGCTCGAGTTCAGTGAGAACAGCGATCATATCCATCTTCAAGAGTCTGAGAACGTGAGTTTTGATGAACTTGTGAAGCTTATCGTCATCATCCTTAAACCTCTTTAACCCCGATAGCACAAAAAGCGCTTCTTTGCCAATGAGCTTTTTTCCCCTCCAAAGGGGCCCTCTGGGCCTTCCGTCGTGGTATTGCCTGAAACACGACGCCGTTTTCAAGGAATCACGTTCAACATACGGAAATGAAGTTGAAGCGGCTTTGCTACTTCTTAGTAATACCAATACCGAAGTCAAATCTCGGATGTTCCATTTATTTGAGAATAAACGACTCGCCATCACCACTGTTTCCACCAACCAAACACTTCTATACCAAGGAAATCAAATCACACACACCAAACTCTAAAGCTTTGTTTTCTAACTTTTTTTTTTTTTTATATGGGACTGCAGTCTGCAGGGTAACCACTAACCAGTCAGCTTCAGATTTTGTGGTTTGGGCCAACATTTGGCCCAAATATATATTATTATTATGTTCTCATTTAATAACCCAGCCCAAAAGATAGAAATACAAAAGTATTTGAAAGCTCCTCCAAATAATTAGTTTGTTTGTGACATTCAACTATTTTATATATATTAATCCAGTTCAAGTGTTATGTTACTGTTGTATAAATTCCATAGCATATTAGAGAAAAGGTTTGTTTTCTGGCAAGGGGGAAATGAGAGAGAAGTTGAGGTAACTTCTAAGAGACATGATGATGACACACAGGAGGTGGTGAGAAGCAAGTAAAGTGAAGAAACCTAATCACGTGTTCGGTGTTCCCCACTCAGCTCCAGAATGCTTAATCTAATGAAGTACCGGGAAGAGTAGATTTGCTTCAACAGCAATTTGCTTCACATAATGCAATTAATATTGTATTGCTGCTTGTACCTCTCCTACTCAACTCAAGCAAACCAAAAATTACATTTGATACATGCAATATACAAAATTTGAATGGTAGAACCAATTTCGTATCCAAAATAATAAAATAAAATTGAAAAAAAAAACAATTTGGCCCGATCTCTTAATTTCTTTCGGGCATCCTTGATTCCTTAATTGATAAGGTGACACACTATGACACGTTAAATAAAATAAAAAAATGGATATCTGTAATTTTGGTATGACTTTGTAACATAAAAGGTGAATTGATTAACGAGTAAAGGCATAGAGGACGAGAAGAACGTAGATAAGGAGAGCAGTGGGGACAAGAAGAAGCAAAGGAGCCACGGCAGCGTAGGTATGAAGACTACCACAAGCCAAAGTTCCCAACTTGATCTGCACCAAATCAACAAGTGCTATGACCAAAAACCCGCATCCAAAGACAGAGCCAAAAGCGGAAACCAGAGTCCCCAACCTCAAAAGGAGGGTGTTAATTTTGGCAACACTGTGAACCCAGCTGTTGTTGTTGTCGTGGTCACCATCGTGGACGTCCTTGCTCAAGTTGATGACGTTTTTGAGAGCCAAGGCGATGAGACTGGAGAAGAGAAAGGAGCTGAAGGAGTAAACGTGGAACACGATGAGGCCCTCCGAAATGGAGACTCCGGCGGCGCAGCCTCCGTTCTCCTCGCCGATCAGGCTGCTGCTGCTACTGCTACTGCTACTGCTACTGCTGATGCCCAGGAAAAGGGCTAAGGTGAACAGTGAATTTACGTTCACCATGCCGTCTAGAGCCATTATGTGAATTCTCGTCGTTGTCATTTTCCGGCGTGACACGTCAGAAATTTCCGCTGATGAAACCAAACCAAAAGATGATAACATTATATTTTTCTTCGCATAAAACTTGATACTGTTTTGTTCTTGCAGCTCGGGATTGTATTTATATTGCTTGCAAGCAACATTATAATAACAAGCTTACGTTTGGAACCAAAACCACATATCTTGTTTACCAGTCAGAAACGAAAGCCAAAACAACCAAAATAACTTTCGCCGTTGCCGGGGATCTTATAATAACAAGCTTACGTTTGGAACCAAAACCACATATCTTGTTTACCAGTCAGAAACGAAAGCCAAAACAACCAAAATAACTTTCGCCGTTGCCGGGGATCGAACCCGGGTCGTCCGCGTGACAGGCGGAAATACTTACCACTATACTACAACGACATTTTGTTATTAAATTAAAACATAACATTTAATAAATTATTATTATAACTAGTGTCTTCACATTTGGCATTAGCTTTTCTCAGGCCTGGTAGAGGTGGTTTTTACTTTTCATCTTTTAAATTTATAAAAATAATATTTTTTTACTTTCAATTTTTTTACACTTACATCCAACATGATAAACTAAATAAACTTATTATTTTATAGTGTAAATATGATTTGTTAGTGTATTAGTTTTATTAATAGAAAAATTTGAATTCATGATATGTTCCTCTTTTATCTCTACACAAATATATTTTATTATTAAACCAATCTTATAACTCCAATCGAATAATACTGATTCATATGTTTTATATTTGCCTCTTATTTTATTTGAAGAATTTGAATAAGAACATGAAGCAAGGCAAAGATAATGTTATAAATCAGGTAGATAGAGATAGATAAATTAAAAATTAATAAATAAGAACAAATAAAAACTCTTAATTTTGTTGTTATTACCGGTTATTATTATTTTTTCTTTGTATTTTTTAAAGGATTGTTTTCTCTTTGTTGCTACAAGTGATTACTGTTTCCTTTTTTATGTTTGATTGAAATCTAAGTTGCAGCTGGATGGATGTGTTTTAGATCATTGTTGCTATTAGAGTTTTATTATTATTATTATTATTATTATTATTATTATTATTATTATTATTATTATCATTATTATTATCATTATCATTATTATTATCATTATTATTATTATTATTATTATTATTATTATTATTATTATTATTATTATTATTATTATTATTATTATTATTATTATTATTATTATTATTATTATTATCACAAGAAGTTATTGTTGTTGGTTTATCCAAATAAAAAAAGAGTAGTCATTGTTCTCAGCTAAAATGAGTGAATAACAGTAAGAACAATATGTAAATGGTGTAAAAAAATTTAATTTTATGAGAAATTTATTAATTTAATTAGTATACACCGTTAGTGATAAATAATCAGTGTTGTAAACTAAATAATAATAAATAAAATAGTGTATATCAATTAAACTTAAAACTTACTCTTCCTATATTTATATTTCATCTAGATACGATAGTAGCCATTGTTTACTTTTAAAAAGTTTTAAAATTTATAAATTTGGCATGATCAAAAACTATAAAACTGGAAAAATTGGTAAATATTCCAATTAAGTATTTAAAAATTGATTTTAAGCAAGATCATTACCATTCCAAATTAAAAATATTAAAATTTTATGTGACACAGAAGTTGTTCGGGTGGCGATGGAATGGGTAACGTTTTGAGCGAGCAAATTTTTATATCAATTAAATATTCATTAAATTTTAATTTACAGGTTAACAAATTGTTAACTAAAATCATTAAATCAATGTACAAATTATTTAACATTAAATAATCATAAATTATTAAATGTTATAAATGTTTTTAAAAACATTATAAATTTATTGACATAAATAATAATGGATGAGATTTCTTTTTGGAAGCTATTCGCGAAAACAAGAATTGAGTTGGAAAAGTCTTTTTGGGATGAAGAAATTAAAGCACAATATGGAATTGTGAGAATGATAAGTGTTCTGGATCAGACGTTTTAATTTTTGCTTACAGATGTATCGAGAGTCTCCTCAATTTCTTCCACTTACTGGATTTTGTCAACCAAATAACAACATCAACAACAAGACTCTTTTTTTCAATCACATTTGGACAAACAAGTACCCTCAAAAGTTCACAAGTTGGCACCTAATAAATTACCCACGAATGATCACTTGGTAAAGCCTAGAATAATCAACAGTGAGGGAATTGGTGGCGTGACAACTAATCAGAATCATGATTACACTTGTTTTTGTCATGTTCAATATTGACAAATGTGTGGATGGAATTATGTGTCTGGTGAAAAGTATATACAACATTACACAAACAGTTTCAAAAACAAGGATTGCAATTCATGAAATTTATTAATGACAGCAAGGCAAAACACAAAGTTTAACGGTTCCTATGGTTTGCAAGTTTTTCGTACATTTAGAAGACACGATGATTTTGTTTTCAAGAGTAGAGAAGCACAAGTAAATGTAATAGTTCTTCCAATTTAGCTCACTTCACGAAAATGGAATCGAAATTCAAAATTAACCTTCTATAGTTTTACTAAATAGGTGATGAATTCCTCCTTATGTGTTACCGGAGCAGATATTTGAATTTTTATCTATATCAATTTTTCTATTTAATTTTTTATTGATTTGAATTTTTATCTATTTTGATATTTCTATGGAATTTTTTATTATTTTTTTTTGTACCACAATTTAGAAGATATATTTTTTTTTTTTACTTATTTTCAATAATTACTGCTTGACTTATAAAATAATAACAATAATAATAATCAATTATAACTTATAAAGTTGGTTTATTGAAAAAGTTTCCTTTTAAAAAGACAAAAAAAAAAGAAGTGAGATTTTAAGTTGGAATTTATCTATTACCAGGAAATTCATCAACAACTAAATTCGTATCAAACCAACGGTCCAACGGACGTGTACTTTAAAAATAATGCAGTACTCCACATAGTGATTTGTGCACTTCGTGCTACACTTTTCGTACTAAATAGCATTTTGTTAGTTACTTAAGATTTTAAAAATAGTTTATAAAGATATTTTAAAAATTTATTTATTTTAATGTAATTATTTAAATTGAAATATGGCATGATTATTATTTTAAAACTATTTTAAATCTTTCTTATAAAAATATTTTAAATCTATGTATAAATTACATAATAAATAACATTATGTGAGTAATTTAATTCATTAAATAAGATAAACAATTATTATGAAGTAAAAGTTTCCAACAAAATTTCTATAACAGCATTCTTCCAATTTTCATCTCTCACACGGTTGTACAATTTACCTTTTCTAAATTTATAAATACTCATACTCACAACTTGCATACGTCGAGGAAGAAAGACAAGGTTAATATGACGGGAAAGCTGGAAACAAAGGAGTTATTGTTAGTTAATATAATCTTTAATCTTATTTTGATGAATGTACTTCTCTCTAGACTAGAGGACTATATTACTTTCGCTTTGCCAGCTTTTTCTAACCTTAGTCACTAAAGGATAAAAAAGAAAAGAAAGACCTCTAGCACCTAAGTATCTGCTACCCATGACAAAAGTCAAGCTTCAAATACCCAACAGCTTCACAAAGTTTCTCTCTTGCACCTAATAGCTTTGATACCACAATCACTGAATCACCTGCACTCAAGGCAAGTTCAGTCATATTCAACATGCAACTGAAATAACATTAACTAAATCAAATCAAAACGTAGAAACCCAATCCAACAACACACGATAAGGTAGTAATTAGTAAAGGTAAAAACCTATTTCTGGTATATAAGTGGGAGTAAAATAGGTCCAACACCTCGGCATCAGTATCCACCTCATTATGGTGCATCAGCTCCTTCTCACAAAACTCTGACAATAGGATCATAGCTTCACTTAAGCACCTACATCACCCTAATCAGAATGTGAAGATCCAAAACCCACAACATGATAGAGACAAAAGAAAGAAGGGTCTTCAAGACAAGGGCAGAGTTAAGAAACTAACAAAAGGAGCAAAATAAAACTAATACCTGTATTGGAAATAGATAATTGTAATGTTGCTACCCCGTTCTTATCCTGCAAAATCTGTATTTTTAATCGTGTAATCTACAAAACCAAACAGAGCACAGAATGACTGTGTAAGAGAAACCATCACGAACTATTATATCTATTTTAAAAATTCTTTCATATTCACACAGTTATTGTATCAATGCACTGCTGGTTCATTTTCCTATGGGAGGGGTTCATTTAATATGAATATTATCTATACAAAAATTACTCAGCTTTTTACTTGCTAACAAGGTAAAATAAGAAAAAGGTAACTAAACAGAGGTATCTATTGGCAAGGGTGCGAATATCCGTATAATTTTAATAGTTTCTACATTGTTAAGATCCTAACAGCTTTTTGGTCCACACCTACAGGTAGTCCTTTCCATGACCCAACTCTCAACAAAAAACACCAATTGTGAGGACTTAAGCACAAGAGGAGAGTACAACCCAAAAAACTAGTCTATCAGGTGAGAGAGTCTCAAAGCTTAAGTACCATATTAAGTAGTGTGAGTTATTCAATGTGAGACTCCTTACAGCATATGACAAGAGAGTTAATGTCCTGTTGAAAATCTCTAACCTTCTATAGCCCAAAAATGAAGACGTCTATCGTATATTATCCTAAAAGAAAATATTAATAATTTTGAAGTGCCAAGCACACATTTTTAAACCATGTAGAATGAAGATGTTAGGACATAAAATTTTGTTTACTTGGGTATAAAACTAGACGACAGGAAAAGATATATAATGTTGACTAGACAATTACCAGCTAAGAAGCAGAGACAACACCGCAAAATTGATTGTGAAGTACACTGCCTATGATCACAGGAACATGAGAAGAGTAGCAGACCACACACAAATCAGACAATGCAGAAACTAAATTACAAATTCCAGTTACATAGACTGCTAGAATTTTATCCCATTCCAGTTCCAGCTGGCCAGCACTTAAGTTACACCCAAGTATGTCTTCTCAAGAAGGATCATCTTTTTCAGTCAAAATTGATGCTCTTTGATATCTCAATTTATCAAGTTCCCTCCCTAGATAATCTAAAGTAGTGTCTGTAACATGATTAGGGCTGCATCCAGCATCCAGCATCATTTTTAAGAACTTATAAGCATCCTTCAATCGCCCTGCCTTACTGTGAACTTCAATCAATGTATTATAAGTAACAACATCAGGATTTATCCCACTGCTCCTCATTTGCTCAAAGAGCTTATTCACCTCATCAATTCGGCCTGCCTTCCCCAAAGCATTGATGAGAGTATTATACATAACTATGTCAAGATAACCACCCTGCTTAAGTAGCCTATCAAGAACAGCACTGGCTAGATCAGCTCTTCCCATCTTTCCTAAACCTTGAATTATCATATTGTACGTGGCTATATCAGCTGGGCAAAATTTTTCTCCCATTTCAGTTAGAATTGCCCAAGCCTCAGCAAAATAGCCCTTTTTGACAAAAGAGCTCATGATAGAATTATAAGTATAACTAACAGGATCCACACCAGCGTCACTGAAAATCTCAAACAATTTGCAAGCCAAGCTCAACTTTCCCTTGGCCAGAAATATAGATAAGAAAGTATTCACCATATCAACATCAAAAGAATCTGGACCTTTTTCTTGAACTCTTTGTCCGCGGGAAGGAGTAAACAGCTGGGAAGAATAGCCAGTGGAGGCCACTTGATTGGCCAATTTATCCATGTGTGGCGATGATGACCACTCGTCAATTTCATTGCAGGAAGTTTCCTCTGCATTATCAATGTTGGTGGTATCTTGGGCATAGTTTATAAAGCTCATGATGTCACTAAAATCGCCTTTTGAAGGGAACATAGGCAGGTAATCCTTTTTCTTTCCAGGTGGGTTCTTGATAGAAGCTTCCATTCCAGTTTTCCACTTAAGAACAGAAGGTAACAGATGACCTTCCCTGATATGCTTCATAAGGCGGTCGGTCCAATCCCAGCGACCATGTCTGTGAATGGTAATCAAGAGGGATGTTATGGTGACAAGATCAACAACAAAACCCCTGGTTTCCATTTCTTCAACTAACTGCAGAGCCTCCTCGAGTTGACCCTCCTTACAAAGCTGCAACACAACAATGCTGTAAGAAATCCCATCCACAAATTGGCCCTTATTCTTGAGGTCAGAAAACATAGTATAAGCAGCTTCGGACCTGGCATTCCTAAACAATCCGTGAATGAGAATATTAAAAGTGGAGGTGGAGGGCCTGACCCCTTCTTGAAGCATTTTCTCAAACAGGTGGCAGGCTTGTGTAACCTTGGTGGCCTTAAAATGGGCATGGAGAAGAGAGTTATAAACAAGTGTATCGGGGAGGAATCCATTGGTGTGCATGTGATTAAAAAGGGTGATGGCCTGATGGAGTCTATAAGTCTTGGAACAGGCTTGAATAAGGTTGGTGAAAGTGTAGCGATCAGGTGGGTGAGGTGAGGCATTGAGGTCGTCCCACACAAGAAGGGCATCGTCGACCATACCCATCCTGCAAAGTGCGGAGATGAGAGTGTTGTAGGTGCACAAATCAGGGGCAACGGAGGACTTCATCTCCTTGAAAAGGGAAAAGCAAGTAGCCAGATCGCCCCAAGAACCAAATGCGTGGATAGAGACATTGTAGCCCCATGTGTCAAATGAAAACCCTTTCTTGTCCCTCAGAGCGTGGAACACTTGCTTGAACTCGACCCTCATGTCGGCTTTTCTGAGGGCAACCAACAAGTGATTAGAAGCGATGGAATTGGGATGAAGCGCATTGAGGAGCTTGAAGAAAATGGAGAGGGCGAGAGGGAGTTGGTCTTTTGCAAGCAAGCCAGCAAGGAGAGAGTTGTAGAGAGGGGTAGGATCAAGGTGAAGGTGTTGCACATAATCTAGTAATTGGAGGGCTAAAGGGATGTTAGAGGAGATGATGAAGGAGCGGAGGAGGTGGTTGAGGGAGTGGGGAGGGAGAACCACGCCGTCTTGCATCATGGAATGGAGGAGGGAGGGGATGTCGGAGAATAAACCCTGCTGGCAGAGGGTGCGGAGGACGACGGAGTATGCGGCTGGGGGAGGGGGAGGGGGAGGGGGAGGGGGAGGGTTGTTGTGGGAGTGGCACCGGGACCGACACCATTCCAACAATCTAAGCTTGTGGGAAGGGTGAAGCGCTGGGTTTGAAAGGATTTTCAGAATGAGGGGTTGGGTCAGTCCGATTCCTGGACCCAGAGACAGAGCTGCAGATTGCGACTGGGATAGACTGTTGCTCACTGATGCCGCCACCAACACCTCTCCCAATTGCTTCAAATGCCTCATTTCACTCCCACCTTTCTCAAACAAACCATCACACTTTCTTTCTTCACCACTCCGCTTATTAGCTTCGCCGCCCTTTTCAATTTCCTTCTCTCATACAAATGGACAACTCCACCTTTATGTTACCAACCCATTTACTAACTTCATATATATTTCTACTATCTTAGACTGAAAAAATAAAAAGCACTTGTTTCAGCCTACCTAGCATCTTTAGAATTATTATAATTAGTTGCAGTATACCTTTATCTATTAAATTTCAATTTTATTATCAAATTAATTTTATAACTTTAATAATAAAATTATTTTAAATGAATGATTTGAATTCACAACTTTTTTTTTTAGTATAGGTAAAGAAAATTCTCATTTTTATATCATATTTCAAAATACTTATCCTAACCTTATATTTATATAAAAATTGGAAAATAAACTACTATATTTAAAAGATATTCAAATCCACAACTTTTGCTTCTTTAAATGTAAATTTTGTCACTAGATTAACTTATAATCTTATTAAAAAGATTACTTTAAAACACATTAAATTATTTATATCTATCCTATTATTAAAAAAGTATTAAATTAAAACTTTAAAATTGTTACAACAAATCAAAATAGAAATGTGAATACACAGGCACGACAATGCCTATGTTTTCACTGGTATAGATAAAGTCATTTCAATAACCACTTTCACCTTAACAAATAAAATCTCAATTGTTTAGGAATTGTATCGACAATTGAACTAAGGTTATCTTAAAACCGAGGTCAACTAGGATGAGACCTCACCCAGACCTCGACACTACATAAACATGACAAATTAATAAGGCGGATTGGCTTAATCTCATGATTGACTAAACCAAACATCATTAACACATCATTGGGTATTTCCTAATCAGACTCATAGACCCTGAGTCTATGTCAATGCCTATAAATAGATAGGTAAGCGTACAGGTAATGGTTGTTAAACGTTTAATATACATCTACTTGTTGACTTAACCTCTATTTAAATACTGACTTGAGCGTCAGAGTGACTTCCACAAGTCACCCCCTTCCCCGTCATATCGTTGCATAAGGAGAAGGAGAAAACACCTTAGATAGACAAACCTCATTTAGGACCTCACCTTGTCTAAATACTTATATTGTTCTTGAGGTAGGAACATTGATGCCCACTATAGGGCCCGATAAAACTTTCCCTAGACCACATGGTTACCACTAGAAGACATATCACCAAAGAAGCAAACCCGAACATAATCGAGCACACCTTTTCTCTCGTGGAAGGAATGTCTAAAAACACTAATGTTAGTGTCATGATCGCCCAACTCGGTGAAGAAGTGGAGCGCATGAGGAGATGAGAAGAAGAAGAATTGTAGCGAATTCAAAGACGCAATAGAGAAGACAAGAGCTCAGCCTGTAAGTTTCATTCTAAAACGAATTATCCCACTCGAGATGAGAAGACTTCGGTCTAGAAATTTCATTTTAAAATGAATGATCCCACCCAAAATCAGAAGACCTCAGCCTAGAAGTTTCATTCTAAAAAGAATTATCCCATCTAAGATGAGAACCCGAGATAAGAAGATTTGGGCCATGATATTTTATTCTTAAAACGAACTAGTCACCTAATATGAGGAGACCTCGGTCTGGAAATTTCATTCTAAATTGAATGATCCCACTCGAGATAAAAAGATCTCAGCTAGAATACTTCATACTTAAATGAATTATCTCACTCGAGATTAGAAGACCTTGATCTGAAATTTCATTCTAAAACAAATGATCTCACCCGATATTAGAAGACCTCAACCTAGAAGTTTCATTCTAAAACAAATTATCTCACCCAAGATGAAAATATCTTAGTCAGGATATTTCATTGTTAAAACAAACTATCTCACCTGAGATAAAAGGATCTCAACCAAGAGATTTCATTCTATAAAACGAATGATCTCACCTGAGATGAGAACATCTTGGTCATGATATTTCATTCTTAAACGAATTATCTCACCTAGGATGAGAAAATCTTGGCCAATAGATTTCGCTCTATAAAATGAATTATCCCACATAAGATGGAAAAATCTCGGTCATGATATTTCACTCTTAAATGAATTATCTCACCCGAGAAAAGAAGGCCTCAGCATAGAAGTTTCATTCTAAATCGAATGATTCCACCCAAGATAAGAACACCCCAACCTAGAAGTTTCATTCTAAAACAAATTATCCAACCTTGGACTAGAAGTTTCATTCTAAAATGAATGATCCCAACCAAGATCAGAAGACCTCGATTTGGAAGTTTCATTCTAAAACTAATGATCCACCCAAGATAAGTACTCGAGATAAGAAGATCTCAGCTAGGATAATTCATTCTTAGAACGAATTATCTCACCTATATGAGAATTCCTCAGTCTGGAATTTTATTCTAAATCGAATGATCCAACTCGAGATGAGAAGATCTCAACCAGGATATTTCATTCTTAAAACGAATTATTACACCCGAGATGAGAAGATCTCGACAAGAGATTTCATTCTATAAAACGAATGATCCCACCTGAGATGAGAAGATATCGGTCAGGATATTTTAGTTTTAAAACAAATTATCTCACCTGGATGAGAAGATTTGGATCGAGAGATTTCATTCTATAAAACAAATGATCCCATCCAAGATGAAAATATCTCAGTCATAATATTTCACTCTTAAACGAATTATTTCAGCCGAGAAGAGAATACCTTGACTTGGAAGTTTAATTCTGAAACGAATTATCCCACCCGATATCATAAGACCTTGCCTTGGAAGTTTCATTTTAAAACCAATGATCTTACCTGATTCTTGGCCTGGAAGTTTCATTCTAAAATGAATGATCCCACTCGAGATCAGAAGGCCTCGGCCTGGAAGTTTTATTCTAAAGCGAATGATCCCACCCTAGATCAAAAGACCTCGATCTAGAACTTTCATTCTAAAATGAATGATCCTAACTAAGATCAAAAGACCTTAGTTTGGAAGTTTCATTCTAATATTAATGATCCCACCCGAGATAAGAAGATATCAACCAAGATATTTCCTTCTTAAAATGAATTATCTCACCCAAGATGAAAATATCTCGACCGAGAGATTTCATTTTATAAAACGAATGATCCCACCCAAGATCACAAGATCGAGACCTGGAAGTTTCATTCTAAAACAAATGATCTCACCCAATATGAGCACTCGAGATGAGAATATCTCGACCAGGATATTTTATCCTTAAAACGAATTATATCACCTGAGATGAGAAGATCTCGACCGAGAGATTTCATTCTATAAAACAAATGATCCTACTTGAGATGAGAACCCCAGATGTGAAGATCTTAGCCAATATATTTTATTTTACAATGAATTATCCAACTCGAGAAGAGAAGATCTTCATTTGGAAATTCCGTTCTAAAACGAATTATCTCGTCCACATAGCTATTGTTTAATCTTATTATCAACAACACCCAACTTTATCTCAACAATTACTAGTCAACTTGGTCCAGGTAATGACGTTATTTCAGTCTCACCTCAGACAACTAAAGCTATACCATCTCGACCTAGAAGCAGCAACGAAGCCATACTTTCCACTAGCCAAGTAACCACATTCTTTTGATTTGACCTCGGACAACCAAGTCTAGGTCATCTTGACAGCGACGAAGCCATACTTGCCAAACATCAATCATACAAACGAGTACATCTTAGTGGTTTACGTATTTGATGCTTAATATATGTTTATAAAGAATTAATTTGTGATTAGTCACACTGGGAACTAGATTAGCAGTATTGCTACTTTCTCCTACCCTAGAACCCTGAGATCGTAAGCTATCCCTAGCCAACATCTCCCAATACGAAGGGATATTGAATGAATTCAACAAGGATTTTACCAACTTGTGATCTTTAGTGATTTTCAGAAGTAATAAGGTGAGTAGATCTTAGAGAACAAGAACCTTCCAAAGGTAACATAAGTTTTAAGCATTTGTGCCCCATTTACGGGGGTCCATCCCAATTGGCCAACACTACGCCACATGTTGACCTTCCGAAGGGCACAAGAATCAAGGTGATGTGTCCCTTAATGAAAAGATTTTTTGCAATAGATATTATCTCTATCTAAACAATAAACAAGTCTAGAGAATTCCACAATCATCCTGGCATGACATCCTGAACCACCTTAATTTACCATCTTAGAACAAGGACACAAGACTTCATTTCAAGACTACGTCATCATTCAAGTCTCGGGGGCTCGTGTATTGGTGTGCACTAGTAAAACCTACATCATCTCGGTATGACCTACATTATTTCAATAGAATCTACATCATCTCAGTATGAGTTGCATTATGTCGATAGAACTTGCATCATCTCGGTAGAACTGCATAATCTCCGTTGAACTTACATCATCTCGATATGACTAGCATTATTTCGTTAAGACCTGCATCATCTCGGTAATTGAACCTAGACAATCTTGACCAATCTCGGTAAGAACTCTATCGTTTAATCACTAATCATACTACTTGTACCGAAGGTACCTCGATGAAGTCTGAGATGACCACGACTCAGACATCTGCATCCACAAATGAGCCTAAAACATTTTGGGAAAAGGATGATAAATCACGTAACATATCCGAATGTAGGCATGAAGCTTATAAATATGGAGTAGGTGGTACATGTCACCCCACCTCCACATTGGAAGAGGACGTTTCAAACTGTACTGAAGAGGAGACCTACCATCCAAGGAAAATATATCATACCTCAACATTCACTTGTTCTACATACATAGTTCTTGGAGCAGGATCATAGCGTTGTGCAATGGCTAAAAAAAGAACATAATGTTCCATATTCCTAGGTGACCTCAACCAATGAGTAAGAATGATAATGGGTCGAGACAGGTACTGGTAGTGGTTACCCACTACAAAAACGTGCTACCCACCACCCGCTAAAAAACCCATTGGATACCTGCTAAAGAAATACTCGCAGATTTTTTAATACCCACGGGTACTGCGGATATTTTAAAAAAATAATTTTTTAGTATTAAATATTTTTAATAAGAATTTTTACCAAATAAATTATTTATTTGTTGAAAATCTAGAAATAAAATTATACTAGCTTCTATAAGATTAATTAGAACTAAAAGTAGATTAATATAATATATTATAAGAAATATTTAACACAAATAAAATCTTTCTTTTATATTATCGGTATTTTTATAATAAATAATCTTATTAATTATGAAATTTTCATAAGAAAATAAGATTGATACAAATGAATTTTGATAATTAATATTTTAATTTGATTTATTTCACAAAAATATTATCTTTTTTTAATTTATATATATATATATAAATATATATATATATATATATATATATATATATATATATATATTATTTTAGTTTAGCAGGTAGCGTGTACCTGTAGGTAGGGGTACTATAATACTCATACATGTGTCATTAAAGAATGGGTAGAAAAAAACTCATATTCGTGGGTAGCGGACACCCATTTATACTATTCGTGCATATATTTTTGTTGGTTTTATCCAAGGATATCTGCAGGCGTGAATTTTTTTGCCATCCATACCAATTAGTGACCTCAAAGCCAGCAACTCTCACCAACCCATTTAAGACTCACACTTCGACCTAAATGACCTTAAATAAGCCTGGGGCCTGTGTACTACAATTGAACTGAGGTCATCTCAGAAATGAGGTAAACTCAAATGAGACCTCACCCAGATCTTGGCGCTACACGAACATGACAGATTAACAAGGCAGATTAGTTTAAGCTCATGATTAATTGAACTAAACATCATTAACACATTGTTAGGTCTTTCCTAATTAGGTCTATGGACCCTGAGCCTATGCTAACGCTTATAAATAGAGAAGTAAGTGCATAGGTAAGAGTTGTTGAAAATTTAATACACCTGTGTTTGCTCTGACTTTATCTCTGTTTAAATACTGACTTGAGCGTTGGAGTGACTTCTGTAGGTCACCTCCCCGGTGTCGTTGCATAAGAAGAAGGAGAAAGCACCTCGGATAAACAAACCTCATTCCAAACCTCACCTCATCTATATACTCATATTGTTCTTGAGGGAGGAACAAGAATTATTTACTTTAGTCTACTATTAGTGTAATAGTGTTTAGTTTGTCATTTCAATTAGGTGAAATGATTTTGACTCCATTTGCATAGCAAAAATCTATAAATTTTTTTAGGAGTTACTAATTTTTTCAAAAAAGTTATGCCAAATGGTTTTGCAAAAGATGTCTTATTTTTATATCCTAGCTTATTTTATTTTTGCATGTTTACCTTTCATTAAGTAATGCATTATCTCTCACTAATTTTCTCTCATCACATTATACAATCTTTCTCATTCATTAATATAATTATAGTAATTTATAATATAAATATATAATTTTAGAAAAATATAATTTAAATATTAATTATAGAAATTTATTATTTAAATATATAATTATATAAATTTAGAATTTAAATATGTAATTATAATTTAAATATATTAATATAGAAATTTAAAATTTAAATATATTAATTTATATATTAAAATATGTTATAATTATTTTCAATACCTCATTGTTAACCTAATGATTAATTATGCTTTTACTTGTCATTTTACAATTTTAAACTACTTGTTAAACTAGTATTATTAAATACTTACAATTAACTTTTTTATTTTTAAGTGACTTTTCAACTAATTTTGCTAAATCCATCATAAATATCATCCAGAGTAAAAAATGTATTACTACTCATGATACAAATATATATTTTGACAATCTGTGTTTGATTTAGTCAAAATTTACGTAATATACAATTATCAAACTATAAATACTATTATTATACGTTCACGTAAGAGCAGATAACACCGCGTAACTTGACATTAAAAAACAAAGAAACTCAAGTTTGATTGTCCTAGACAGCTACGACTAACATATTTTATGGCTGAAAATGGAGATAGGACTTGGCAGACCCATCTTAATATTTCCGTAAACATTCTTGGCGTTAACAACAACCAACTTAATATTTATATTCTTTGCAATCTTTTCTAGACTTTAATGGTTACGAACATATGAAACATGAAGGGCTGTGCAGACTGTAAACTCTTTATGTTTAAAGTAAAGTAAATTTAGTTATGTTATTTGTTTTTTTACTCAAAATTCTAAAATTATTATTTTCCATTCAATATTAAGTTTGTAATCATGTAATATGAAATAATGGTGAAAAGATTAAAATAAAAATCTAAAATTTAAAGGGTTTATAAAATACGAAATATTAAGATTTCAGGGTTTCTTTATTTTGTTATTAAAGTTGATAAAATTTAAATAAAACATACTTTAATATATTCAACCGGTCTATAAGATGTAAGTTTAAAGATTTTAAATAGGAAAATAAAAAATACACTAATTCACTTAATTTTAAAATAAAAAACAATTAAGTAAAAACTTAAAATTAGTGTCGTGCAAAAAAATTGTTATATCATACTTACACTAAATGAGTTATGAATTTCATTTATATCATAATTGGTAATTGATTCTATAATTTATTTTTATAAACATTTAAATTCTTATATTTAAATCGACACTTTTTGGGTTTAATTTTTATTTAATAAAAACTTAAAATTTAAGTTCCTCCATATAAATTATAATGAATATATTGAATACAACATTTTTAGGGTTTATTTCTCAAGTGACTATTTTTGGGAGTTACTTTCGAGAAGAATATTTTTGGATTTTTTTAATTAATTGAAAGCATTTGGATTCTTTTCCCTTTATTTTTAAATTAAATTTTAATTATTTTAAAAAATATCAGTAATTAAAGTAACCTCATATCATAATAAAATTATTTATTATAAACTTAAAATATAATCTATATGCTAAAATATATTTATTTATTAAAAAGGAATGATCTGATAATTATATTTTTAAAATATTTCTAATTAATTTTTATGTAAAATAAATATTTATCATGTCTGTTACGTAAATAAAAATATTAATTATATAATATAATTAACAGTAAAGAAACAATCTATAAATATTATTTCTTTTTCTTATCTACTTTATTATATCTATAAATCTTAAACTTGTATAACATGATTGAATCTTCTAAGTAAATGAAAGATTTCTGAAAATAATCAACCATATTCTTCAGTAGTTATTTTTTGAAAAGGGAAAATTCCTTCTTCACTAGTTATTAATCATTGATACAATTCATAAACAATTTACACATGACCACTTAAATAAATAAACTTAAACTTATATATATACACGAATAAATATTGTGTCTACAAACCTATTTTTTAGAAGGTGTCTTCAAACCTTAAACTTATATAAAAATAGGTCCATATTTATGAATTTGTACTAACTACTACACATAATTATGCGTGTGTACACTTATGTAGATGTTGTGTGGGGACCAATATATACATAGAATATATTATGTGTGCACAAATATATACAATAGTACATATTTATGCATATAAATATATTGATTGGTATTTATTTTTGCGTAATTTAAATAAAATAAAAGTTTATTCAAAATATACAATTAGCAGTCTGATATCTTGTTTAGTTGTATGATAATTATTTTATAGTTTAAAATGGCATTTTTGTCTTCAATAAATTTCTAAACTTTGTTTCTGATAACCAATAATTTTTTTGTCAATTTTTATTCTCAATAAAATCTTTATTTTGTTTTCATCACTTACTGTTAGGATGTGACTGTTAAATAATAGCATGATCGTTAAATATTTGAAGGATGAATTTTGGTAGTCTTAAAATCATAATTATTCATAATAAAATATTAATGTTACAATTTGAATCCTTATCTCATCGACTAAAGGTGACCCTGGCCTTAAGCCCTTAACCCAAAACGTTAGTTGCTACCGATTGAGTCACAGGATTCCTTTAAAGCCTTTACATGTGATAGAGCTACCCCAACACTAGCTGCCACTTCCATCACAAACACAAACCGCAGGTCCTCTGTCTCACCAACAACACAGTGAAACAAAAGAGGGAGAAGTGGGTGGAGGAGCACGAATCTGGAGAGAAAGGGGTTTAGAGGATTACAGTGAAGTCACCTGCTTCAAAAATAACTCCAACGCATCACAAAGAACGAGACAAGGTTGGTATCATTGAGGTTCACAATTTTAAATATGGGTTTCAAATTTCTTATATGGCCACCAAACGGTATGGACTCAATTAAAATTTTATCCAGGAAAAAAATGACAAAAGTTATTAGGGATAAAAAACAAATTTTAAAAAATTATTGGACACTAAAATCTTACATGAGTCGTTTCAAAATTTATATTTAATTAATAGTGAATTAAAATAAAATATTATATGTAAAGAATACATGAAACAAGAGTTCTTGTTGTAAGCAAATAAAAAATTAAATATAAATAAGTGTTGTTATCAGCTGAGTCAAACAATAGAAATACATACATTTAGAGTTTCAGAAGAAAAATACACAAGGACACAAAGTAGCCAATTTGTGATTTTTATTACTTATATATTACATAATTTTTGAAATTTTTACATAAACTTAATGTATCTTAATATCAAATCTAATATTTAAGATTTTGGATAGAAAATAGTGCCATATTTTCCTATATATACACTCAGGACTCATTGTTACTCATCTTTCCGGTGATGATCTCCGTCGTTTAAAAGAAAACACACATGATATCCTTAAATTTAAATCTAAGGCAGAAGCTGGTATTTCACATGATCGATCCATGTGCAGGTTTTAGGATGGGGAAAGGAACACTGGCATATTGATTGAGTTAGTCCAATCCATTTTCATGTTCTGTCTGTCAAACCAAGACGGATTCAGACAATCCATTTTAACACTTTAATATAAACTATTGAATTATATTTACATGTTTAAATTAAAATAAAAATGCATGTGGCTTTTTAGAATGATGCTGTAATAATTAACTTGCCTTTTTGTCTATATTATTTATGTATGATTACGTATTTAGATTTTTAATCTTTTCACAATAAAAACAGTTGTCTCTCATGTGTCCAAATAAAATAAAAGTGAAAATAACTAGAAAATTAACAAAAAAGAATATTCGTAACGGATTAATAAGAAGTATTTATGCATTTTTATGTTTAAAATAAAAAACTAGCTCCGGTAAAAGAAAACCTAAAATATTTGTGAACCTTTTTTGTAAAATATAAAATTTTATTGATAATGAATATTGTTAAAACTTAAATATTATAATTATAATAAATTTTATTAAATTGTTTTCCTATACTTTAAGTAATAAAAATGTATAAAATAGTATATGAATATGAATTAAAGCAGCGATGGTTAGATATTAGATAAATGAAGGTGATAATTGGGTTGGTGATAAAAATTGGTTGAAGGTGAGGAAGTAAGGTTATGATTGGTTAGGGAGAGGAAGAGCATATTAGGTGTGGCGACCTGGACGTGGACAGTGAAGAGGAACAAGGGCAACAAAAAAGAAAAACAACAGTGGCAAGGGGCACATTGTCCTTAACGGGGCCCCAGCCAGCCTACACCAACACAGACTTTTGTCTTTGTCCCACTTCCCCAACACGACGCCGTATAAAAACCACAAGAAATTAAAATATTTTTATATAAAAAATTAAACTTATTTATTTGTCGCTGGAAATGCTTTCTCTTTCTCACTCATTGACATTTCTGTTTTGTTCCCATTGGCCAATTCGGCCACTCTCCAGCTCCTTCTTCGGCCCCCTCCCTCTCTACCGTTTTTCCAACCCTTCTCTCTCTCTCTCTCTCTCTCTCAACTTCTCTACTTCGCTTACTTTACAGTTAAACTTTATCAAACGCCTTTCTTTTACCTTCTCTTGTTATCGCATCAATCCGTCTCACGTTGAGTTCCTTTTCTTTCCGATTCACTTCCTACATAGATCCGTTGCGTTGTTTTGCGCTTCTCATTTTCATGCGCTCTTAACTCTGCGGTTTCTGATCTGAATCACTATTCGCTGTTCGATCTGGCAGGTTCCAGAGATCGGAGGGGAGAGGAGCCATGGCGCATAGAGTGGACCACGAGTATGACTATCTGTTCAAGATCGTTTTGATCGGAGACTCAGGTGTAGGCAAATCCAACATCCTCTCCAGGTTCACTCGAAACGAGTTCTGCTTGGAGTCCAAATCCACCATCGGAGTTGAGTTCGCAACCAGGACTCTTCAGGTACTTCTGCTTCCTTTTTTTTTCTTTGCTCACTTTTACTTAGTCAACACACCTCATTTTGCTGTTTTTCTGATTTTCTGTTCTTTTCCTTCTGCTTCTTCTTTTCAATTTGCATTTATAGGCATTGGAGTACGCTCTTTCTTTTATTATTATTTTTTATCTTTGTTTCAAGGGATTAGCATGTAGCTCAGATCCTCTTCTGAGCAACATCCTGTCTTTGAGGAATGGTTTCTGTTTTAGGTATTAATATTATGATCAAGTCGAGGACTCCGATTTATATTTTCTAGTCTAATTAAAAAAAATATTCAAGTGCTGGCCTGATTTTTGTTCCTTAAAGATTAGATTGATTACTTGCTAGTTAGAATTTCTGATCATCATTAACCAAATAATTATCAATTAAATTAGGACTAATTTCATGTGGTGGATGCTGAGTAAATTTTTTGTTATGTTTGAAGAAATTTTCAATTGGATGACACGGGGATATGGCTGCTTTCGGTTATGTTGGAAGCTTTTTTGAATTGGATGGTATGCAGAGATGTTTGTTTAATTATGAGCAAGGTTTTAAATTGTGATCGTGCTCTTGATTTTGTCGCGTTCCTTGATGTGATGGGAAATATCAAAATTGCAATTTCGATACGGTTGCATAGGCTCCAAGAATAAGATCCTTGAAGTTGCAGTCAAAATCACAACCACAGATCCTTTTTTAAAAACATTGATTATGAATCCTTGTTTGTATTGCACAGCATTAGTAATGGTTGTTTCTTTTTGTTTACAGGTAGAGGGAAAGACTGTGAAAGCACAGATCTGGGACACAGCAGGTCAGGAGCGGTACCGTGCCATTACCAGTGCTTATTACAGAGGAGCTGTTGGTGCTCTACTTGTATATGACATAACTAAGAGGCAAACCTTTGACAATGTCCAAAGGTGGTTGCGTGAACTGAGGGACCATGCGGATTCTAATATAGTTATCATGATGGCCGGAAATAAATCTGATTTGAGTCATCTTAGAGCGGTTTCAGAGGATGATGGTCAAGCCTTGGCAGAGAGAGAAGGTCTTTCATTTCTTGAGACATCTGCACTGGAGGCCACCAACATTGAGAAGGCATTCCAGACCATTTTGACAGAGATATATCATATTGTTAGCAAAAAGGCACTCGCAGCTCAGGAAGCAGCTGCTGGTACCGCACTTCCTGGTCAAGGTACCACCATCAATGTTGGGGATGTATCTGGGAATACAAAGAGAGGCTGCTGCTCCACCTAATGTGAAATTTGAGGAAAAAACGTTGGTAGCAGATAGTATTTTTCCCCCCAAATCCTGTTTTGCCCCTTTCTCTTTTTTATCTTTCTTTTTCTCTTTTCTTTATGGGTGAGAGAGACACATGTAGAGTACATTTACTTAATTGAGTTGCAAAAACGAAGTTTGTGAAATTTATAAAAACAATAGTCTTGCTAGTTCCTTTGCATTATCTCTTCCGTGATGTGATAGTTTCTCATGAATTGATGTAATATTGGAATGGACAGATGTGATGACATAGTGTGGTGGTTAAAGGGAATCTAAACATTTCAGAGAGGTCGTCTATGTGGTGGTTATAGGTACCTTCTGGTTTTTGTGGATTCATATTTGTTACAAGGCTACTTTGAGGCCATCTGGACGGGACTATAGGATGATTCTTTTACAATATCTTCTTTTTTACCGCGTAAACCCAAACACCTCATTTGCAAATAGATAGCTACAAATTCAGGATTAAAAACTGACATACAAAGGTAGCACAACTATCAAGTAAATATGCTAGAGATTTGTTGTGGAGTCCAATGGAATCAGAGCTGTCCATTTTTTCTTTTTAATTTTCTTTGTTACTAATTTTTTAATTACATAAATATTACATTATATAAAAATTTATTTCATCTCTATTTAATTAATTTTTCAAAAAGTATAGAAAAAGAAAGAAAATAAACAAAAAGATGGAGAGATTCATTTCCCAGTTAAACACATCAATCAAAATACAACAACAAATTGCTTCCCCTGGACATCAATCTCAAGTTTTTATTTTCACTTTTTTGTTAGTTCCATTATAAATAGCAAACAATACATTACTAAAGTGGAATTTTAATTTTAGTTAGAGAATACATCAATGTTTTATTAATAAAGGAGGTGTGACCTTCATGCCTTACATTTTCTTGTATTTTGATTAGAGATAGAAAGCATTACACAATATCGATTTTTAGTTTTAATTAGATAATATATAATCCTATATTAGAGTATGTTTGACAAAATTAACTAAAAGTTATAAAATGATAAATAAAGACATAATTAATAATTAAATCAACAATGATGTATTTAAAATAATTATAAATTTTAATATTATAAATTAATTATATATTTAAATTATAAATTATTATAATTATATATTTAAATTATAAATTTTTATAATTACATATCTAAATTATAAATTTATGCAATTATATATTTAAATTATAAATTAATATAATTATATATTTAAATTATAATTTATATAATTAAATATGTAAATTTTAAATTACATATTTAAATTATAATTTTCTATAATTATATATTTAAATTATCAATTAATATAATTATATTAATGAAAGAGAGAGAAATTAAAAAGAGAAAGATTGTATCGTGCCATGAGAGTGGACAATACATTAATTCATAAAGAGTAAAATTGTAAAAGAAAATAAGTTAATTAAGTGAAAAATAGGAGATTTTTTAAAAAAGTTACTTGGAATAGTTTTTTTTTTCTAAAAAAAACTAATAACTTCTAATTTTTTTTAACTTTTTGCTATCTAAATAAAACTAAAATTATTTTAGCTACTATTTCAATTAGTTTTCCAGTTTTAACCTAATTGAAATACAAACTAAAAATACTATTAATGATAAAAGAGGTGTGACATTGAAGCCCTTACATTTTCTTGTATTTTGATTGTTTATCATGGTGGTTCATTGCAAATTGAGGGACACTTGAGGTTGATGTACCACATATGCAGTTTGTTGTATTCCCCTTGACAAATACTAGACATGGATAGGACATACAAAATGTATTACAATACTTTCTGTGCCGTGCTATATTTGTCTTACGCTAGAAAACAAAATGACCTTTATACAATTATTTTAATAGGAGTTTATAACAAACCGAATGTGGTGTTTTGGTTGCATACCTGTCTTCATCGGGCAGATTGATAGAGGCTAGTAAGACCTTCCCCGTGTGTAACCTTCGTCTACATACTTGTTCGCCAATGCTAGTCTCTTATCGATGATATTTTCGATACGCAAAACTATTCTCATGCTGACTGCTGTACATGTCACTGAGTTGATCATACCATGCCCCATCTCTCCCAACTCGACAAACTCTAGACACGCAAATTTAAGCTCTAAATTTCTGATAGTGGTTTCTTAAAATTTATTCATATTATGCTCCTCTGTCAGTTTATTGGTGTTTGTTCTTTGAATGCATAGGGAGCATGAGAAGAGACGGAAGAAGAAAATTGAAGGACAGGAGGTACAGACAAGAGGGATATTAATGAGAGGAAGAAATATTTGAGTGTGCTTTACTTTTAGATGGTGTTGTGCATTATAGTTTTTTTAGTAACACATTTTCAAACTTACGTCGTATGCTTAGACTTTTTAAAGTAAAACATAAAACATGTTTACGCTGTCTAAATCTTGAATATTTTAGCAAACCCAACTCACTCTCAAGTCAAAATATAAAAGAAATAAATATATTTTTTGAATCCATATGACGATGCATCTGAACCAATTCATAAGGAGAGAATAAAGAAAAGGAAAAAAATGTATCATTACTCGATTTGTATGGTTACATGTTGTATTTGATACGTTTTTTCACAGTAATGTTTAATGGTGCCTAGTAAATCAATGGAACTTATGCCAGGCTCAGCCGCAACATGGCAGGATAGAACAGATTTTCCAACTGTTATAGCCCAAACGTGCAAGTCATGAACATCCTGTACTCCCTCGATATTTCTGAGGCCATTTTCCAGCTTACTAATATCGATCTCAGTTGGGGTCCTTTCCATCAGAATGCCATAAATATTCCTAAGCATGGGCAAAGTAGTACTTAAAGACAAAACAGAGAAAATAAGAGTGCACACAAGGTCAACTATAAACCACTCCGGTTTAGCCCATATTATGGCTCCAGCAATCATCACTCCAATAGATTGAATCAAATCGGCCATGACATGCAAATATGCCCCCTGCAGATTTATGTTCAACACATTAGTTTTTCTCTGACTACTTGAAACCAGGGTAACATTCTCGTCATCAGTTATTATAGAGGACAGTTCCTCCTTCCCATGATCATGATCTGTCTGGCATTGATGATGACTATGATCATGATCCGAGTTTTGAAAACAATGATGGTGGTGATGATAACTGTGATCATGACCAATCCATGCAACCATGATGAAGTTAAGAACAAACCCAAGTGCTGCAATTGCAAGCATGAGCTTTCCATTCACACTGGCATTTCGGACAAGAATTCTACCAACTGCTTCATATATCAAAAAACCAGATATCAACCAAATTAACTGCACAGATACAAGAGCCCCCAAAACCTCAAGTCGATTGTATCCAAAAGATTGATGCGGTGTTGCCTCCCAACCTGAAGCCCACACTGCAAAGAGAGAGATAGAGAATCCAGCAATATCAGAAAGCAAATGTGCAGCATCACTGATGACAGCTAGGCTGTGAGATTTTATTCCACCAACAATTTCCACAACCATGACTATAGCATAGAAAACAATGAGTCCAGAGAGTTTCTTTACTGACTCTTTTGATGCCACAACACTATTTTCATGTTCTGAAAAAGGACAAACAGAATTGCAAATTGAGTCTGCCTTCGTAGGAAGAATATCAAGTCTTTCAAAGGAAATGGGTATCTCAATCTCCTGCATTGTCCTTTCTTCCACCAAGATAGGGGCTTTCTCGTATTCCATTCGCTTCAGCAATCTGACTATTAATAAAACAAATAAAATAACCAAAACAGCAAATCATTCAGAAAAAGTCCTCCCCAAGGCTTAGTTGAATCTTAGATAGCAAACACCAACATCAGAATGAGCCATATTTTGGTAAATTGTGAAAATTTTTGACAATTTCAAACTGAAACAAGGTCCAGTAACTGACATAAAAAAAAAAAAAAAGGACAGAAAAGTTATTATTAGTGGGTCAAGGACTAGTTCAATTTCGAGAAAGAAGTGTGGAATGAAAATAAAATAAACAGAGAAGGCATTACATAATACATATTATAGGGTTATTGGAAAAATCACAGAAAGAGGCAAAGGTACAGACGCGCCTATTACATCACAAGAGGAATGAGTATTTAGACACGTGAAAAAAGAATTGTGTTTAGCTTAAACATTGAATGCATTAGAAGACAAAGTATGAGCTAAGGGTGATAGTTTGGAAGAACAAAAAAGGGTTGAGTGTTGGAATAGTAAAGAATAAATTTGCAGAAAACAGAGAAAGAAAAACCATACCAGTGGAAGGGAAGCGGTGGTGGTGGAGAGAATGAATTGAAAATTGAGAATTTGTGTGGGAAGGAAGGGCTTAGGTTTGAAAGCAATTGAATTAAACGAAATACATTTGATGTTGTCCTGCGACTCCGACAAATCACACGTGTATCGGCGGATAGTTGGCAATAGCAGCCAACAACCAAGTATGCGGGTTTTCGTCCCAAAACAAATTATGGAACAAATATAAACTACCACTCCTTTCGCTCCTGTCATAATTTTCCGCCTAATTCGCCACTTTGTTATATCTTTATTAATTTATAAAGTATATTTTCGACAATGTCATCGCTTAAAATGAGAATGTTAAAATCAACTTATAAAATATATTTTTTCAATATATATTCATCAATTAATATTTAATAAATTTATTTTTTAATTTATATATTTACATTTCAAAGAACACTTATTGTAATAATAAATATTAATGGAAGTACATTTGCTATTCCATTCGAAAACCCTTAATAGTATAAATATACTATTCGATTTATTTAGAAGAAAATATACTATTCGAATACATTTGTTATATGTACATACTATTCGATTTTTTTAGTAGAAAATATACTATTTGATTAAAAATTCATAAATTATTGTTTTAATTATTATTTTAACAATAAATAATTATAAATATACTTTTTTATTGGATAAATTAATAATTTTTAATGTATAAATTATGTAATTTCCATGAAAAGGTGATAGCTTTCTGTAAGTTAACCATTGAGAGTCTGGATGGAAAGCGATAGAATATCTTTATTGTCAGATTTTGAATTGAGATTTTAAATTCAAGATTTGACATTTGGTACTAGAGGTGAAAGAAATTATCTCATCCAACAAATAATTTATTCCACAATATCCCTGAGATTTATAAAGAAATATAAACAAATGTGTATTTATTGAAAGTTGAAAATTTAAAACTTAATATTTAAAAATACTAATATGTTATATATTTTATAATTTTAAATTTAAAAATTATATATTTTAGAATTTAGAATTTTAAAAATATGCAATTAAAAATAAAACATAAATAAAAAACAATGTAATCAATATTTTTATTTTATTTTTAATAGTTAAATTTAATTAATTATTTTTTATTTTTAAAACAAATTATATATTCTATCATATATAAATTGGAAATAAAATTTAAATAGCGAGTTTATTAAAGAACTATACAAAATGCTTCAAAATCCAAAAATGAGATTTTTCATTAAAGAAAAAATGAGAACGAGACCTACCAAAAAAATGATTCAAGATCTCAACATGAGATTTACCCATAAAGATGTCCTTAGGTTGTTCTTAGTATTAAGTGTATCTAAAAATCTACTTACCTTATGCTATAGTATATATAGTCAAGATGGGGAAAGAATGACTGTTACTAGTTATAAATGAGATCCTTGAATATCCTTGATTGTGTCTTTAATGCTCTATGATGATTTGTTGTATGACAGTTTTGTAACTATTGGACACTTTGAAAATGAGTGTTTTAATGTTATAAATACTTGTGTAGGCATTGGTGGTATCAATGTCAATGTGAAGTTGATCTTATGGGATGTCGAGGCTTGACATATGAGGTCAGCCCCAGGTGATGGCACATAAGCCTTCCCCCCCTCCCCGAGCTTTGAGACATATGCAACAGGTTAGGTCGATGATGACGAGGAAGTTGAATGAATGTACAATTTGGTGGGATGCCCTTGTTGAAGCGTTCGATGTGGGAAGTCGAATTTCTAGTCTCTCAAGCCCAAGGGATGAGGTGGGCGATAAGTCAGTTGAACAGGTAAGTGGTAAAGTGATATTGGGTTAGTGGTAGGGTGCCACATGTGCGTGTCCAAAGGGTTGAGGTAACCATAACAATTTGGGGATTAAATAAGGTGACAAGTGAAGGTCCCTAACTGTTGGATGATGTTGAACTATTCAATTATTAGTCGTTGGATGAGGCATGTATTGGGCATGAATTCCAACTGTTGGATGAAGTTGTCTCCTTAGTTGTTGGCCATTGAACAGGATGATGTGGTGAGGGAAGTTGAAGAGGTGGGATTTTGGATTAATTTAAAGAGGCAATTGTGCCCCAAGTGCAACATTTTATGTCATTGTGTCTATGTTTGTTCTTCCTCATGTCATGTCTTCACCGTTGCGTTCCATGTATTTGTGTCAGTTTATTTGTTGAGTAGAAGGTACACTTTTGGGTGCCTTGTTGCTCTATCTTAGTAATTGTTGGGTTGTAATTTGTGTGGTTATTGTTTTTCTTGGGTAAGGATGTCTTATGATTCTGAAATATGGGTTTAGTAGGAGGGGGGTTCCATGCTTCTTAAAGAAGTATATAGGATAGGGGAGGATGAGTCTAGTGAGAAGGTTACCCACGAGTTATCCTTTGCCGTGTCAAAGGAGAAGGATAGGGAGGACATGATGCACATCTCTCACTGGGTTAAGGGTGGAGTCAGCACTTAGAGGTCGAAACTTGCAAAGGTCAATGATCATTTCTCTTCCTAAGAAGGTTGATCTTTTCTTGATGCAACCTTGCTCATCGTCCAAGTATGTCTTCCTTGTGATCCTTCTTATGACCCCTTTATGTATATGTACAAATGTATTTTTTTGACATCTTAGGCTGACATTACCCTTTTCTGACTTTGAGTGCAATTTTTTTTTCAGAGTTTTATACAATATTCCTGCCAAGTGCACCAGTTGTGTGCAGTATCCGATAAATATCGGGTCATCTTTACAGGGTTGGAAGATGATATATAAATTCAATTATCCATATTAAAACTTTTCAAGGTGAGTGTATGCATTTTACAGTGAAAAACAACTAAAATAAAATAAAAATAAGCAGAAGTAAAAGTTAAAATAGATATTAATGAGAAGAGATGTTGTGATTGAATTTCATTTATCTCACTTCTATGCAATCCTTAGATTTTCAATACATACCTTCAATTACTGAATGTTAAAGGATTCAATAAGTCATTCCAAGTTGATTCCTCAAACAAGGAAATCCTAAGGATCCTAGTTCAACATCAATTCCTTAACTACTAATGCTAGAAACCTTGCATTAAGATCGAGAATTTAACCAACTAACTAATCCAAAGTCATTCCTAGCATTTAGAATTATTAAGTGAATTGATTCATGTCAAATTTAGAAAACGTTTTCCAACTAAATCCTAAATCTCGATTCATCAGATAAATGACCAATTTATCCAAAGTATTAAGAACAAAATTAAATCACTATCATGAGATAATAGAAAACATATATATATATATATATATATATATATATATATAAAGGATTACAAAAAGTTTGATAGATTATATTCAATCAAAACAAGAAAAAGATCAGTTACTCATGTCAATGAGAGTCATCATTTCTTACAGATAAAAGATAAAGAATGGATCGACCCCTTCTTTCAAGGAACAGAGTTTCCCCCCTTTTCTTCGTCTCTGCACTCTCTCGTTGGTCTCCATCCAACCCTGTACCAAGCTACTTTCATTTGTACCTTGCTCCCATTTTTATAGCTTGAGTCTAGACAGCTTCAGCGAAGTTTCTGTCGCTAAAGGAAGCTTTTGTCACTAAACAAAGAAGGGTGCCAAAATAATTTTGCTGAGCGATGGATGGCTCGCTCAACAAAAGGCAACGTGGTTCAACCTACTTTTTGCTCATCGTTTAGCGAAGATGGCTCGCTAAGAGAATTATGGATTTTATCTTTCATATTTTTTGAATTGGGATTTTGCTTAGTGAAATTATTTTCGCTAAGGGAAAGAGAATTATTCATGGTGAAGAAAGCTTAATCTGTTGAGCGGATTTAAATCCACTCAGCAAATTCCTGACAACACAATGCCTTCTTTTTATAAGAAAAACATTCCTTTTTTCATTGAATTATTTCATGCTTACTCCAAAGTGAGATCCAATTTCTTCATCTACAAGACAAATCAAGGGTTAAATGTACAACTCTTTTTAAAATGAAGTTATTTATAAAATATTTTCCAATTTTTATAATAAAATTGAATTTTTTTTCAAAATATTTTCTTTGGTTCTTCATCAGATAAATGTCTTAAAGATAAAGATTTTCACTTAAAATTGACACTTATAAATTTTTTAGCTATGCTAACATAGCTTCCTTCCAATTGCACCCAAATAGTTGGGATTTCCTTAGGGCCTTCTAAATATTGTGTACATATTTAAGTATTGAGAGATCATTGAATAAGTTTCTTCATTTGTACCAACATTAGGTTGTTCACTTTGTTTTATCCTTTTTACAAGAGATTCAAGAGTGAGTTTGTCCGTATTAACTTCGTCGATGGTCGATTATTGTTCAACTATATTTTCTTTACGGCAGATAAGAAGGGCAAGTTTCCATTCTATTGGCAAAGGTGGGCCAAATAAATTTAAAGAGACCAAAAGTCAGTCTCTATCTCACGAATAGGTGGCCAATGTAGAGAAACTAACTATGCTACCTCAACCATGGATGTTCAATTAGTCATTCAACTCCCCCACTCACAGGATTTAGAGAATGATTTTAAAAGTGTGTACGAGTTACCTTTAATGTATTGTTTTTGTTTTTGTATATCATAATCTATTGTCTATTTATAGCTTTAATGGCGAAGAACACTTACAAGAACTTGCAGAATAATTTAACATAGGTGATGTATCTCTGGCTAAAGGTGGTGTTAGTGTTGGTGTTGTGGAGTAGGGTAGAAAGAGAAAAAGCCAGGGCTATGACTAAAGATGCTTAGCCAATGTCTTTGGCTGCATATAGGTCACACAATCCAGATCGAACTCCTCAAGATCCTCTTAAGTCAGTTGTTCCAGAGAAAGGTCAAACAATTGCTATTGTTGCAAGTGTTGGAGAGCAAGAGATCCCCCCAAGCAAGAAGGTCAACTCTTGTCGATGTTGGGTCCTTGGGTACTTACATGATGTCACCTAAGACGTTGGCCTATACTTCAAAAGTGAGAGACCTTTCAACAAGTTGATCACTAAGAGTCTTGATAAGATTCAGTAAGTTGATTACCAGGAGTTGTGATGGGATACCACCGAGAGTACATGCAAAAGGAATCTGAAGATCGAGTAAGAAAGGATTTTCTCAATGTTAAGTGTATCTAAAAATCTATGTATCTTAAGTTGTAGTATATATATAGTAAAGACGGGAAGAAATGAAAGTTACTACTCATCCTTGAATATCTTTGATTGCATCTTTAATGCTCCTTTATTATTGTGTGATAATTTCGTAATTGTTAAATGTATAAAAGATGAGTGTTATATAAATATTATTAATTATGAATTTATTTTTTCAATACAAATTCATAGGTACCGAATTTATTTTTACAATAAAACTTCATCAATTAATATTTAATAAATTTATTCTTACAATTTATATTTCTACATTTGAAAAGAAAAGTTATTGTAGCAACAAAATTTTTTCCCAAACACGGGACCACATTTGGTATTCCCTTTCAATTCATATTAACTATACAATATACTATTCGATTAATATTAGTTTATATTTTATTTATAATTTATTTTTAACTAATATAAATAATTATACAAATTGATTTTTTGTTTATCTTTTATTTATATATATATATATATATATATATATATATAACTACTAAAGTAACTCGAATTTTATTAGTTTAAATTTTTTTTAAATTTATTACTAAAAGTTAGTTGATAAAGTTAACATTTTTTAAAATAATAATTAAGTAGTATTTATTTGTAGAATTTTAAATAGAAATATTTAAATTCAAAATAGTTTAATAATGGTAACTGAAAATTTTATATACAAAATGTTAATAACATATTTTTTAACAGACTCACTTTAACAGTTATGTTATAATTAGTTAAAATATATTGAAAGCATAAATTAAAAGAAAAAATGATGTCAAGTAAAATTTATAATTTATAATAATTTTAACTAATAATAAAAATGGGTCCAAATGAATGTATTGGAAAGTGTTACTAGCAGCTGTGTTTAATATTAGTATTGATTAGTGGCTGATCCGTACGTGAGCGTGTACAAGTGCAGTTTGTTCCCTTTGTTATAATTTATATGGTTGTTTGCAGAGATGTATGAAAATAATATATAATAGAGTAAGTTGAATTTATTATTGAAGTGATAAAGAAAAGTAGTGTTCAAATATGTTTTAATGGAATTAGAGAGAGGCAGGTTGTGAGGATGTGTGGAAATGCAGTCAATAGTGACACTGGAGTTGTATTTGAACAAGTGGGTGTGGCCATAAGCATGTGTCCGAAGCAAAATCCCACTATTCATCCCATCAGATATCTAATGGCTCAATCCAAATAGAGTAATTTAACTAGTCAAAGTCAAATCATAAGCAAGGCCACTCTAAATATGTCAATTCAAATATTTTTTTGCTGCAAATTTACTAATAATATTTAAAAATTATATATAAATTTTTATATATAACATATATATTTATAATTAAGAATTTTTTTATATTTAGTTTTTATATATACATTTTTTAATATTAATTACCGAAATTCTTTCGATAATTTTTTTTTTATTATTAATTACCTATATATATATATATTTATATATAATTTTTTACTATATATATATATAATTTTCTACTATTAATTACCGGAATTCTTTATATATATATATATAAAATTTTTTATATTAATCACCGAAATTCTTTTAATAATTTTTTTTACTATTTATATATATAATTTTTTATTATTAATTATTGGAATTCTTTATATATATAATTTTTCCCTATTAATTACCGAGATTCTTTAGATAAAATATTTTACTATATATATATAATTTTTTACTAATTATATATAAATAATTTACTATTAATTAAGAAAATAAAATATTCGATTGATAAAATATGAGATTAATTTTTGACAAAGTAATATTTGTTTTAGTGAGCCAAAAGACAATCTTTTAATTCTATTTACCACTGACCTATTTTTTATTTTTTCTCAAAGCATTGAAGTGTATTTATTTTGTATAGTTAATGTTATCAAACATGTCATTAAATAAGTTTTAAAGTGTATTTATTAACATTATCAAACACGTAAACTGGTTTAGCGTGTTTGTTGTTTGATTAATCAAACTTTTTCGTAACATTTAGGCGTATTTTTTTAAATATTCAAATAAATTATTTGTGTTTGTCTTTTAGTCTGGATTCTTGAAAGCAAACTTAACCAATTTTTTCCTGGATTTTTGAAACTAGAGAAACTTCCCTGGAATGAAGTTCCCATTAATTCTAGGAAAATCAAGCTTCGAATTTTTCTCTGCGCCAGGATGAGTCTATTACGGAAGATGTCCCCCAAGACTTTTTTACCTTATTTGACGAAATTTTTTTAAAAATTTTGAAATTTTAAGCATTTTAAAAAGAATATTGATTAGTTAAAATTATAGAATTTGAAGTTTTTTTCAAATTTACTTTTCTTTTACTAAAATTATTTGAGGTTATTTTTTAGTTGAGATCAGTTAGGGATGACAAAATAGGATGGTTCAAGCGGGTCACTCATTTTGGTTGGTCAGCTAGTGTTTTTAACCTATCTACCTGTTCGTTAAGGGGGTGTGAATAAGAAATAATGGGGTGCTAAAAGAAGCTGTCTTTAAAAAATTGATTTATATTAATAGACCAAACTTATTTAACCCATTTAATGAGTTTCAGAGGCTTGTTTGTCTATGTACTCTTACTTATGATAGCTAGATAATTTTTATAATATTATTGATTATAATAAATTAAATGTACGTTTTAAAATGTAGTTAGATAAACTTAAAAAAATTATAAATACATATTCTTTAATAAGCATATAAAATTTTGCTTTTTAAAATAAATAGAAAAATGTTTATTTTAAACAGAAACAATTCATAATAAATAAAATAGAAAACTTGCTTATTTTATTGAACACTTTTTTTAAAAAATTTCCAAAACAAGGGGAAAGTGAAATATGAGGATTTGTCAAACTTGCATATATTTAAATAAATTTAAATAAAACTATGAATGAGAAAACAAAGAAGTGTCTACCTAAATAATTTTAAGAAAATTTCAATACTTAAAGTTCTTTAAATGAATGAGATTTCATTTAACACCCACCTCATTTTCATTTAACACTTACCTACCTAAATAATTTTAAGAAAATTTCAAAATATACTTTAACCTATTTCTCTCTTCATTTCTCGCACCCTCTCCTCAACCTCCTCTTCTTCATAACATCCCTATTCCTCTCCCTCTCCATCTCATTCATGTGTTGTTAGTGGTCTCGTCCTCTACCTCACTATTTCCTTCACTAAATTAGGTATGTTGAGATAAACTAATATTTTTTTTTACCTTCTACGGAGTCGCTTTTACACAAAAAAAGGTGTAAATTGTTTTCTTTATATGAACACCCTTTTCCATAAGAGAGGAAAGCATGTTTACAGAACAGAGTCTTCGTAGAATTATATTTTCTTTTACAGAAAAGTTTCCGTAAAAACAAATAAAAATTACCTTATCAGCCCGCCTTTCCGTAGAAAAGGAAAATCATTCTATGAACGCCTCTTCTATAGAAAAGGTACACAAAAAATATAATTGTCTTTTTATAATGAGTAGAAGCTATATAAAAAAAACAACAGATACCAAATCGAAATCCATAAGTGAATCCTTTGGATTTTAAGAACTGAGACCCATATCCTCTCCAACAATAAACTATGCTTTGGGTTGTTGATAAAATACAACATAACGTTAAAAAGTGACCTAAATTTTCTACAACAAACAAAGTTTAGTCCCAGCGTGACCTTGTTAGGAACGGGTACGTCCAGACGAACACTATTGGAGATAGGTCTTAGTTAATTTAGGATCAATACAGTTTTAAATTTTGTACATGTCACATTCTCATATATTTAAATAAATTTTATTTATTTATCTCAAATCAGTCCATAAAAGTGTGCATGATATAAGCTGCAGCTCTTAGAATTGTGTCGTTGGGTAGAAACCATTCACCGACATTCCTCCATCAATACAAATAACTTGGCCACTGATGTATGAAGAAGCTGGTAAGCAAAGAAAGGCCACAAGAGAAGAGACTTCTGTTGGATCTCCTAGGCGTCTAAGAGGAGTTCTGGAGTACACTTCTTCCAGATAGTCTTTGTTGCTCAGCACCTAAAAGAAGAGTAAAAGTCAGGTATCATTTGATATTTATCACCGCATTAGACTTCTACGTTTAGAAGCGCAATGCAAGCTCCCGCCATACTAAGATTCATAATGCAATGCAATAAACCCAACTGCAATGTTACACAGGTCACAGGGAATGGAACACTGATTACTGTTAGGATTTTTCAAAGCTAATCTGAAGCACCAATTTTAGGTAAGGATAATCACGCATAGGTAGTAACAAAGCCAAAATAATGTCCACGACGCATATTTTTCCTTTGATATCTATGCTAGGAAAAAGCAATTTATTGGCGTAAAAGTACTAGTAGCATGTTAAAGAAAGGGCTTAAGACGATTTACTGATTTTAGATTCCCAATCAAACCACATGATGCTCCAATTACGGGATCAGAAAAAATATCTTAAAAATCTTCTCCTAGGATATTTGGAATGTAATAAGAATCTATTATGTTTCTTTGTTTCTTCCATATTAAGTAAATTTGCTTGGTCTATCATAAGCATGAGTGGTGGTGCATTTAGATGAATATTATAAATGTTATGTCATACATGCTTGTAGAAGAGTTACTATTCCAGAGTATTGAATTCAAGATAAGGAGCTGGCTTTCACCAGACAGCAATAAATCTGTTACAATCTACCTCAGCAAAGAGGCCTGAGGATGGGCTAGATGGACAACCATCCAGAGCCCCAATTGTAGAGGGGCATAAAAAATTTTATATCATTTTATAAATTTTAAAATAAAAATTTATATAATTATAATTAAATAAAATAATTATGCACAAAGAATGTTGAACATAAAGAGAAAAGTATGAACATATACTGTATCATTTTATTTCTCAAAGGTCACAATGTGAATCTCTCTAATTCTCTTTGAATGTTAAGATAACAAAAAAGACTTGAACTTTCTTTGACTCTTTATCTCTTATCTGTAATTCTATCAAGTTTAATCAGTTTTTTGTAGGAGATTTTGTGTGTTTTTATTTGGGTACAATTTTGAAATTTTGTTATTTCATTTTTCAATTTATGGTTTCTAACCTATAAAAAACGGTTTTTCAATTTGAATTGAAATATTGCTATTGGTTATGCTATTTTTGTTGTGTTTCGTGATTTGAGTTGACATCGGAACATTATTTTCTCAGTTTGACTAGGACACCAAAAATGATAGCAAAAATCTCAAGACCTACTTTGTACCTAAGAGGGCACTTTGGCAGGAAGAATATTGAGAAAACAGATTAATTATATATATCTACCAAGTACGAAGATGTAGGATTAGTTCTGTTTTGTTGAATAGAATCTTACAAAGGGAATGGAAGACTTGAGAATTGGAAGTGGTACATGTCCTAGTAATTTCAAAGGTGTTTTAGTTTAGGAAATAAGATTTTCAAGCATCAAACCAAATTTTTCAAAAAAAAAAAGGTGATGGTATTACTACAGCATCATTACCATGACACTAATCAGTGTCATGGGCAGCTCATTCTAACTAATGGTTACAGGATAAAGTGAAAGAAAATTACCTGGTCTACCATTGAAGTTCGGATGTACCAAGGTGCCACTGCATTACTCCTTATATTGTCTTTTGCCCACTCACAAGCTAGATTTCTTGTAAGTTGATTAATTGCCCCTACAAACCAGGAAAAAGATCTTGAAAATTCGATGAACTCATCAATGTCACATCATTTGTTAAGCAAGCGAACAGGAAAACTACCTTTGGTTGCTCCTTGAACAGACATTGACTTGAGTGAGACAAAACCAGAAACAGATGAGACAAACACAACACTAGCCATTCCTGACGCTTTCAAAAGTGGATAAGCAAGTTGGCATAAATGAAAGACGGATCCCAAATTGGTATCAATAAGAGTGGAAAAGTCGGCACTTGAGAAGTCGGTAACTGGTTTACGAATGTTTGTTCCTACATTGTTTATCTATACATCAAATTAATCAGGTTAATACATAAAGAGGGGTTACTAATCCAAAGTGAACCTCAAAGCAATTGAATTCAGAAGAAAGAAAAAGTGTATATTAACGCATGATAGCGTGGGGGAAAAAAAAGAAGAGGAGTCAAGATTACGAACAAGTGGCAAGACTAAACATCTACCAGCGGCGTGATAATGATAAGAAAGCTATAATGAGCAATCAAACAAGAGTGAAAAAAACCTAAAGAATAAACTTGGTTTGGAGAAAAGTGTTAGATGAGAATTATTGTCCAAGAACAACTTACAAGGATGTTGAGTTTGGAGTGGAAGAGAGAGGAAACAGAGTCCATGAGAGCCTCCCTCTGGTGTGGAAGTGAGATATCACAAACTGAGGCAGTGACATCAAAACCCGAATCATTCCATTTGTGAAGGCACTTAGTGAGATCATGTTCATTCCTGGCACAGGTATGCACTCTAGCTCCAAAGCCGCTCAATTCCTCCACAATGGCGTGGCTTTACGCATAGGGCACAAATTAAAGTTAAAGTTAAAGTTAAATAAGGATAAGAAATGAAAGTAGAAATATTGGTACCCTATTCCGCGAGTGCCACCGGTGACGAGAGCTGTCATACCCTCAAGGTTCCACCTATGCTGTTGCTGCGTGGACCGGCTCCTAATGCAATTCCACTCTGATATTTTCCTTCTATGGTTGCTGCGGCGTGACACTGATATTGATGGACTTTTGATTGTGAGGGAAGCTTCATGCATCATCTCCGCAGGGTTCACTTTTGGGACTAAAATTTGTTAATATATAAGGATCTAAAACATATGTGTACTAGAGGAATCTCCCAGCCTAAACTTAACCTGAGTCAAATCTTCAATCAAGGTTGTGTTTACCTTCAATTTGATCTGACATTCTATTTCAGGTGAGACCTATAATATTATATGAAAAAATCCAAATTATCCTTTACAAATAAAAGATAAATCCTAATTATCTTTTACGATAAAAGATAAATCCAAAAATTATCTTTACAGACTCAAATCCAAAAAGGTAAGCACTATAAATAAAGGATAAGTACATGTTTGATGACCGAATTATTATATTACTTTCTTGCTTAAATACTGTACTTTCTAGTGCACTAGTCAACTCCCATTTGACTTGATTGTTAGAGTGTGTTTGCAGGTACGCACTTGTACCGGATTGAAGAAACTGTTGGATTGGAAGATTTAATCATTAGAGAGGAAGACTCGTTCAGTATGTGTAAGAACATTGGCACCCACCGTGAGGACAAGTAAGTAATACCCTTTGGGTCTTAAAGAGAAGATTGAGAAAGTGAGACAATGGTTCAGACAAGGTTTTCCTCTTGGGTAACCAGCACGAGTAAGGGTGCACCTTAGGCATAGACTAGATTGGACCTACCCATATGGCAGTGCCTACTTGAGCGTGGCCAGGTATCTCGATTCGGGTAAGGCCTCATGTGCAACCTTAGGCACTCAGATTTGAGTGCAAACCTCGGCACTCAGCTTTAAGTGCAAACCTTGGCACTCAGTCTCGACTACAAGTCTCGACACTCGGCCTCAAGTGAACCCTTCGAAACACAACCTCAAGTGCGCGCCTTGGCACTCAGCCTTGAGTACACTCGTTGGTGCTCCGCCTCGAGTGTACGCCTTAGCAATTAGTCTTAAGTGCATTTCTTGACACTCAGCCCCAAGTGCAATTCTCGACACTCAGCCTTGAATGCATTTCTCGGCACTTAGCCTCAAGTGTAACCTTCGGCAGTCAGCCACGAGTGCACGCGTTAGCACTTAGCCTCGAGTGTACGCCTCGACACTCAGCCTCGAGTTCAAGTCTCGGCACTCAGCCTCAAGTGCACCCTTCGGCACTCAGCCTCGAGTGCACGTCTCGAAACTCAACCTTAGGTGTACCCTTCGACACTTAGCCTCATGTGCACGTCTCGATACTCAGCTTTAGGTGCATCGTTCAACACTCAGTTTCGAGTGTACGCCTCGACACTTAGCCTTAGGTGCACCCTTCAGCACTCAAACTCGAGTGCACACCTCGACACTCAACCTTAGGTGCACCCTTTGGCACTCATCCTCGAGTGCACCCTTTGGCACGCAGCCTCGAGTGCACCCTTCGGCACCAGCCTCGAGTGTACGCCTCGGAAATCAGTCTTAAGTGCATGTCATGACACTTAGCCTAGAGTACACAGCTCGTACTCAGCCTTAAGTGTATGCCTCAGTGCTTAGCTTCTAGTGCAAGTCTCGACACTCAACCTTAAGTGCACATCTCAACACTCTGCCTTAAGTGCACGTCTTAGCACTTGGCCTTAAGTGCACCCTTCTGAACTTAGCCTTGAGTGCATGCCTCGATACTGAGCCTTAATTACACCCTTCGACACTTAGCCTTGAGTGTAGTCTCGCCACTTAGCTTCAAGTGCACGTTTTGCCTTCAACCTCGAGTGCACATGTCAACACTCAGCCTCAAGTGCATCCTTCGGCACTCAACCTCAAGTGCACAACTTGATATTCAACCTTAGGTGCACCCTTTGATACTCAGTCTCATGTGCATGTCTCAACACTTGGCCTCACGTGCATGTCTCGGCACTCAGCCTCAAGTGTATCCTTTGGCACTTTGCCTCGAGTGTGTCTCTCAGCACTCAGCCTCAAGTGCATGTCTCATCACTCAATCTCAAGTGCACATCTCATCACTTAGTCTCTAGTGCACATCTCAACACTTGGCCTCAATTACACCTTTTGCACTTAACCTCGAGTGCACATCTCAGCATTTAGCCTTAATTGCACTCTTCAACACTTAGCCTTGAGTGCAGATATCGATACTTAGTTTCAAGTGCACATCTTAGTACTCAGCCTCGAGTACACTTGTCGACACTCGACCTCAAGTATACATTTTGACACTCAGCCTCGAGTGCACGTCTCGACACTCAACCTTATGAACCTTTTGACAGATAACCTTAGGTGCACCTCTTGACACTCAACCTCGAATGCACGCCTCCACACTCAATATGTGCAGAAACAATATTTAAATAAATATAAAATATTGACTTTAAATTTATTTGAACAAAACAAAAATAAATTTTTTTTTTCCGTCTCTTTTCTCTTTGGGATTAAACTAAACATAGTGTAAGTTTCTCTCTCTTTATCTGGCGATCGAGGATGACTAACTAGCTCCTCACCATTTACAACTGGTTCACCGCTTTAGTGGTTTCCAAGTGGAAGACGCTCGATCATAGCAACATTATTGTGTCGGTTTGGCACAATAGATAATTCCCACTACCGGTTTCAGTCCTTTGGTTCCTTCTATTGTTACCCAATCCCATGTATATATGCATATGCATGGCAAGTGATGATCAGAATTTTAATATACTAGCCAATAATTATAATAATTGTTTTTTTTGTTTAATTATATTGTTAGTTTTTATAAATTAATGAATTTTATTTTTTAATTTTAATAATTATTATTTTGTGTATGGTTTCTAATAAAATATTAATTTTATTTTTTTTATATAAACTATTTTTTAAAACATTTTGAAGTTCTGTTTAAAAGTATTTAAGGCTAAAAATAAAATAAAATAACTATAAAAGCTAAACACATAAAATTTTAATAGGAACCAAAAATAAATTCACAAATTTATTAGGGACAATAAACATGTTTAAGTCGCAATTTTTTTTAATTACATATAGCATCATCTATTAACTCAAAACCTCTTATTAAATTGAAACAATTTCGTACAAGTTGATTTATATTCTTAGTAGTAATAAAAATTATAATAAATTTATAATCATAAAATATAATATTTTAAAATATAAATATATGTCATAATTATTTTGTAATATTTTTTATAAAAAAATATACTAATTAAAATAAATTAGATATGTAAAAGTAAATTAAAAATAAAATAAAAATAAAAAATATTTGGTAAAAATAACTAAAGAAAAGATGAATAGAAAAATAAAGAGATAAAGTGAAAATACATGAGAAAATTATAATAAGATATTAAAAAATATTAAATTAAAAATTTAATATATTTCTAAATTAAGAAGATAATAAAAATATAGAATTATACAATAATTTATCTTTTTATAATATTAAATTTATTAATAATAAAAATAATATTTTTATTAAAGTAAAAATTAATAAAATAATATAATATGTATATATCACACAGTTTTTTTTTTTAGTTAAACATATGCCACACAGTTGTTTTTTTTTTTTTGTAGAGGCACTTTCCCTCTTGAATATACTCTTAACTTTGTGGGGATATTTTTCCTCCTACGACACGATACCCCCCTATATATGTCCCATGTCCCAAACAACAACTACCAAATCATCCTCTTCATATCCTATGTGTTCAGGACTGCTACACGCGAAACATAGAAGACTGCGTTTGACTAATTTAAGATTATATAAGTGGTCAAATAAGTAGCAAACGTCAATATGAAATTATAAATTAATTGATTTATTATTATTAGTTTTATTTCTAATTTTATTTTAGATTATTTATCCTGATATCATCACTTTGTTGTTGTCGATTGTATTAGTCATGAGTATTTAAAATTAAATCAAATTAAATTGAGAATTGAATCACAAAAATAAGAAATTAAAAAAACTATTTTAGTTTACAGTGGTTTGTTTTTTTTAATTTTCAAACTAAACAGTTTAATTTGCAATTTGATACGTTGAAACCAGATGAAAATAGATTGTTTATTTTATTTATTTTTGTAATTATGCAAAAAGACATACAATTACTCGTTATTTTTTAAGTTTTTATGTTTTTTATTTAATCTTTAATTAATATTTTTAATTAATATATATAGTTGGTTAATAAATATTTTAGCAAAATTAGTTGATTTAATTTTATTAGATAAATTTTATAACAATCAGATGCTTAAATAAATTGATTGTTTATACTTTAACTTTAATGATGATTACTTTTATATAGTTTTGTTGGGAATGAATAAAATTTTATACAATTTTAAAAATAATTTTTTTAATATTTAATAATAGAAATTTTAAACTGCAAAATCAAATCAAACCAAATTGCAAAAGATTGGTTTGATTTAGTTCATATTTTATAATTAATTTAAACTGAATCAAATCGAATTACACTTATTTTTTTTAGTCTGATTTAAATTAATTAATTTAAAATTTAAAATGGCATCGCTAACACTACTAGTATTATTAGCCTCAATTTTTTTAAATAACGTTTTAAATTCAAATCTTGTGGATGAAAAAAAAGGTAATTATTGAGGGTGAAAAGATCTTACTAAATATGATAAACCAAATTGTTTGACAAAAAAAAATCATCATTAAAGGTATAAAAAATATTTTACTATAATTTTTTGTGAATTTTAAAATATTTTGTAAGAGCAGTAAAAAAAAAGATATTATATAAAAATATAATGACTTATAAGATTTTACAATACTTCATAAATTTAATTTTAATGGATTTGTAAATTGATTTCATAAAATTGATATCATATATTTAAGATTTTAATAGATTTATATATTTTTAGAAATCATTCGATGTTACAAAAATCAATAAAAAATAAAAAATTAATATAAAATTTTTAATATTTTAAGAGATAATTTTTAATTAAGTTTCAAAAATTTTAAAACATTTTTGTTTTTAAATTTGTCACAAAAATAGTTTAAAAAGCGTATGTTATGATAGAAATACCCATGTAGGGAAGTGGTCTACAAGAGTCATAGTTCCCTTTGCTTAAATTATTGCGAAAAAATTATATAATTCTCCAAAATTTGAAATAGAATCGTTAAAAATGATATGTAAAAATTAATGTCAGTTGACATCTAAAAATAAAAAAAGAGTAAAATAAAAATATGATAAGTAATTTGATTTGACAAAAAAAAATTATAAATGTTGGAGAAGTATATATAATATTGAAATGTTTATATGTTATATAATTATTTTTTTTATATATAAATAGTATTTTTTATTAAATTTTTATTTTGACCCCTTAAATCATATTTTTGGTTGTCCCAAGAAATAAATATAGTGTTAACAGTGTTGTTAGTGGTAGTAGCAGTGCAATAGTGGTGGTAATTAGATTGTTGTGATCTAATCTTTTAAATACTAATTGAATATGAAGATAGTTTTTGTTTTTATATATAATCATATTATTGATATGAAGAATCTATTAACTTTGTAAAATAACTGATTTTGTCTTAAAATCTAATAATATTTTCTCTATACACAAAAGTCGAATTAGAGGAGACCTAATCTAATAGCACTTGACGAAGGACTTGTTGGTATAAAAAAGAGTTTTAAAATATAAAGAGAAAAATAGGTTTTAAATTTTTCTCACTAATAATGTATTAAAAATTAAAATAAAATGTATGCGTAACATTTTTTTAAAAGAAATAATTTTCATTTCTTAAGCTGCAGTGTCATAAAAGTATTTATAAAGTATTAAAATAGTTTCCTTAAAGAAGAAGAATAATGTATAAGTCAAGTTATATCTCTCCTGAATTTGTTTGTATAACTTCAATTCTGTTGAAGCTCAAGCCGGTCCTATATATATGTCTTGCACGCAACTAATGTCGCCGCTGTAACTAACTAGTTTTACGTTTTCGGGTGTTAAAAAAACTATTTCATGTTGTTTTCAACAAAATTAACAGATTCCTGTGAAAAAAAAAAACAAAATTTAACAGATTATTACCCACGGATCATGCTTGACGTTCATCGCCTTAAAGAAAACTAGTCTAAAATTAATTAACTATTTCTTTAATATGGTAAGGAGTAAATAAAAATATAAAATATTCAAATTTTCACTATTTTATAACAAATTATGACATTGTAGACGATTGCGTGATTCCTAAGATGACATTTTTTCACATTTTAGTCTTTGCCCCACAGCTCACGATAATTAATTTACTCTGAGAAAACATTTACTGTATCATCTTTGTCTTAACATTCTTCCATTTCGTGCTGGAAAGCATAGATCATAACATGAAATTATTCATGTAGCGTCTCATGCTTTAGAAATTATTCATGTGTTCTGTTGGAGAATCCACAGAGATGAGGGGCCGTCCTGGGGCGCATGCTGTTCTGCTGCGAAGTTCACAGTTCTGTGGAAATATACACATATGTGTGTGTTGCGTCTCGAGGTGTCCAGTTTTGTTGCGAAGTTCATAGTTATGTGGAAAAATCCACAACAGTATGAAGTGTGTCCTAGGGGTTTAAAGTTAAGGTGATTTTGTAATTAAACTTCTGATGGATGGTTTTATTTATATCAAATTTAGTATAAATGTGAATTAATCTTAAATTTATGTGGTGATACAAAATTGTCAATTGGTTAAAAAAATAAAGAGGTAAAAAAAATAATTGTGAATTCAACTCTTACCACTAACAAAAATTAGCATTAGATGGATAAAAAAAATCTTAGACTAAGTATAGTAGGTATAGTACAACTTGTACTTGTCTTTTCTCTCTTTTATCAATATATAATTATATATTAATTTTTTTTATATAAAAAAAAACATTTACAAATTAGAAAAAATGTAAATTAAAGTAATGTTAGCTTTTAAACCATACATATATTTTTTTCCCTAAAAACCCATACATAAGAGCTTATATATGAATATAATTCAAACAACGTCTTTTCATTTTAAAAATGAATATTTAATCATGTTTTCAATTAAAATTTTAGCGCTAGATTCTTCTTACTATTAAGAGTTCCTTTGGTTTAATGTTTGTGCAAGAGAATCACATTGAGTCAATTTTCTATCTTATTCAGTAAAAATAACAACAAAACATGATTACGTAACACTTTTAAAATAAATATTATTTAACTGTTAATGTTTTGTTGTTTTAACCACAAACGACATTTGAACAATTTTTAATGTAAAAGCTACATCCAAGTTTCGTTTTTCATCATAATTATTTTAATTTCAAGCCAAAATTCTGCTTCAATAAAAAAATAAAAGTCTCTTGTAACTCAAACTATGCTTCAATTAGTTGATTTTAAGACAAAAATCATTGTTTTTCTGTAGTCAAAAGAAAAATCTTCATAATAACTATACAAATATATTTAAAGTATAAAAGAGTTTAATTAATATGTCTTAATGATTTAATTAGTATGTTATAATTTATGAAACGTTCCATCACAATTTTTTTTTTCCAATTACATTCACAATCCCTTTTTTCTTAAACTAATATGATTAACATCATTATTCTAAATTGTGATTATGGCTGCAGTTTCATTGAATTGCAAACCTTGACATAATGAAATTTTCATGCAATTGTGGTTACCATACAATTATAGTAAGTTAGAAAATCTTTTGCGATTACAACTACGACTGGGGACAGAAATTTAAAAACATGGCTAACATCAAAATTATAAAAAACAATAATTTTACTTTTACAGTATCTAGCAAAATTAAACAACTAAAATAATTTTTTATACATCGATTTTATTGAGATCCGGTAAAAACAGTGAAGAATTTATTTTATATTATCCAAAATTAATTATCCATATAAAAATATATCTATAAACCAGGCAGCTAGGAGAAACAACTCATAAAGACATAAACTAATTAAGCTCATGTCATAGGGAACAAGTTTGATAGTAACATAGGGAGTTTATGCAACAATAGTTGATTATGAAATCATAAAGTTGGTATATTAGCAAAGTTAAAGATAAAGGAGAAAAACGGTTGCGGATTTAAATCCCTACAAAAACTGGTTCAGTAATAACTAGCTTTTGCCGGTAAAAAAAAACAAAAGTTGAATATAACATAGGCCGAAAGGCAGAAGCCAAAACACAGTTGTCCACAATACTCGACCCAGTAAGTTTTGAAGCCTTAGCTATTTTGTCCTTTGCTACAACAGTGGAGCTGTAAAACATATCGAGGAAGTTACATATTCTCATTAGATTTATATGGCATTTGCATATATAAAATAATAAGATGAAAGATGAAAGGTGCAGGCCTTGATGTTTGTATATGCGTGTGCCCCGTTAATTCAACATATAAAACCACAGGTATCTGTTTTTGTTGACCATCTCTATTTGTATCTACACTACAATTCATACCTTGAAAGTTGAAACTAATAAAATGGAATCTGACCAGGAAGCAGCATCAGAAAATCCCTCTGATGGAAGTAGCGTGAGGTCCTATGAGTGTAACTTTTGCAAGAGGGGCTTCTCCAATGCACAGGCTCTTGGGGGGCACATGAACATCCACAGGAAAGACAAAGCCAAGCTCAAGCAACAACAGGATCAGACCAAGCCTGGTGAAAAGACCAACATACAAAAATGGAATTGGAATGTGTCTCAACAAGAACATGTCTCCTCCCCCATTCACACAAGGCAGCTTCCACTCTTTGCTGAATCCCCAACTAGCAGCGAAACACAAAAACCACAAGTAGGTCAAACTACTACTGAACAGCCTTTGTTATCTACCCAAAATTCCTCATCAGAGTTAGACCTTGAACTCAGACTAGGACCTGAACCTGAACCACAGGATTCATCCGCAGAAACGGGTACAAGATTCTTTTTTTGAGTTCAATCCTCAATACGTAATTATTTGTAGATGTCCATCAACTCCTTTTCTTTAATTTCTTGCTGAAAACATATACTGTTTGTTATTGTTCTTACAATTTTATTTTTTGAGCATTGCTTTGTACTTTCTACTTTATAAATGTTGGTTCAATTCATTTTGTTTTAGGTACAATTTTGAATCTTGCACCGCATTCTAAATATGGTCTCAAATGTCTTAATCGATTCATATATTCGACTCAATTACACCAAAAGTAGAACACCAATTAATTTGCCGCTTTCCCTTGCCATGTATGTGCCTGTAGATTATGTTTTTCCAATGAATATGATGTTGCTAATTAAGGAGCTAGTGGAAACATGTACATCATTTAATTATCGAACCTTGGAATAAATTAAATATATTTTGTTTCCATTACATACAAGATTTTATTATCGATTAGAACCGAGTGAAACCAGCCTTGTAATCTCCAAACACTTAGTAATTAATAGATAAGAACAAGGCAAGTTACTAGCATGTACAGGATCAGATATGTCGATGAATTAATCTATTTATCAAATATCTTAGATTAATATATACGATTGAGTATGTATCATTTGTAATTTTTCTTCGTTGTTTGTTTTTTGTTGAATAAATTTTCTTACACTATCTGATTTTTACCACTAAAAAAAGTTTTTCATTCAGTAAGTTTCTATTTTTCCTCCAACTCTCATTTTAAGAATGTCAACATATATTTGTAAAAGGTAAGTAACTAATTTGTTATATTTTGGAGTATTTAGCTTAATTAACGAGTTTGTTAACTTATCAATAGTTGTGATTCTAGAAATGCTATAAAGGGTTGTTTATTTGGAGTCTTATTTAGAAAAATATTTCATGAATACAAGGAAAACATATTCAAATATCTAATTTTTAAAAAAAATATTGAAAACTAGAAAATTAAAAAACTATCTACAATTGTTTTCCAAATTTAAAAAACTGAAAAACATAGTGGCATATGTTAGGAACAAGGCACTAAAGGAGAGAAGAGAGAAATAAACAACACTAAGAAGTATTTGTTTTGGTGCATTTATAAACCTTACATAAGTTTGCTTATATAGCAAAGTGAAGAACACCATCTTACAATCCTAAGCAATGTGGGACTAAAAATCAAACTATAAAACTTAATCAAACTACAAAACTAACAATTCTCCCACTTGGAGTTTGATTATCACTTTTGTAGTTGCATTCATCATCAATCATTCTTGAAGGTCAGTTGAGACACTGCAAAGCCTTAACTTCTGTGTTGTGACAACCTTTGTTAACATATCCGCTGGGTTCTTACTTCCTAGTATTTTCTTCAATGTTAGTACTTCATTCTCAAGTAGAGATCTGATGAAGTGATAACGGAGATCAATGTGCTTCATTTTGAAGTGAAATGTTGAATTCTTAGCCAGATGTATTGCACTCTGACTATCACTGTACAAAACACTATTTTCCTGGATGAATCCCAACTCTGTTATGTATATGTGACATCCAACTAACAGTTGTAGTTCCAACAATAAATATGTAGCCAGTGGTACTTCTTCGATGATCAATTTCTCCAGCAAAGTCTGCATCTACGTAGCCTTGTACTTTTAGATCTCCTTTTCTAAAATACAAACATTTTTCTGTTGTGCCTCGTAGATACCTCAAAATTCATTTAACTGCTTCCCAATGAGCTTTTCCTGGATTTGCCATAAATCTGCTTACAACTTCCACTGCATGGCCAATATCTGGCCTCGTACAAACCATTGCGTACATCAAACTTCCAATGGCTGAGGCATACGGAATCTTAGCCATAAATTCTTTTTCTTCCTTTGTCTGAGGAGACTGATCCTTGGGTAGCGAAAACGACTAGCCAAAGGTGTACTAACTGGTTTGGCGTTGTCCATGTTAAGTCTATGCAAAACACGGTTGATGTAGTCCGCTTGAGATAACTGCAAAACTCCTTTTTACTTATCTCTCGTGATTTGCATTCCAAGAATCTTCTTTGTTGGGCCTAAGTCCTTCATGTCAAATTCTTTTGACAGCTGAATCTTCAGATTTCTGATGTCTGTTATATCTGATCCTGCTACTAACATGTCATCAACATAAAGTAGCAAAATGACATAGCTGGACTTGTACCTCTTAAAGAAACAACAATGATCAGCATTGCACTTCTGAAAACCTTCCTTGTGCATGAAGCTCTCAAACTTCTTATACCACTGTCTTAGAGCTTGTTTCAGACCATACAAGCTCTTCTTTAATCTGCGCACCATGTTTTTCTTCTTTCCTTCTGAAAAACCTTCAAGTTGGTGCATGTAGATCTCCTCATCTAGATCTCCATCAAGAAATGTAGTCTTCACATCTAATTGCTCTAGGTAGAGCTCCTCACTAGCCAAAATACTTAACACAGTCCTGATAGTATTGAGTTTGACAACTGGAGCAAAGATTTCAGTGTAGTCAACTTCTTCTTTCTACTGAAATCCTTTTACAACCAGTCGGGTCTTGTATCGCTTGGAACCATCATGGTCTTCCTTCACCCGATACACCCATTTATTGTGAAGTGTTTTTTTTCCCATAGGTAACTCAACTAGTTCCCATGTCTGATTGGAGATCAAAGACTTCATCTCGTCTTTCATAACAAGCTCCCACTTGTCGGCATCCATGGTTTGACAAGCTTCCATATAATCTTCAGGCTCCGCTCCATCAGTCAGCAACATGTAGTTCATGTATCTCCTGTTAGGCACAGGAACTTGAGAAGACCTTCTCAATTCAGGAGTTGAAGTAAATTGTTGCTCTTTGGCTGATTCAATTACTTCCTCTGATTGAGAACTCTCAACTGGTGGACTTTCTACAGCATCATCCACCTCTACATAAGTTGGCCCACTCGGTTTTGAGTTGTTAGCACTTGTATTATGCTTATCCTTGTACATCACTTTTCATTGAAGATTACATCTCTACTGCGGATCATCTTTTTGTTTTCATCATCCGATATGCGGTAGCCAAACTCATCTTCACCATAACCAAGTTTGTTTCTACCTTGATCACTGATGTGCACATATGCTACATAGCCGAAAAATCTAAGATGTGAGAGTTTTACCTCTTTTCCGCTTCATACCTCTTCAGGTATCTTGTACTCCAATGGTACCGATGGACTTCGGTTAATCAAGTAAGATGCTGTGTTGACTGCTTCTGCCCAAAACTATTTTGGTAAGCCTGACTGCACACGCATGTTTCTGGCTCTTTCAGTCAACGTTTGATTCATACGCTCTGCTACACCCATTGTGTTCAGGCGTACCTGGCACGATTCTCTCCCTTCTGATTCCGTGCTCATAGCAAAACTTCTTGAATCTGGTGTCTACATATTCACCACCATTGTTGGATCTGAGCTTTTTAATCTTCAATCCTGTCTCATTTTCTACCATAGCTTTCCAAATCTTGAAAGCTTCAAATACTTCAGACTTGTGTTTCAGAAAATAAACTCATACCTTTCTAGAGTGATCATCAATAAAGGTTACGAAGTATTGCTTCTCACCAATGGAAGGGACAGTCGTTGGTCCCCAAACATCAGAGTGGATAAGCTCAAGCCTCTCTTTCTTTGGGGTTTTTCTACTTGTCTGAAAGCTGACTCTCTTCTGTTTTCCAAGTATACAGTCTTCACACATGTCAATTTCTATTGACTGAAGATTTGGTAATTTTCCTTTTGAGTCTATGACCTTCATCCCTTTCTCACTCATATGCCCAAGTCTTTGGTGTCATAGATTGAGACTTTCATTTGTTGCAACTGCAATCAAATGACATGCTCTTGCTGTATTGTAAAGAGTACTACTCTTTTTGCCTCGAGCAATTGTCATCGCACCCTTTGAAATCTTTCAATCATCACCGTGGAAGATTGTCGTGTAGCCTTCACTTGCTAACTGACCCACTAAGATTAAGTTCTTAGTCTGGTCGGGAATATGTCTGACATTTTTCAATTCCCATACAGACCCGTTTAACTTAATCTTTATTGCACCTTTACCTACAATCTCACATGAGTGCTCATTACCAAGGTAAACCTTACCAAGGTTTCCAGGAACATAATTCTCGAATAGTTCCATTTGTGAGGTAGCGTGAAAAGATGCTCCAGAGTCTAATACCCAAGACTCCTCTTTATCTTCTAGAGAGCATATCAACACCTCATTTTTTCCTGAGGTGGAGGCAACATTTGCTTCGCCCTTTGCTTCTTGACTCTTCTGTGCACTCCTACACTAGTTTTTTTAGTGTTCGGTTTTCCCACAAATTCCAACACTCGATTTTCTTCGAGTTTTGGGAACTACGATGATTTTTGGGCTTGGATTGTCTCTCCTTTGATTTGCCACATCATCTTTCTTTGGTTGAACTTCTTCCTCTTAACTCTGTATGCAATACTGAAGAGGTTGATGGTTCACCCGACTCTCTCCTCCGAATCTCTTCACTGAGAACCAAATTTTGAACATCATCAAATGTTAACTTATTGCTTTCCGATGAGCCACTCACAGACGTGACCGTAGCATTCCAACTTTCTGGCAGGGAAGATAAAAATATTAAAGTCCGTACTTCCTCATCGAACACAATCTCAACTGAACTCAACTGGGTTGTAACAGTGTTTAGTTCATTGAGATGATGTGCCACCGAAGCACCTTTAGACATCGGCAGATTGAACAATCGCCTCATCAAGTGAACTTTGTTTAAGGCTGATGGTTTCTCGTACATGTTGGAAAGAGCCTTCATGAGACCTGTTGTCATCCTTTCTTTTGCAATGTTGAAAGCAACATTACAGGATAACGTCAGTCTAATGGCTCCAAGGGCTTGTATATCAAGGAGACTCCAATCTTGCTCCTTCATACCATCTGACTTCCTTCCTGTGAATGGTTGATACATATTCTTCTAATACAGATAATCTTCTATCTGTATTTTCCAAAAGCCAAAGTCTGCACCATCGAACTTTTCAATCTTCATCTTGCATTCGTCCATTGCCATTGCTCCTATTGCTTTTGAAGAAAAGCCCACACTAGTTCTCTAGACTGAGATTCCCAAGAACAAGAGAAAAAATCTTTTCTGGTGGGGAAGATCAGACACAGCTGCAGTCAGAGAGCATACTAAGAATATTTACTCTAACCAAATCTTTTCTGATGCGGAAGATCAGACACTGCTACAACCACAGAGCAATAGACTCTGATACGACTTGTTGGGAACAAGACACTAAAGGAGAGAAGAGATAAATAAACAACACTAAGAAGTATTTGTTTTGGTGCATTTGTAAACCTTACATAAGCTTGCTTATATAGAAATGTGAAGAACACCATCTCACAATACTAAGCAATGTGGGATTAAAAATCAAACTACAAAATTTAATCAAATTACAAAACTTAATCAAAATACAAAACTAACAACATATTCAAAACTATATCAAGTTTCACTTTCCCTTCTTATGCCTTTATTTCTCATGCCTTTTTTCTGATGTGTGATCTTACTTCTCACACTCGTTATGCATCACAATTGTCATTTTTCACTCTTTTTACACTTTCACTACTTTTTCATGATTGAGGTCGCCAACTTTCACACTTTTTTTATACTCTTCTTATTCTAACTAGTTCTCCACTTGTGTGGCTATTCTTTTGTCATTGTCACTACTATTTCTTTCTTGAAATTTTGAAAAATTGGATGTAATTAAAAACATTTGTTTTAACATTTCCTACTTTTATAGAAAATGAAAAATTTAGAGAATTGACCGAAAACTATTCCACCAAAATAGAAACCCTGAACATGCAACTATGCAACCCCTAAACTTTTCATTTGAATCATTAATTATCGTAATCTATAACTATCATAATTATCAATCAGTATACTTTTTTCACTTGTGATTCGCATAACAGTAAGATCTATCAACGAGAAGCGACATTGAACCTGAATGTAAGAAATTGTTTACCAATTAAGTGATAAAGTGTGTGGCAGTGTTAGCTACATTTTTTATACCTTTCTTATTCAATTAACGTTACCATGAGTGATTTTTGAAAAATCTAAATTACCTATTCAAGACATTAAAGTTAGCATGGAATGGTTCCAAATAGATAATTACGATTTGTCAAAAACTAAATGTCGATTATTTAATATTTCATATGCATTAAAATTAATGAGTACTTTCAAGTATCAATTTGTCAAAGTAAATCCAAATTATGTTATTTTAGTTACTTCAATTCGATGTTATTTTTCTACCTAGCAAATGAGAACAAATACATATGGTAGAGGAAAATCCTAAGTATGATGATGATAATTGATTAATTGTAATTGTAGTGACAAAATGTCGAGTGCAAAATCAGCATATGCAATTAATGGTGGCGGCGGAAATTTTATACCATATAAGAATTCAAGCACTATATAGTTTAGAATATGAATCAAGTGAAATTTATATATTTTTTATTTATTTTTTCATGAAGTTGACCAACATTTAGTATTTTCACTTCACTAATGTGCTTCAAAATGTCTTTTTGGTGAATTTTATAGTCAAGTGAAATACTGAATGTCTGGTTTTAATAAAGAAAAGAATTTTTTATTCACAGCATAACACAAATTGCCACATAAACACTATGACCTTCTTCAAGAAGTAATGCAAAAGCAAATACAATCGGGTGAGAATTGTGAACAATACAACCACATATAAATGATTGGTAATATTAAAACCCTTACATATATTTAGTAAATGATGTAGGTTTACATCATTTCTACGTAACCACACACATACATATATATATATATATATATATATATATATATATATATATATATATATATATATTATATATTATGACATTACGTGTTGTACAATAAATGCTAATATGCATAATAAACTTTTTCATATTTACAAATATGTAACCACTTTTTTAATTGGTTATCTATATTATTAATAAAGAATTTTTTTTTTAAGATTCACTTTTTAAAATATTTATTTTATTTTTATTCCTATTTAAAAATTAAAAAATAAGCTATTTTGTTATAGGAGTGATTCAAACCTGCAATCTCTCTTATCAAATGAAAATTTTGCCACTAAATCAATTTTATAACCTTAAAAATAAAATTACTTTAAAATATTTATATCCAACATATTTAATTGTCATACTATCTATAATCTATATATATAATCAATAATTTATAATATTATATTTTATATTGTATTATATAATGGAAATAAAGTCATCTGATGTCCATATTTTATGACTGTTTTATCCTTCTAAACATTTTATACTTCTCTCACTCTCACAAATATAATTTTTATGAATAGATGTATATCTTTGATTATTAATATTTTTAATAAAAATGTAAATACATAGACAAAACAATATTTTGAATTTTATTCAAATTCTTTCTTCTCCTTATTTTCTTAAATTCATTACAAATTTATCATAATCATTGATGATCTGACATATTTCTATCATATTATCATAAATAAAGAAATATACAAATTAATAAAATATATTCTATCATATTATATGTAAAATGATACAATAAATTTATTACAAAATATATTAAATTAAAATCTTAAAATTATTATAATATATCAAAATAAAAATATAAATACACCAATAATGTTTTCCCTAGTTTACATAACGACCATGTAAAATGCATTTTTGCAGCAATGACATTAATCAACTATACAAGTTGTACTGTGTCCATCTATTTCTTGTTCGTAACACATGCAACTCAATCATCAAGCTCCCAAAAAATATAAGGAAAAGGACAAGCAACAATTATGTAATCATCATCACTATTAATCAAAAGAAAGAAATAAAAAAAATAATAAACCAAATGAATCAAACTAATATTCATATGAACCTTTCTATAGTTAGGAGTATTCTTTTTTGTCCATATGTGTGGGTGTAATTATTTTTTTAAAAATATTTTAGAAATGTCAGATGTGTATACAAGTTTTATTCATGTTTTAATCTTAAAAAATATTAGTTGTATGTGTGTTGTTTATTTTTTATTTTTTATGCTGTTAGTCTTCTTTTTTTTTTAATTTTAAAACAAATGCACACATGTGTATTATGCATGTGTTTTATGAAATTACAAGAGATCCACTTTCCATAAACTCCTATAAATAACAAAAGATCCTTTTTCAAGTAAGTAATCTAGCTAATATTTGTTGTTGCTCTCCTGAGCTTTCATTAACTTAGTCATTGAATGTAACGACCCATTTAAAATTAAAAAATATTTATAAAAATATATTTGTTGCTATTAATTAATTATGTTATTTGCTTTAATAAAAATAAGTATATTTTGGACTATTTTGTTTTTGGCCTTTCAGTCATGGGAAGTCCAATTTTAATATATATATATATATATATATATATATATATATATATTAATATTAACTTTTATTTTTCAAATCTATTCTTCTCTTGCTGTCTCCTTAGAACTATGTTAAAACCATAGACGTGGGAGTGAAGGAAATTGCAAAGGAAATTAAAATTTGTCTATAAACAAAACTTTCACAATGTAAACTACTCGTAACCCTGTTGGCATCCAGGTTTTTTATTTCCAGTATTAACCTCACTGTGTAACCACTCATAACACCTCTAATTGTTGAAGGTTATAAATTTTTTATCCTAAAGTTTTACTAAAAATTGTTTTTTATTCTTAAATAAAAAAATATTTAATTTCTAATTCACTTTTAGTTATTTTTTTCCGGTTAACACCGTTAAAAAATTTGTAACAAAAAATATGTTTTTGTACTTGAAAATCACTCTTTTATTCAATCCTAAATTCTTCAATTTTCAATTTTACATACAACACATTCAAATATACTAGAACTTATAAATGGATAATATTAATATAAAAATAAATTATTTTAAGAAGTAAAAAAATATTTTTATCTTCAATAACCAAACATAATTTTTTATAAAACTTTAAGTATAAATTACTTATCTACATCATAATTTTAACTCCCTTGCTTGTACGTTCTTCCTTACCCGCTTCCTAAATTAGTGAAATATATACAAACACATACGAGACTAGTCTTCTATAAAAACAAATGGGGGTCTAAAACTTCCTCAAATCTAAACTTTTCATTGCCAAAACAGATGAGTCCCTAAAACAAAATTATTTCTAACCTACGTTTAAACATAATTCAAGGCCAAAATCTCGTTGGACATATCTCAAATAAAATTTTGCCAAACTAGGTAACTTGAAATAATCTAAATAAGCTCAAGTTGTTGACGAAAAAAGGCAAGACCGTGGCCAAAGAAGACATTATTAATTATTAGCAAGAGAGGAGAGAAGATACGGGAAAACCCTTTTTTTGTTTTCCCCCGAAAACAGGGTTCTGAACCAATACAACTACATAAAAACATAGAACTTTACAAGACAAGACAATACACATGCAACCAAATTATCTACGTTAACACAGACTCAAACAAACAACATAGCTTTATGCCGTGCAAGATAATATGTTCGGCTTCCACTAGTCATCATCAACATAGATAGTCTCTTGCTTGAACAAGCCACCAAATACGTTCCTCACCTCCTTTGCTGCCTCTGCCTGCTTTGGTTTTACCTCCTTTGCTTTACTAGCCGCCCTTGTCGGAGTTGCTTGTTTAACCACTGCTTTGTTTGGTGCGAGATTCCGAGCCTTGGCCTGTCCCCTTACAGTGGCTAGCTGCACCTTTGGTTTCTCATCCTCATCAGGCTTTTGGATTGAAGTAGTAATCTGCGACAACTTTTCCCAAGAAAACCCTGCACCAAAGTCCTTTGCCTTGTTCAAGAGGTTTTCCACAGAAGCCCCAGCTGCCTCTACCTTCTCTTGGGCCTCTTGAGATAGACTTGCAGCCCTTGCTTCTTGCTGCGAAAGCTTTTTCACCTCTTCTTCCAACTTCTTTGCTGATTCAGCAGCTTCACGGGACTTTTCAGTTGCCACTCTTGCCTCTTCTTCTGCCTTTGCTTTTTCCTGCATCTCAGCATACGCTTTCCTTCTTCCATCCTCAGGAATAGAGCTGCAAAGGAACTTTAAATCAGATAGAAACAAATACTAGTTCCTCAGAGGGCAGCAACGCAAAAATCATCGCCCTTGCTATAGATGAAAAATAGAAACAAGTTGCTATATATAAACTACTTACCTGAAAAGTTCACCTACACGCTTCAAGGGGGCATTTGGATCCGAGTATACTTTAACGACCTATTAGAGAGAGAAAGAGGGACGGCTTCAATGTTTATAGCTTTACAAATAGAATAATTGAAAGGAAAAAACTTATATACTATGTTGATCATTAATTCCAAATCTTATTAAGCCAATTAACGAATTCATTTTTCAATTTTGATTAGAGAATAACATTAAAAATGCTTAAGTGACTAGTGACTACATCTAAATTTTGTCCTAATTGAAAATGTTCCTACTAATCCTTTTATTTAATGGAAAAAAAATTATTGGTTGAAATCCCAAAACAAATGTAGTAACTGATTCTTTTGAAGATACTTTCTAATATTAATTGAATTTATAAGAGATGGAACAATTTATAGGTGTCTGATCTCATTTTTAATGAGTTTAACTCATGATAGTATGTTAAGAGAAGTTTATTTAAAAATATGTTGCAAGCAGTCAGTTTACTTCTTCATTCGATAATAAATGATATATTATTCATCTGAATTAGACATCAACAAAACGCTAGAAGAATTATGCAGCTAAAGGAAAAGGGATACCTTGTTTTCTGCTACGTCAGTGTTGGAGAAGACATCAGCCACCAATGACGCAATCTTGGACTTAGATACCTATAATAAGCATAATTTTTCTAAAAAACTATTTCCTAAGAGTTGGAAATAAGAATGGAGGGAAAAAGAGATACAATATCATTCAGATATTATGGCATACATTACATTACTTTATAGTCGTTTGCACTAGCGGTCCCTTCGCCCAAGACAACCACATTGTAAGAACTCTCCGGTGTGAAATCATCGGTCAAACTAGTATTGATGAAGGTGTATTTGACGTCAGTTTCAATGAGTTTCTGCAAGAACTCTTGTATGGTCAATGGTTGAGAACGGGAGAAGAGGTTGTTGAAGAAGGAAGAGAGGCCATCGAGCACATTGTAGGTTGAGGTCCCGGCAGTGCTATCGTCATAGATGACCGCCACGTGGCCAACTCCTGCCAGTTGTGCTGCCTGAACCACCTGCAAAGCGTCCAAAGTGGAGACCTCTGCGCTTGGACCGTTCTCCGCGGGACCAATGGTGACAACCACTTTGCTGGCGTTGCCTATGGCTTTGGCTATTGCGTCTGCGTTCTCAAAGCTTGATTGAACAGCATTCAGACGCTTTGCTTGTTCATTTGATATAATCTGTTTATACTCCAAAATAGAATTTCCATAAAGATTTGTTGAAATGGTGTTAGTGGCGAATTCATTAAATAGTTGCTTTTAATAAATAGAGTGTGAGAGAGTAATTAAAAAAGAAGAAAAGGGAAGGAGAGGAGTGGAGTGGAGTAGAGGACCTTGTATTGAGCAGCAAGACGAGCGAGTTCCTGAGCAGAAACAAGTTCGGGGACTCCAGCTCGTACACTAAAACCTTCCCTTAGCAAGGTTTGGGCAATGCGAATACCAGCCTGTCCTGTGGCGCCAGAAACAAAGACAGTGGAAGGGTCCTTGCGCCTTGGGTTACCGAATGAAAAGCCAGGGGCAGAAGAGTAGCTAGGAACTGGTATCAAGGATGTCATATCAGCTATCTTACCCAACTTCAACCCTAAATAAGACCTATCTCCTTCTTCGGGAGAAGAATCATCCTTCCACTTGGACTTCCCCTTGCCCACCCCAAATGAAGGGAATGATCCGCCCTTCTTCCCAAACACTCTCACCCTTGGATTCCGTATTGAATGACCCCGGCTAGTTAAGAAAGATGAATTCCATGTAAGCGTCGGAGTCATGAATGGATTTTCCCCTTCAATACGTTTCTCTCTACCTTCTCACCACCTTCTCACCACACGCTCTGCTCTACCTTAACCTTAACCTTAACCTTACTCTTTCAATCATACTTTTTGTTTCCTCTTCTCCCAATTATCTCAAGCCCAATCTGTCCAATTGCCTCCAGCCACGTACTCACTCTTTATCCACTGCACAAATTTCCAATACCAACCGTTCGCTTCACTTTTAACTTATCGATCAAAATTCCTATCCCCCCTACCTATCCATTCATGCAACACCATGCTCTTTTTTTTTTTTTTTAATGCTACAATTTTAGGATAAGGGTACAGTGCCCCGCTACCAGGTACAAAAACCTTTTAATAAGACTTACATCTACCTCTTCAAAAAACATGCTTCGGAAATTTCTTTGTTGAGTGCGAGCCATTCAGTCACGTAAATTTAGATAAATACAAAAAAGTATAATATTGCGCTTAAGATTCGCGTTATTTCTCTTTGTAAACTACATATTAATATTAAAAGCTTGCAAGAAAAATCAAATTTAAGCTCCACAATAACTGCAATGAAACATGGTCCACAGTGGGTGGAGGTTAGTTACTTATGCTTAAGGTGATTGACATAAAAATAATCATTTAAACACGACGATTAATTCCATCTAATTACTCACGTCTTGATTTGCTAAATTAGTGAATGCATAATAGATAGTGATGAGCGCCAAAATTTGGGTGAGATAGACGAAATTTGTTAATTTGAACTGTTATATTGCTGAATCTTGACCGTTATAAGGAGAAATTTAAATATTAACTGCGACCGTGGTTCACAGCGAAAATGGCAGCAGTTTGCAGTTTGATTTTGCGGTGGTTGCTAGTTGCTACGGCGGATCTACTGAAATCCCCGGATATTATTTATAAACTGTCCAACGATGTCGTTCAAGTAAACTTTATTAAATGTTTACCTAAAAAACTTTTATATCACAAATTTAGTATTGAAAATTATTTAAAGCAACAAACAATTTTATGAAAAACAGATCATTTTTATAAGCACAAATAAAATTTCATATAAACTCCAAACACATACCATTTTGTTGATTAATTTGAGTGCTAAACTTAACCAGTTAACTTGTTTATCCGTTTTTCCTCACTTTTTTTAAGCAATAACATAAAAAACTATTATGATAAAAACTTAGAATGAAAAATTGAAATAACTACATTTTGTAAAATTAATTTGAGTAACTGATAATTTAAATATAATTGCAACAATTTTATAAAATATTGTAACTAAAAAACTATTATATAAAATCTTTAATGAAAAATCAATTTTATATATTTATAAACACTATAAAATCGTTCAATAGACCCTTACTAATAACATTAATTCATGTTAATAAAAAACATCATTAACTATGTACACGTTTCGTAAGAAATATGCCCCTGTTAAATATAATTACGCAATTACGCCACTTATAAAAATAAACTACTCGGTGGTTTCTGAAGACAGGCATAATCATCGCAATTTTTAAATACTTTTTTTATCAAAACAAAAATAGTCCACAGAAAACATTTTCACAACGATCAACAAATATTTTATTCGTATCACTTTCCATTTTTAAATTTACAATATTTCATACTATTTGCAAACAACCAGTAGTGTTCATCCAACAAGCAAACAACCCTTAGAATTTCTCATAAGCACAGGGCCAAAATATAAGTGTTTGCTTGCAACAAAGAAAATTTCGAAACAAACATTTCTTTAAATATAACGGACACAAACTAGGATCATGGTTTAAAAATAAACAAGGCACTGCGATTCACCAAAGCAGGGAAATAAAAAAAAAAAAATTGCCCTACACGAACAACCATAAAAAAAAAACAAAATAAAAAACACTAGACCAGAATGGTTAGAAGATATGGCAAAATTCTTGCATACGATCAAAGAAGGTACAGGAACTACACATTTGTACAACACATACAGGCATACAGCTACATCAACCTCGATGGACCCGACAAATACATCATGGAGAACTCCGGCAAACAAAATCCAGGAACAACTCCCAACATAATGTTAGTTTTGAAAAAATATACAACGAGAAAGACTTACGAAGCTCTTCTAGAACTAAAAAATGCTAAAAGAATGAAAAACTTCACCTGAATTGAAGTTCAAAATAAAGATCTGCACATGGTCTTCTCACCAGGTCATCTAGAGTTGACATAAAATTCATCTACCAATTGACCAGAAAGCTAATTTAGTATAAACCTCGTTAGTAATATTACCAAGACCTTCAGGATTAATCTGGTCTAAATAAGAAACTAGTCAACATTACCAACCACATCAAAGACATAGGGGAAAATAAACAAAAAAAAAAAAAACGAGGAACAAACCAAGATAGCAGGAAAAAACAATAAAGGACAGAACCAAGATGCACCACCCAAAAAACATGAAATTCCCAACTAAGGGGAGACAAATATTACCAGTAAATATAGGGTAATGTCTGCAAAGAGTTGTACTCAACAGATTTGCTCAGAAAGCGTCATTTATCCATTTCCGCTGCCAGCATTAAAGATAGACGACATCAAACATTTACCAAAAAATAAACAAACATAACATTTGTAAAGCCAAGTTTCTTAAGCAAGCTAAGATATTTCTCAAGAAGTTTTTAAAGCATAAAGTAACTTAAAACTTGGCAGTGATGCATTTAGTTATTCATGCCCCTCTTTGCTTTGAGGGATTCAAGAGCCTTGTTCCGCAATTCAATCTCCAGCTTCTTTTGCTCAGATGGTGTCTCTTCACTGTCACTTTGATGATAATCCATTCGTTCAGCTTCTTCTTCTCCTGAAATGTCATCTGTTTTACTCTTCATTTTCAGTTTCTCCACACGTCTTTCTTCTCTTCTGCGTCGTCTCTCTTCACGTCTTCGACGCTTCTCCTCCTTCCGCAGCTTCTTCTCCTCTTTTCTCTTCCTCTTAGCCTCTTTTCTGTCCTCTAACTCAGAATCATAACTATAATCCTCTTCCGAAGATGCATACTTTTTCTCAGACCTTTTATGCTTTCTCCTATCCTTTCCATCCCGTCTATGCTTACCACTCCCCTCAGAAACAGAATCATATGAAGCACTCTGATTGACACGATCATCTTTTCCAACTTCTTGAATGGCTTCAGATTTGTGATGTCGATCACTGCTTTTGGCATGATTTGAATGGGATTGATCCTTGTCATCTGAATTTTTAATATCTATAACATAAGATACATGAGGCTTCTCCCTGGAAAAAGTTTCTTTGTGCATTGATGATTTTTGTTGAGCAGAAAATTCACTTCCCTTTCCAGAAGATTTATCACTGCCAAAGGAGTTTACTAGTATTAGATATGATATAATATGTGCAGTGTACAAGCATTCAAATTTGTTAGAACAGCTACAGTTTGCCAATCATATTACCGTGTTGTCTCCCGGCCTTTCTTACTCCGAACATTGTCATCATAATTATGTTCAGAAGCAGGATGAACAGCCACCCTTTCAGGAGAAAACTCATCCTCGTGACAATGTTTTGCAGATGAACCTTTTTGCTTACTAACTGGGGAATGTTTTGATATCTTTTGTAACGAATTCAGTTTTTTATCTCTGCTTTCTCTAACAAAGATAATAAAGAAAATGAGAAAAATAAGCATCAAAACAATAAACAAATCTATAATAGTAACTTGTATTCTTAAAATCAATTGAAGAAACTATAAGTTAACTGAAACAACATCAAACCTGGAATAGTATGTTTCTTCTGCTTCTTTTGTATCTGGGCTGGGGTGACTAGGTTTTTGGGTTCTTTGTTTCTTCAGAGGACTCAAGCTTCTTTCATTGGACAACTTGTCTCTTCTTTCTTTCATAGGGCTCTCGAGAGGACTTAACATTTTCAAAAAACCAAAAATAAATGTGTATAAAACATTCTAAATCAGAGCAGTGATGATAAGATAAGAACATAGCATGAAGTCAAGATAAACTACCTTTGGCCTTCACTGCTGATCTCTTCACTCCTTGCTTCTGGAGATACAGATCGAATTGGAGACTTCTCAGGTGTAGACAACGAATCTTGTGACTTATAGTGTGAAGCTTTGACACTTTTATCTCTTCGTCCAGACCTCAAAGGACTAGAAGGTTGATAAGTCTCCAATGACAATCTTTCTTGTGTTCTGCAATATATTGGTGTCCCCAAAGATTTTATAATTTTACTTATAAAATAAAGTTTGTAAAAACTATAACTACTTAATTTTGCAGTTCTAGGCAGGGTAAAAACCTTCACTATTACCTGACTCTCCCCATGGAAGACTGGATGGGACTTCTTTGGTGTCTTGAAGAATTTTTCCTAGTTGGAGATGGAGATACATGCCGTACTGGAGACTGAGAACTCCATTCGTCTTGAGGAGACCTATGGGGGGAGATTCTTGTAGATCTGTTCTTACCAGGAATGGGTGATCTACCTTGCAATTGAGATGGAGAGTGTGGAGGAGTTCTACTATACCTTCGTTGTATGGGGGAGGGGGATTGCACAAGGGATTCAGATCTATTTCGTACATTGGTTGGTGGTATTCGGTGCACCGGTGAAGGAGACCTTTGCCGAGCAACAGGGGATCTTCGTCGTCTAGGTGAGAGTGATCTTCGTCGTCCAAGAGGTGATGGGGATATGTGTCGACGCCTAGGAGAAGGTGATACATGTCGACGCCCTGGGGAAGGTGATCTATATCGACGCCTTGGGGAAGGTGATCTATATCGACGCCCTGGGGAAGGTGATCTATGTCGTCGTATTGGCGACGGAGATCTACGCCTTCGAAGTGGAGATGGTGATCTACGTCTTCGAACTGGAGATGGTGATCTACGTCTTCGAACTGGAGATGGTGATCTACGTCTTCGAACTGGAGATGGTGATCTACGTCGTCGAAAAGTTGGTCGATGAACCGGAGAATGGATTCTACGTCGTACAGGAGAAGGAGATCTGTAACTTGAGTGGGATCTAGATCTTCTCCTCAAATAAGGTAGTCTCCTAGGAGAACGTCGTGGTGAATGCCTCAGAGGAGAAATAGATCGTCGTTGTGGAGAACGACGAATCCTTTCAGAAGAAGGAGAGCGTCCTCGAGCCTCTGGAGACCTAGATATACTCCTGGACCTATGTCTACCCCTGAATAACATACACCCGTTAATACAAAATGAAAAATCCAAATTAAAGTTACACATTACTATACTTAATAGAGCATGAAGATCCAAGACCTGGTCAAGATGCAGATTTAATTATGCATAAAATTTGAATTTAAATTGAAAAGGGTTCAAGAATGAATCAAATCAAAGGAAACTGAGTTAGCAAATATATAAGCATACCCTGAATAACTTCGGGAATTTGAAAACGATTTGCTCATTGATCTTGAAGGTGAGCCTCTGCCACATATAGCGAACACCACATATTTACAGCATTCAATTCAATATAAAAGATGGAAAATATATTAAAACTTAGTGTTTAATAGTGTTACCGATGAGGTGACGCTGAAACTGCAGTTGAATGCGGGGACCTAGAAAGCCTATAATAGAATAACAGACAATTAGTACTCAAAGAACTCAACTGTAAAGTTTCAAGGAGCAGAGAGAAGTTAGTCAAGATTCTCTCCACTAAACACCGACCAAATAATAAAAAGTTAAAATAATTAACAAAATGTAAACATAAATGTGTATGGCTTGATTGACATCATGTGAGAAACTTTAAAGATGTAATGCCAAATACATTTAATATATTGTTCAAATATAAATAAATAATGAATTCAAATGGCTTCATGATGCTGAATTTTTTATGTAGATTTCATTATGATTTAATTTTGGTAATTTCACTGTTGTCAGTTGTCATGGTAAAATATGATCACTATATAGTTTCAGATTTAAAAAAACTTTTTAAATTTGTTAACTTGTTAGTCATGTTATACTATAAACAGACCTCTTATTGGAAAAGTTACACCTTATATTTTCACTTGTGCGTACTCATGCAAGGGTTCTAGATCATTGACTAGAACTATGCCTAATTTCTTGGAAATGGATTCGCTGTAGTCACTTGTATGATTGCATAGAATCTCAATCACAATAATAAATTTTATAATAAAAAATATAAAAATATTTCCTACAGTCACAAATCGACTGCATGGAATATCATATATAACAACTTGATAATCCATCCATTATAAGAAACTAAGCTTCATCCAAAGAGAAACCATTAAAAATAAAAAGAGAAACAAATAAACATCCCATGTAATTAATAAAAGTAAGGAATCCATCCATTTCACCTGCTCCTTGCTCTAACACCGTTCCTCTTGTCTGTTTCCTTCCCATCCCAATTGTAGTACCCCGAATCCCTGGGCTTCAAGGTTGGATCTGATGCAGTATCATTATCCTTGGAATCAAATCCACCGTCCTACAGTAGTTTGAGGTAAAGGACATGAACCCAAATAATTGCAGAAGCTAGCTGAATGCCATGGAAACACAAATGGAAGTTAAAACCAAAATCTTGGCTCTATAAAATGTAACTCTAGCATGTACAGAGTAGTATTACCAGTTTCTTCAGCCTCTCTTCCATGATCTCTCTACCTTCCTTATCTTTTTTCCTCTGAATTTCACTTGCTATCCGATCATTTTCAGCCTAAAACATCCACGACACAAATTTTGTCAAACACCCCAAAAGTAAAGAGAAAAGCTATTTTGGAAGCAAATGAACGGCATATTGAGACTCAAGCACCTTCTTCTTCAGGAGCTCTTCTTCCTTGGCATCCAAGAACTGCTGAGGAACACCACTGGCATTTTTCTGTGCACTGAGAAGAAGTGTCCAAAGCTCTTTCATGAACTTTCCAGTGTTTTTTTCCATAAATCCAGTAATTTGTATTTGAACTTCCTTCCCATTCACTTCCTGTGTCATAATGAATAGAATGTGACCAAATGGTGAAAATTACAGCACAGATATACCAAAAAAATTGGCAATAAGCAACGAAAATAGGGAAAAAATGCACAACTGTATGTTCATCAACGACAGTTCAGTTTAAGGAGGAGTACGACTGCATAATCACAGCCTAACAGCAAATAGATGTTACCTAAATAAATATAATATAGATTTAGACAAATACACAATAAGAGAGGGAAGGGGGATGACAATACAAAGTTGAAAACACCTTTTAGTCTCCAAAATTAAAAACAGAATACTGCCTTTGAACCAAATACACATTAAGAGGGGTGATTGACAATAATATTGAGAGACGGAGATTCTGCAGAATGGCAGATACAAAGATGAAAACACTTTAGTCTCCAAAATTAAAATCCACAATTACCTTTGCATCCAGAAGACTGTGTATGAAGTTAATAAGCACTTCATCTTCAAACCCAAGAAGCTCGGTCACCCTTCTGGTGATCCAAGGCTTAATTACTTCCATATTAACCTTCGTCATGTCCACCTACAAACCATATTTCAAGCATATCTGAATTTGAAACATACAGAAAGGCAGTGACCACCGACTAACACGTTATATTTATCAAGTTCACATAAACGATAATCCTCGAGAGAGCAAGACTACTTCGAAAAAACTCTAAAAAACTCCAGATCAAATTTAACCAAGGAAACATACCAGATGCTCCAATTCTGGTGCAAACTTCTGCGATTTCATCAACTTCGCTTGCTTGTTCGAAAATCGAGTGTCCTGATCCGCAGATGTGCCCTGTATACAAAAATTCAACAAGTATAATTCACAAACTAAGTAACACGCTGCAATTAAGATAACAAATAATAGAAGAACAGAGAAGATCTGAGAAATGTTAAGATAAATTAGGTGTAATTCAATTAAACAAGGCGAAAGAGTTAATTGCAAGTTAAAAAGTTGCAATAGACTAACTCGAAAGAAACCGCCCGACATCTTGCTGTGCCAATCGTTTCCGAAAGGAGAGAGGAGTGCGTAGCAGAGATTGCGAGTGAGAATCTAGGGGGGGGGGGAGAACGGTGGATTCGGAATAGCAGTGTGACTCAACCTATGGCATGCACGGAAAGAAGATGGACGGGTTCTGATTCTCAGCACTCAGGAGTGTGGTGGAGAGGAAAAGAGACCAAGCTCCAGAGGTCGACTGCGGAGCTGTGTTGGTTTTCAGCGTGCCCTAATTGAACTCACCCTATTACAAAGTCACCCCCTCCTATATAAAATTACACCGCTGCCCATCTCTGAATCTTACCTTTTTATTTATTCTCATGCACATACGTAATAAATAAATAATTTAACATTTTGCAGCGTTTTTGGTTTGAGAATATATTTTCATTTTTTATGTTTTTATTTTTTAAAAAAAATAATATTATTAAATTTAATTAGTTTTAACAAAAATATTATATTTACGTATCTAATTTAAAATATATTTGTATATTATTTTTTATATAATTACAAATGACATTATTAAGTTTTTAGATACTATTAAATTTTGAAAACAAAAAAAAATCTGTTTTGAATTATTTTCTGAAAATATTTTCTAAATTATAACCAAACATATTTTTACTATTATTTTTTATTTTTTTTAAAAATAAAAACAAAAAAGAGATTTTTTTACTAATTATTCATTATAATATTTAATTAAGATGGGTCCTCATCTATAAGTATAAGTAACTAATTATTAATTTATTAATCAATACTAGAGAGGAAGAAATTATGTTTTTTATGTTTATTTGACTATGCAAGAGATTAGACAAAATAAAACTTAGTTGAACTTGAATGCTTAAAATAAAATATAAAATGCATCAAAAGTTATAAATATTTTAAGGTTGCTCACAATTTTTATTTTTGAAAATAATCTACAAATAATAAAATAAATGGTCAACTATACAAATTAATACTATCTTAAAAATCACATTTCAATTATAACTAAAATTATAAATTAGAGATAATCTTACAATTTGTCAAATATGTAAGAAATATCAAATTCATTACTCATAGTCATAGACTTTCTTAAATATGTGGATATTTTAACTTATTATTGAATAATCATAAATATACAACAAATTTTAATTTGGTTTTGGAGTAAATTCGTTTCGACTTTATTTTAGCATTTAATTTAATCTATATTTGTTTTGGAATGTAAGAAATAGGTTCTCATCTGTTACTATCTTGCCTAATGTCTCTTAGAGTTTGGGTTGAGATATATGCATCATGAGAAATTTCTCCATCATTAAATATCAACAACAATTGCATGCATGGATTTCAATTTTTGGGATTAGTTAGTAGCAACAACGAAACTCAAAAAAGTCTGGTCTTTTGCATGGTTTGCAAGTTCTAATGTCCCTACTAAGTATTATCATTCTAATAGTCCAACTGAGTTTATGGAAATGGACTAGGGTACCAAAGTTAATCTTACATCATTTTTTGAAGTAAGTAATGAATCATCTATTTGTGTATGACGGGTGGGTGTCTTTTACTTTCTTCATTTCTTATTGGTAATTAATTTTTTTTCTTCAAAATCATAAAGTTGTTGTAGATAGCGCATTCAACCCTTGCATTGTTGCAATTTTACTTGCCTTATAAAAATATCGTTCAAAATATATTGATGGAGAACTTAGTATTGGATTAAATCAAATTATGATAAAAAATAATAAAATTTTGATTAATTTTTATATGACTTTTGTTGTGACAGCAATGTGAAGTTTACTAATGAGTGTAATTTTATATATAAAAAAATGAATGTTTTAGTTTATTCTTTTGTGTAATATATTGAATAAGAAAATTTGGTTTAAATTATCAATTATTTTAAATTTATCATTTATCATTTTAAATTATCAATTGTTTGACTGTAATTTTTTTTGTCATTTATCATTTATTTTTTTATCCTTTAACATAATGTTATTTGAAATTATCTTTTCATCAATTTGTTTGTGTTGTAAGAATGACAAACAAAGAAAACATATGAGAGGACTTTAAGGTCAACCGTAGAACATGCAAAATAATTCTGAGAGAACTCCTCCATGTAACACTTTTAACTAGATTAGCGAAATTCTATGGGTAACAACATTACTCTTTCAAGGTATATATTCAAAGCGAACTTCCCAACCTCCCTCTAGGATTTAGTGAATGTCCCAAATAATGTCCATGTGCTTATGAAGGTGAATGTGATCACTAGCTAGGACCATCATGCATCATCGTGACCACACCTATGCAATATGTTCACATAACACGTACATGAAATCGCTCTTCTAGAAAAATAGCAAATCAATTTTAGTGGTTAATAACTTAGCTCGTAATGAGTCTTCATCCTTCTCGTACCCTACAAAGTCACCAAACCACCTACCAATCGAGTCTCGAACGACACCTGACCTCTACTCCCATACATAACAATTGATGTCTCCAACGTCTGTCTACATTTAACCTGTACCACAAATGATTTGGTGGTTTCTAGCAAGGGTGCTCCAACCAAAGCTTGCACTCTGTTAAGTAAATTTAACTTTCCACAACAAACTTGGCTATATAATGTTGCACATGCTGTTGAAAAAAAATTAAAATTATTTTAATTTTAAATCTCTAGATAATGTTTAGAGAAATATAATGTTTTATCTTTAGGATATATTTAGATTTTAAATATATTATTTGTAAAATAGATATTTGTTCCTTATTTAACACTGAGATATTAAGTCTATAAATAGAGTTTCTAAGATGAGAAGAATCATCCAGCTTGAAAATGAGAGTCACCACCTTAAGGGAAAAAGGGGGTATGATGTGGAGGGAGAGTTTGTAGGTTTTCCAATAGTCCCAAAAACTTGTCGTGGACTTAGGCATGGGGTGCGAACCACATGAACAAAACAACTTTGTTATCTTTCTTTTTGCTTAGTTGTTTCTGTTTATTTTATAGTATGCTTTTCTTGTCAATACGAATAAAGAGAAATTTGTTGGTTATGTATTTTTTGTTCCAACATATGCTCCTAAGTCCAAAATTTCTCTCAAAACATTCAGTTATGTCTCCATCTCCACTACCACCATACTATCGTGACGAACAATGACGCTTCCTTTCATCAAATTGACAATAATGTTATTATTATTTTAGCTCTAAAATAATTATTTTTTTAAATAGCTCATGTTTGATTTAAATATGTTTATCTTACTAGTTGCATTTCATCTTTTATGTGAAGTTTGATATGTATTTTTCATTTTGTGTTATATTTTTACTTTTTATGAATTTCGACATCTTGTGTATACCACCAACTTATTGTGTAATTTAAGGTAACGGTTGTTTTTTTTGCTATGCCATTTTTAAGTTAAAGTTATTTATGACTTAATATAGGTTGAATATATTCACAATATGAACTTGAGTTTCCTTCTAGAGATAATTAAGTCAAAATTCTATAGAGAAATATTTATTTATAGTACAAGCTTAAGCTACATTTTAAAGTTGAGTTTTATAGATAAATATTATAATCTCGATGTAGACAAAAGTTGTGTTTTAAGGTTAATTCAATGATTAGAAACAAAATAAGTTTATATAGATCTAAATGTAAGGAAACATGTATATTGAAATGCAATTAATGGTTATTACATCATATAATGCCAAAATAAGATGTTAGAAATTAATGGCTTAATTGTTAGATTTTGTAGCCCTTTATGTAACATCCTAAGAAACTACTAATAAACCATACGATTTATAGCATCTATTTACAATATAAATTATATTTAAAAGATTAAATTTTCAAACAATAACACAAATCATACACGAACAACTCGCCCAATAAGCAAAGTAACTATGTCGCACAATGAGAGGTTTGAGCTATGATTTTCCAAATGAAGGATTTCGCTTAGTGAGATTAATGTAATCCTGCATACCAAGGGTCTCATTAATAGAGACATGATTAGGAGGATAAAGAAGGACGTGACTTGAAAAGAACCTCAATCCTTAATTAAAATGAAGATCATAGGTCATTACTCATAGATTAATTCTTGTAAAAATTAGTTTGTTTTGTAATTTCATTTGGGTCATGTATTTTGGTCATCTTCATTTAGTTAGGAAGTTAAAATGGAGGACTAAACTTAGTGAATGGGTTTATTAGGCTAGGGGTGAATAAGTTTTTTCCTTTCACTCTTACATTTTTTTTTTAACCCATAGGGATTAAATTAGGTGCCTATCTTAAGGCCTTAAGATTAGGCTTCAAGTCTCACATTGTCTTGGAATGTGTCTCTAAGCTATCTCATTGGGCTATATATACTCCTCTCACTTTTTTGTATTGGTTACACTTGAATGAATGAATATAAGACTCCTTTAGTGAGCATTTTGATCAATTGAGTGTCTTGAGAAACCTCTCTCTTAAAGATTCTCTTCCTTAGTAGCTTTTATCAGGGGTCATCTCCCTTGTGACAAACATAAATTTTTTGTTACTTATCTTTCTCGTAAGAGAAAGTGACATCAAACAACCCCTAATTCTAGCCTCATTCATCCTCCATTTCTAAGAGGGAGAACCTTGGTTAGAAAAAGATCAATAGAGTGCCTCAATTGGTATCATGAGTCATCTCCATGAAGGTTCGTTTCTCTTATTTTCTTCCTAGTTTTAGGCATCTTTTTTAGCTATTTTTCTGTAGATTTTTGCTTTTTTTTTATGCTTCCTTTTATGTCTTGTTAATAGTACTTTGTAGTTTAAAATTCTTGTCATTTATTTTCCTTGCAATTTCTCTTATTTATGGTTCAATTTTTTAGTTCCTTGAATCATTGTCATGTTTTAGGTTTCTTATACTTGCTTTTTATCTACTTATTCTTATTCTTGTGATTTTTCTAAGAGAGCTTTTGATAATGATTTCACAATCTTTGTGAAAGAAATCACCCAAGTGTGGTCTAGGCTCTTGGATTCACGTATTTGCTTTTGCCTTGTCCTCTATTTTCTCTTTGGGCATGTTCTTTCTTATGCTTGGGCGTGAGCTTTCTTTAATTTCCTGCGCTTTATTTTTCAGTTTTTTATTTTTCCAAAATTTGTCATTAGATTGTATTGTTTAGTCCTTATTTTGTCACTTAAATTTATTGTTTAGCTTTTACATATTTTTACCATAAAAAAATATGCGTCTTCTTGAGAAATTGAGCATCCAAGAGGGTATCCTCTTGTGTAAGTTCATGTTCAAGGAGTTCTACATACTTTAGATCATAGCATGTTTCCAAAAAAAAAATTGTTTAATTATTTCCTAGTTTCTTTTGTCCATTTTAGTAGCTTAATGTTGTATTAGTCTCTTTGGTGAAAGTGTTTGGTTGATTTGAGAACCAACTTGAGCGTGTGATTTGGGCCTAAAACTTTAGCAATCAAGCTTGCCTAGGCTCATAAAATTCTCATTTGGTGCCTTCATTTAATCACCTAAAAATCTAGTGCATATTAAGTTGCTTTTCTTTCTATTGTTTGCACTTTGTGATCAAGGTTTTGTATCTGCCCTTTGGTTTTATTTCAAGTGTTTAGTTCCCTATCACTCTTCATCATATTTCATTTTCAATTTGTAAAAAAGGTGCAACAAAAGTATTTAAAAAAAAAGAAAAGAAAGCAAAAGAAAATACATCAACAAAAAAAAGTGTTAGTAAAAAGTGTTAAACAAAGTTAAAAGAGCAAACAAATCTTTAGTGGACCTCAAATTTGTTAAATCATTCAAAGGAGTGTTTGAACTTGTTGATGCTTAAATTGGTGCATATTTGGTTCGACTAACTTAGCCTAAATTGTGCAAATTTTAGAAATTTTGTGAGTCATTTTTTGGTTGTTTGAAGTCCAATTCTACTCTAGTGTTTTTCTAAGTTCCTTTTGACTCTTAGCCTTCCATTGTAACCTTTTAATTATTGTTTGTCTTGCTTATTTTTTCTTTGAGTTTGTGTACTTTAATCTATCCATTTGGATGTGTGCTTTTGTTCCTTCAGTTTTTCTTGCTTTTTGCTGCAATTTGCACTTTCTTGGTCTCTCTTGGGTGTGCCACTTGTTGTATGAAAAATAGAGGTTGAATCAAACTTTCCACAAGGGTAGCATCTTGAGGAGAGTTGAAACAAAGCCAAGGAAGAGTTCTTTTAAGAAAAGGAGTAAAAAAGTTGAGAAAAACACTTTGTGAGGGCAAACACTTAGAGTGGGAAGCTTCGTCAACATCAATTTCAAGTTTTCTTTGTTTTTTATTGTTTATTAAATTGGGTGTAATTTTGTTAAAGGTCTTTTCAATAGAGATGTTGGATGACCATAAGAGTCCCATCTTTTGATTGTAATAGTTTGTAATTTCTCGAATTAGGTGGAGGAAGGATTTAGTAACCTATGTGTCCACCTTTAGGAGCATGACCATGGATCCTTACACTTTGCAATTTAATTTATTTATTGCTTTCATGTTTTAGCTTGAGGTGTTTTTGTTCGTTGAGTTTTTCTTGCTTTTTGCTTGCAATTTGCACTTTCTTGGTCTCTTTTAGGTGTGTCACTTGTTGTAGAAAAAAAAAGGTTGAATCAAACTTTCCACAAGGGTAGCATCTTGAGGAGAGTTGAAACAAAGTCGAGGAAGAGTTCTTTCAAGAAGAGGAGCAAAAGAGTTGAGGAAAACACTTTGTAAGGACAAACACTTAGAGTGGGAAGCTTCATCAACGTCGACTTCAAGCTTTCTTTGTTTTTTATTGTTTATTAAATTGGGTGTAATTTTGTTCAAGGTCTTTTCAATAGAGATGTTGGATGCTCACAAGGCTACCTCTTTTTATTGTAATAGTTTGTAGTTTCTCGAATTAGGTGGAGAAAGGATTTGGTACCTCATGTGTCCACCTTTAGGAGCACGGTCATAGATCCTTATGCTTTGCAATTTAATTTCTTTATTGTTTTCACATCTTGGTTTGAGGCGTTTTTGAGTTCCAAATACTCTTAAACATTTTACTTAGGGAGAAAACAACAAACAAGTGAGCAATGCAAACCTTAGGTTCTTCTCCCCAAGTCACTTTCAAAATGAGTTCACACACATCTAGTAATAGGAGTGTTAATCAAGAGGGTTCCCCTAAATTAAACATCATGGATAAGTTTGTGAGTGAGTTTATGAAGTGGCAAATAGAAGAGAAAAGAGGAAATAAAAGAGATGGAAGAAAGAGAAGAGATAGCGTGAAGAGAAGGAAAAAGAAAAGAAAGAAAGAAATAAAGGAAAGAGAAGAGAGAATGAGAAAAGATAAATAGAAGAAAGAGAGAAAAAGGAAAGACAAGAAATAGAAGAGAGAGTGAAAGGAAAAAGAAGAAATAGAGGAAAGAGGAGAGAAGGGAAAGAAATAAAAAGGAAACAAGGAAAAAAAAGGAAAAAAAGAAAGAATAAATGGAGAGAAAAGAAAGAGAAGAGAGAGAGAATGCGTATAGGTCTAGCTCGTCTAGAAGGAGTGAAATGAGTGAGAGTGATACATACAAAAGGCCTAAAAGGAATAGAATGGATCAACATCATAATCAAAACCAAAATCCTCCTAAGGAACAAAAAATAGACCTACCACATTAACCTACCTTGATTGGGAAATGAAGGTAGAACAACTTTTCACTTACTTCAATGTCAGTGAAGAGAGAAAAATTTCCCTAACAACCTTTAGCTTCCAAGGGCATGTCATGTATTGGTGAACCTCCCTTGTTAATGAGAGACGTGGCTTTCATAACCCTCATATGGAATATTGGAATGATCTCAAAGGGGCTATGAGGTGAGGCACATCCCCTCCAATTATGAAAGAGATCTCCTAGATAAATTGCAAAGATTGAATCAACATAACTCAAATGTTGAGGAGTATAGACAAACAATAGAGTTTTTCATGATGAGAGTGGACATTACTGAGGAGCCTAGGACCACCATAGCTAGGTTTCTAAGTGACTTGAGCACTTATGTAAGAGATAAAGTTGCTTTTTCCATATAGGGACTTAGATGACATGGTCCAACTTTGCATAAAGGTGGAAAATTAATTAAAAATAAAGTGCTTCAAAGAAAGAATACACACCTACACTTATACAAAGAGGGATAAAGTCATGAGAAGCTCTTCCAAAAGTTCCCTAAAGAGGAGTCATCCAAAAACATGCATAAAGAACATAAGTTCTCACGTCTTAGAGAAAACTCCCTGGTAGTTCTACAACTAGGACTGGTAGCATCAAATGCTTGAAGTGTCTTGAAAGAGATCACATTACCTCTCAATGCCCCAACAAGAAAACTATAATCACGAGGGGCAAGACATTTATAGTAGTGATAGTAACTCATTTTCCTCCTCTAGTGAGAGTGAGGAAGAAATGGTTCATGTGCATAAGCATGACATTGAGGCATTTCCTTGTGATGGTGACTCTTGATGGTTAGACGACTTTTTGGAAGCCAACCACTTAAGCTTGATCATTCATAAAGAAAGAACGTCTTTTCACATAAGGTGCAAAGTTTTTTATAAAATTTGTTCTCTCATTGTGGATAGTGGATCATGTTGTAACTGTTGTGGCTCAAGGTTAGTAGAAAGGCTAGCCTTGCAAGCAATTCCTTATCCAAACCTTACAAACTTCAATGGTTAATAAGGAAGGGAAAATGGTTGTAAATCAAAAGTTATATTGTCATTCTTATTTAGGAACTATAAAGATGAAATCATCTGTGACAGAATCCCAATAGAGGCTGACCATATCTTGTTAGAAAAACCATGAAAATTCGACAAGAAAGTCATTCACCATGGTCACACTAATGAGATAACCTTTACTCACAAGGATAAAAAGTTCAAGTTGCATCCCCTAACACCTTCACAAGTGGTTGAGGATCAACTCATCATGAAATATAAGAAAGATGGAAAAAAATCAAAATCAAAAGCAAAAAAAAAAAAAAACTTTCACCCCTAAAGCTTAAAAGGGTAAGGAAGGAAAGTTTAAATGAGGTACCCCTTATAAGGAGGTTGTTAAAAAAGAGAGTCATTTTTGCAAACAAATTGGATATAAAGAATGTTTTATTGCTTAATAAACCTTTTTATCTCCTCCTTTGCAAAGAGGTACACTTTATCACTCATATGTCTTGAAATTAAGTCTCTTCCAAAAGGGGTTCAAAATCTTTTAAAAGAACTTGATGATCTTTTCCCTTAAGAGTTTCCTAAGGGATTGCATCCTCTAAGGGGAATTGAATACCAAATTGATCTTTATGTCTAGCGCTAGCCTACCCAATAGGTTTGCATATAGGACCAACCTTATTGAGACAAAAGAAATCGAGTCTCAAGTTCAAGACTTGTTGGAGAAGGGCTAAGTTCAAACGAACCTTATCCATTGTGTTTTTTTAGTCTTGTTGGTGTCCAAGAAGGATGATAAATGATAGATGTGTATGAACTGTCACTCCATAAAAAACATCACCATCAAATACAAACACCCAATTCCTAGGCTAGATGATATGCTTGATAAATTGCATGGAACATAAATATTTTCAAAAATTGATTTTAGAAGTGGTTACCATCAAATAACAATAAAAAAGGGTGATGAATGGAAAATCTCTTTTAAGACAAAATTTGGTTTTTATGAATTACTAGTGATACCTTTTGGGCTCACCAATTCTCCAAACACCTTTTGAAGTTAGTACGTAAAGGATCTAAATGGATCCCCAAAAAAACAAGGTCATCCAAGAATGACCCACTCCTACTGGTGTGATTGAGATCAAGAGTTTTTATGGATTCATGATCTTTTATAGGCACTTTATGCTTCAAATCTCAATGAGTTGGTAAAGAAAGATGCTTCTTTTTTGTAGGGTGAAAAATAAAAGCAAGTTTTTCAACTACTTAAGGATAAACTCACTTATGCTTTTATTCCAGCTCTGTCTAACTTTTCAAAAACATTTGAGTTAAAATGTGATGAATCGAGAATGGGTGTAAGAGTTATTTTGTTGCAAGGAGGCATCCAATTGTTTATTTTAGTGAAAAATTTCATGATGACCACCTTAACTACCCCACCTATGACAAGGAGTTTTATGCCTTGATCCGTGCCCTCCAAACTTGGAAACATTATCTTGTTTTCAAGGACATTGTCATTCATAGTGACCATGAGTCACTTAAGTATTTGAATGGACAAGGAAAGTTGAACAAGAGGCATGTCAAATAGGTCGAGTTTCTTGAAACATTCCCATATGTCATCAAATACAAAAAAGAAAATACAAATGTAGTGACTAATGCTCTTTCTAGGAGACATTCTCTTCTTGCCACTCTTAGTACTTAAATTTTGGGGTTTGATAACCTTAGGGAATTGTATCCCTCTCACCAAGATTTTGGAACCATTTATGTTGCCTTTTTCTTCCAAAGCCAAAGATGGCTTCTACCTTGCGAGGGGTACTTGTACAAAGATGTCTAATTTTATGTATCCCAAGGATCAATTAGGAAATTGCTGACAAAAGAGTCACGGAGGTGAACTTATACGACATTTTGGAATTGATAAAACTTTGATGTTTTTGAAAGAAAAATTCTTTTAGCCCTATATGAAAAATGATGTTTAAAGACATTGCTTGAGTTGTATAGCTTGCTTACAAGCTAAGTCTCGAGTAATGTGTCGTGGACTCTACACACCTTTACCCACTCCTTCTACACCTTGGGTAGACATTAGCATGGACTTTGTCCTTGGGCTTCCAAGAACCTAATGAGGCATAGACTTTATCTTTGTGGTAGTGAACCGATTTAGCAAAATAACCCATTTTATTCCTTGTCACAAAGTGGATTATGTGAGCCACATCGCAAAGCTTTTCTTTTGAGAGGTTGTCCGCTTGCATGAGATACCCTTAACCACAGTTTCTGATAGGATGCTAAGTTCCTTAGCCATTTTTGGAAAACTCTTTGGACAAGGCTAGGAACTAAGCTTTTTTTTTCTACCACTTGTCATCCTCAAATGAATGAACAAACTGAAGTGATGAATAAATCCTTATCAAGTATGTTAAGGGCAATCTTAAAAGGTAACCATAAGTATTGAGATGAATATCTTTCTCACATAGAGTTTTCATACAATAGGATGGTTCATCAAACCATCAAGCACTCCCCTTTTGAGGTTGCGTATGGTTTTAATCCTCTCACCCCTTTGGATTTGTTACCTCTCCCTATAAACAAGAGAGGAAATAAGTCATCTTAAAAAAGGAAGATTGGGTTTGACTTCATCTTAGAAAGGATCGTTTTCCTTCTAAGAGGAAGTCTAAACTTAGCCCTGAAGGAGATGATACCTTACAAATCCTTGAGAAGGTAAACAACAATGCATATAAGTTAGACCATCCCGAGGATTATGACTACAGTTAATGTCTGCAATTTGACTCATTTTCTAGGTGCTGAAAAGGAAGAGGACGAGACTTCAGATTTGAGGTCAAATCCTTCCAAAGGAAGAGAGATGATGCAATCATGCATACCAAGGGTCATATCACTAGGGTCATGGATACGAGGATAGAAGAGGACATGGTCCGGAAAGAGTTCTTAAGACCTCAACTATTAATTGAAGTGAAGATCATATGCCATTACTCTTAGATTAATTCTTGTAAATATTAGTTTGCTTTGTAATTTCATTTAGGTCATGTATTTCGATAATTTTCATTTAGTTAGGACGTTTAGGTGTTTTTAGTTAAAATGAATGAGTAAACTTAGTACATGAGTTTATTAGGCTATGCATGAATGAGCTTTTTCCTTTCACTCTTAGGTTTGTTTTTTTCACCTATTGAGATTGGATTAGATGCCTATCTTAAGGCCTTAAGACTAGGCTTTAATTAGTCTTAATGCTAATTAAGCTCAAGTCTCATATTGCCTTGAAATGTGTGTCTAGGCTCTCTCATTGGGCTATATATTCCTCTCACTCTCTTGTATTACTCATACTTTAATGAATGAATATAAGACTCCTTTTGTGAGCATTTTGATAAATTGAGTGTCTTGAGAAACTTTTCTCTTGATAATTCTTTTCCTTAGTAGCTTTTATCAAAAGTTCTCTCCTTTATGGCAAGTATAAAATTTTTTTGACTTGTCTGTCTCCTAAGAGAAAGTAGTGTCAATCCCCTCCCCCCAATTCTAGCCATCTTCATCCTCCACTTCTAAAAGAGAGAATCTTGGTTGGAGAAAGATCAAGGGAATGTATTAGAGATCTTGTTGGGCAAAAAAGCTATGCAATTGCTTGGTAGAGGCTAAAACACGTTGAACAAGACCTATCGCCCAACGATATTAGGCAAATAGTCATAACACTTGCTGCATAATTTCTCTGTAACTCAAACCAGAATAAACATGATTTCATGTTGCATAATGCTATTTAACGTACACATTCACCTCCAGATCTTACATATCTAGGTACACTATAGTTATACCATTACATATACATGCTAATCCATGCTCAAAACACCAAGTCCTACAAGTTACTTCCCGTTTGCAAATATACATCAAAATCCCCGTATTTTATACAAATACAAAAGAATGATATTAACATTGTTAAATTGTATCTTCCTCAATCCTGTTGATTTTGCTCTCTGGCTTCATCATTGATATTTGTTCTTGTACAAAACACGATCATCACAGTTATATAGAAAATACATAAAAGTAAGTAAGCATATAATAACATAAAACACTTTAGGTATGAAAAACCAATCAAATTAGCATATACATTAATTCCATAGTATCACCTAACAAATAATCATACTTATGTTCTTCCTAAACATAAGTACTCAGCATCACATGATCACATAACAAAACACTTTTCGAAAAGACTCATTACATTGAATTCCGATACCAAGATAACTTATATGACTTCATTTTTCAATTGATGTCTGGCGTTCACTTGACCCAATTTCAACAACCAATTACAGTTTAGGAAATACTCATATGATATCTAAGTGTTGTTATCTACATGACTCTTAAAAGACCAAGAAAATTCAAAAAAAATGTTAAACAATGGACACCACCGTAATTAAGTATACATATAAAGATAACAAAATCAACTTATACGACACCTAAATAGGCATATGCCTTGTACATTATACACAATTAAGCATATTATACAATTCCTGTATTAAAAACATGACAGTACCATTCCCTTTTTCAAACCACCTTTACCGTCAAGAAAACCCAAAGCATTGAGAGTAAGAATTTTTCTAAGTATCAAGCATGGAGAGCAACAATTTTTCAAACCACATTTATTGTGAAAGATACTCAAACCTTACTATTATTACTTAGTTCAATATTAAATTACATTTAAAACTCATCGGTTTATAAGGTGAAATTTGTGTGTTACTTATATATTATTATTAACCTTAATTAATGATATCATTTAATTCGATATTTAGTCAGACACTCCTCATTCTAAGTTGATATTACCAACCAAGCTATACTAATGATTTGTGTTTATTGGTTCAAATGTCAAATCATATAAGCTGAAATGAATCTCTTGTCTCAATTGCTAAGAAAAAAAGAAAGGAAATTAAACACGCTTTTTATCATTGCAATTTTGATAGTAAAAATGGAGGGTAAATTTTGGATGACTCTATGTTTAAATCCATAAGGAGTTGTGATGTTGATTACTTACAGAGTGGGGGCAGTGGGAGTCTGTATCCCGATTCGCGAGTGAGGTACTTTATTATTGGTGGGCGTATTATAACGGTAGCGTAGGGAAGCTAAGATAAGAATAAAAGGAGATTTCAACACGTGGACTACCCTGCTTATAATCGGATGCAAACCTATTTATATTCCACCCTTTATTCTCTGTTTCTGGTCCGCCCCTTCCCATCTCATCTAATCTCTCTCTGTCCGTGTACGCCTCAGCTTTCTCTCCAAACCCTCCCAAACCCTAACTAACCAACCATCTCATTTCTCTCGATCTCTTTCGCCCAATCCCGAATCGGATAATTTGCCGACACTCCGCCGAGTTTGGGAGGAATAAATCCACGATGGCGGCCTCCACCACCAGCCAGGTCTACATCCAGGTAATCGACGATGTCATGAACAAGGTTCGCGACGAGTTCGTCAACAACGGTGGTCCCGGCGAGGAAGTTCTCAAGGAGCTTCAATCTGTAATCACTCTTCTCTTTCACTTTATTTATTTTATTCTATTCCCCCACTTCTTTTTTGTGTTTATGTGCTCTTCTTTCCCAAATGTGTATTATTTACCATTGTTATTTATAATTAATTAATTAATTAATTGATATATTGAAATTATGTGCAGATTTGGTTTGGGAGAAGTCTTACTGTTTTGAATTAGGGCTTCGATCTGGGAATTTACGCACTTTTTATTTACACATTTCTTTCTTTTGATTAGATATGGGAATCAAAGATGATGCAAGCTGGTGCCATTGTTGGTCCAATAGAAAGGTCTGGGGTGCCCAAGCCAACGCCTGGTGGTCCAATTACTCCGGTTCATGATCTCAACGTGCCTTATGAAGGGACTGAGGAGTATGAAACTCCCACTGCGGAAATGCTTTTTCCTCCTGTGAGTTTGAGCCCATTATTATGAATTTGTAAGTTACTGCTCCCTTTAAATGTGTTTTTGTCAAGGTTGTTGATATGGGATTTTGAATGTAACAGACACCATTGCAAACTCCTCTTCAAACCCCTTTACCAGGAACTGTGGATAACTCAATGTATAACATTCCCACTGGACCCAGTGATTATCCATCTTCTGGGAATGAGCCTGGAGGGAATAATGAGATAAAAGGTGGAAGACCTGGTACATACATGGTAATGCTCATTTTTGCTATTAGATTATCATGATCGAATCTATTTCACCTTGACGAGTACCTTCCCATTTTTGTTTATTCCAATATGATGGATTACCTGTTTATGTTTGATCACTGTTTCACATTTTACTTTCATACTATTTTAAATAGATGTCTGGCACAGTGGTTAAACTCATTCGCCAAAACTTATTACTTATGTTTTTTTTATGCGTATTATTTACTTTGTCCATAATACAATTTTTTACAGCAACCTCCTTCTCCCTGGACAAACCAGAGCCAGAGGGCTCCACTTGACGTCAATGTTGGTAAGTGCCATTTGAATTAGAACATAGTTTTAACTTTTAAGAAATACAGCTTTACAGTGATGACTGTGTATTACTTTAGCTTATGTGGAAGGGCGGGATGAGGCAGACAGAGGAGCTTCTAATCAACCTCTGACACAGGTAAGCAACTTGGCGAGGTCTTTCAGAAAAAAAGTTGTCTTCAAATTTGAAGATCTCCTAGTGGAGTTTCTTTCTTGAAGTCAGAGAATGTTACTTCTTTCTCCTTGTTCCATTTTATCAGTATTTTTTGTCTTAAATTTACCTGATAAGGGAGAACATAGAGCCCACGTAACATTTACATATTATCGTTGCTTGGGAAAAACATGCAGGACTTCTTCACAGCATCAGGCAAACGGAAACGTGATGAGATTGCATCACAATATAATGCTGGTGGATATATACCTCAGCAAGATGGAGCTGGAGATGCTGCTTCTCAAATTTTTGAAATTGAAGTATGGTCTTCCTCATATTGCCAGTATTAAATTGATATTTTGTAGATTAATATCAGTTTTTTGGGTGCTTGTGTAGTATTTGGAGTAGATCTGTAATGATGTTAATAATAAAATATTTTCATCTCTCTGAGCACTTCTGTTTTTGTTGTAAATGCTCATGGTTTATGACTGAAGGGATACTATAGTAGATATTGGTTTAATAACAATTTCTACTCTGTTCCATCAGTTATCTTTAGCATTATAATGTTTACATATCTGGAGGCAAAAATGCATGCATTTTCACAGGGATAGTATGAGGTTATTTCTGACACTTGAATGGGCATTTGGACAGCATGGGGATTTTTCTAAATAGGATGATAGGGTATTTGCAGACAAGTTTGAATAACTAGGGTTATTTGTCAACAAAAATAGGCTTGAATTTAAGGTTCTCACCCTGTCTAAATGTTATCAGAACCTTTAGAAAAATTATATTAGTTTATTGTGTGCAAAGAACATGTTGTCATAATGTTGGAAGTGTTTTTTTGTTCCAACAAGGGCATAGGTAAGGCAGAAAAGTTTATTCAGACACAATGGTTTGAAGTTGCAGTTTACCATGTATACAAATGGATAATGATATGTTTAACAACTACATCAAAGGTTCAAAACTACAAGGTCTCACCAAAACATGTCTTTCTGAACCTATGATTATACATTGTTCTTTTGGGCTCCTGCATTACATATATGCAAGCATTTATTTTTCTTCTAAGTTGTTGATTGCTTTGTTGACTAAAAAGTTTATTGAGTTGTTGAACTTTTGAATGTAAATGGATAGTGCTATGTTTACCAACTACATCAAAACTACAAGGTTTCACCAAAACGTGGAAGAAAACTGTTACTCAATTATTTTGGCCCATCTTTGGATATTTAATTTGAGTCTTTGAGATCAAATTGTTATTCCCAAATATCGTTTGTTGCTGCTTAGTTTATGTGTTAAACACCAAAGCTGAAGTTCAATTTTTCCCCCCCTCTTTACATGTCTAAGCTAATTAGAGATTATTCTGTAGGTTGACGTTTCTGTTATTCTGCTGTTCATTATCCAATATATTGTGTATACTATTTGTGTTGTATCTAATCTTTAAACATGCCCTATTTAAAGTTGTAGTTTTAGATTCAAGGCAAAAGTTGTAGTTTTTATTAAATGTTCTCGTCAAAGAAAGCATTTAATTCGTGTAAGGGGGAATAACTGAGTAAACTCTTCTCATCTCACTATACTAAATCTGTCCAAGTTTGGACACTTGTTAATTGCTTCTGTGATTTTTCCTGACGTTATTTCTTTTTTGTTATTTATTTTTCATTCTAGAATGGATTTTTTTCAGCTCTCTGTTTTGATTTTCTTTTCCCGTGCAGAGTACATTGTGCTGATCTAGTTAAAAGATAACAATTTTACCCATCTGGGCTTTCATTTAACCTTTATATGAGACATTGTTCAATGAACTTTGTTTCTTTTGTTCCATGATGAACCATGTGATCTGTCTCATGTGTTAAGTGCTCTTTTTTAATCAGCCGTTGTATGAATAGCTTTCTTTTAACAGTATATCAGATTGTGCTTCTCAACTGTTGTGAATACTTGTCACTAATCTGTAGCACATATATTTTTTCAGATGAATATATCAAACAATAAAGGCTGGCTTCTTTCTGAATCGATTATTGTTTTAGATATATGCATGCATTTATTTCTATTTTAATTTGTTGACTGCTTGGTGACTGAAAAGTTTATTGAGTTGTTGATATAAATCTTTTAGGTATATGGAAGGGGCATCTCTATTGCTGCAGGTCACTCTACTTCTAAAGAGAAAATGTTGGAATGGCCAGCTTCTCAGATTCCTCAACTAGATGGACCAATTCCTTATGATGATGATGTTCTTTCTACTCCTAATGTGAGTAGTGGATTTTTTTCTACTTTGTGCTCTTACAAAATTGTATTGTAAGTGCTTGTTTGACAACAGTTTTATAAAACTGTTTTCAGTATTTTAGTTTTTAAAAATTAAAAAACTTGTTTGGGTAGTGTTTTCTGAAAACAGTTTTCGAAAACAATTTTTGTTTTTTAGTTTTTAAAAACTAAAAAACTGAAACAGCTGAAAGTAGTTTTGTTTTTCAATTTTCTGTTTTTGTTTTGAAAACTCAAAATACAATCAGAATATGTTGTTTTTTACTTTTCATTAGTGAAATTCTAATAAACATGAACAAGTTTTTCCATTTTTACATCTTCAAAACAGTTTTCAAATATCACTTGCCAAACAAGTTTTTCTTTTATTTTCTTCTCAAAAACAGTTTTTGAAAACTATTTTGAAAAACTAAAAAACAAAACCAAACCAATCAAGCCCTAATACTTCCCTTTTGTTCTTTGCCAAGGCTGTTAGATATGCTTTTTTACATTTTTCACTTGTTCCTTTTGTTTTCTATTTCCTATTTCCCTCTACTTTTAATATTTTGGGTAAAAAGTGTATTCTACCCTTCAATGTTGGATCTCCAGTATATACAACTCAGCTTTCACATTTGGTTATTAGTAATCCACTTGCATTTCTAAAAATGCTTCCATGTGTGCTTCTTTCACTTGTGAATATGACCCACTCTTACCCTAAAAATGCTTAACTACCATTGCTTCCGTCTCTTGCTTATTTCAAAATATTCATTCTTTGATACATATATTTGAAGTAGTCACAGTGTGATAATTTAGTTTCCCAACTAGCTTTCTTTACCCCTCTAGGTCTAAAAGTGAATGTTTCTAACTTGGCAAAAATTTGACATGGTAGTAAGAAAATCTGCCAATTTTTATTTGAATATCCCACAACTCAAGGATGAACTTTATCTTCATGGAAGAGACTTTTGCTTGAAGTTCCTTTTAATATATTTCAAAACATAAAATACTGCGTCACAGTGTCCTTCATAGAGAAACTTAGGAAATCAACTTACCATGCTAACTGTAAAAGAAATATTTGGACAAGTGACAATGAGATAATTTAATTTCCCAGCCAGCCTTCTGAACCTCTCTTGGTGTCTTGGTCAAAAATTGGCTCCATCTAACTTGCAAATGTTTGACATTAGTGTCCGTACTCCATAGAAGTGTCAATAGGCTTCATATTCATCAAGGTGTGCAGGTCTAAAATTGGCTCCTTCTAACTTGCTAAAGTCTGGCATTAGTGTCCGTACTCCGTAGGAGTGTCAATAGGCTTCACATTCATCAACTATGTTTCCTCTAATGTGCCCATTGCATACTCCCTTTTAGCATATATAATATATAGTATATAATATAATAATGTTATTCTCACTATGGAATTCAAGAACAATTCGTCTCATGTCTTGTATTTATTGCCTTCCAATCTTACTGTGTTTATACTTTATATTACTTGCTTGCAGATATACGGTTATGGAGTGTATAGTGAAGACTACAACATTGCAAATACACCTGCTCCTTCCGGTAATTTCAGAACATAGACATGCTACTTATATACTTATATATGGGTCTTGCACATCTATCTATCATAAATGTCTGACGCTTATTTCACCCTATTTATTAGAAGTACCAGCAAGTACCCCTGCTCCCGTCGCTCAAAATGAGGTTGATGAAGATGATGATGATGATGAGCCCCCCCTAAATGAAAATGACGATGATGATTTGGATGATTTGGATCAGGGAGAGGATCAAAATACACAACATCTTGTTTTGGCCCAGTTTGATAAGGTAGCACAGTCGCTCTTCCACTTTCTATAACTCAAATCTTCAGAGCTATAACAATTGTGATATTGCCGTACGTTTAACGGTATGGTCGGAGAATCATTTTTGAGACTAATAGATGTCTTACAACAACAAACTTAGGTGACACGTACCAAGAGTAGATGGAAGTGCACTCTAAAAGACGGTATCATGCATATAAATAATAAGGACATTCTCTTCAATAAGGTTTGTTAGTTGTGAAGGAGAACAATGATTTGCAGTTCTCTGTTCAGTTCAGTTGATCAAATTTTTGATGCTGAAACTATGCTTTTCTGCAGGCAACTGGAGAATTTGACTTCTGATTTTGTCAGGGATTGGTGAATATCAGGTGCCATTGAGTATTTTGTAATCTTTCTTTGATTATAATTATTAAATTAAGCTGGAGGATGAAGAGAAAAGTCCTTAATAGTTAATACTTTCGCCACTGTTATATTGATGTTGGCCTGTTGTATATAAAGGATGAGCAAATTTTGGCCTTTTTACATGGATAGGTACTCTGAGACATTTCCTGAAGTTTGCCATTTGTCAAGTGGGATATGTTTGTCTATTGGCTCTGCATACTTGGACATCTTGTTTTCCATTTGAGACCTATGATATTAGACAGTTTAAACTGCCGTGACTCGATATTATTTAGCCGCCATAAAGAACAACGATAATGTCCAGTGTGCTTTTCTTGGTTCCTGCATGATCTGGAGCTTTAAACCCAAAAGTGAAAGGAAAAATTACATTTTCGGGAATATGTTTTCTACAACAGCAATCTTGGTTTTTTTGAACAAATTAAATGTGATTTTAAGGATGACAATTTAACTCGGAAACCGGTGCCTTCATTGTGTTGGAACACAATCTAAACTTTGAATAATTGAACCTAATTTTGGTCGGATTTGGATTCTTTTATTTTAAGATTGGTAATTTTAGTTTATTCTAAATTATTATAATAATAAGTAAATTCTTTTTTTTATAGTAAATAAAAAAATTGAATAATTATAATGATTTAGAATGAACAAAAGTTATCAAATCTCAATTTAAATCCAATTTTTGTCTTGTGATTTTCTAGATTAATAACCTGCCTACATTTTTTTATTTAAATTCGGTAGATGAATTTCATTCCAAAATTAAGGGATTTTGCAGTGCTGTTTTAAGTCTAAAACTACTTCAAACCAAATTATAAAATAAGTGTGGTGCGATTTGGTTTGGTTTAGATTAATTATAAAATTTAAATAAAACTAAACTAATATTTTGTAGTTTGGTTTGATTTGATTTTATAGTTTAAAATTTCTATTATTAAGTATTAAAAAATACATTGAAAATATTTATTTCCAAAATTGTATAAAAGTTTAGTCACTCTCAATAAAATTATAAAATTATATAAAAGTAGCAATTATTAAAATTAAAGTATAAACAATCAATTCATTTAAACATTATATTCTAGTGATTGTCGTCAAATTGTCACCAATGAAATTAACTCAAATAGTTTTGCTAAAATATTTATTTATACTAATTTATATTAATTAAAAAATTTAATTAAAGATTAAGTCAAAATCTTATAAACTTAGAAAATAATGAGTAATTGTATATGTCTTTTTAGGGATTTGCTAAAATAACTAAAGATGAACAGTTTTGTTTGGTTTGATACGATTTTAACATTTCAAACCATGCAGTTTGAAAATTATAAAAACCAAATCACCCCAAACTAAAGCGATTTTTTACGTTTTTCGGTTTAGGCAGTTTGGTTTTTGGTTTTCAAAATTCCGTTTAGTTTGATTTTAAACATTCCTACCCAAAATCAATAAATGTTGCTGTTAACTGGCATGTAAATAAGAACTTTCATGGCTAAGAAATTAATGGATTAAGAAATAGTATTTAACAATTTTTAATATATTAAACAATTTCTATGCTAGTTACTTACAAGAATTTTACTGAGATTTTTAATCTATTTTAAATTATTTTACTATACAATATTATTCTTAAATAGTCTACACTATTTTTAAAAAAATTTTTATTCTAATTTGAGTTTCTATTCAGACAAGATGTCTAAATTTTAATAACTTATGTCTATTACATTAATTTATATTGATAATTTAAAAATTTAATTATTATTAATTTAAAATAAAAATACTTATATACTGTCACTGTAAGAAGTTTACATGGACAGACAATCACCACCCTTTATATATGGTAAGTTTGTTGACTTTACTCATTAATACTTTAAAAGACATATAAATGATGATTGCGATTAAACGCCTGTGTAAAATTTTTTACACTGTTAGTAAATAAGTGTTAAACTTTTAATTTAATAAAAAATATCATAAAATATTAGTTTTTGATGTTTATATGTTTAAAACATGTTTATTTTTTAAAAGAGAAAAAAACTTATATACCGACAGTGTAAAAAATTTTACACTGACAGTTAATCACAAATATATATATAATAAATTTGTTGACTTTACCAATTAATACTTTAAAATTCATGTAAACGAAGAGTTGTGATTAACCACAAGTGTAAAATTTTATTTCATTGGCAATGTATAGGTGTTAATCTCTTTTAAAAAATCGTATGCTTTCTTATGCAGCACATTGGGTAAGCAAGCCTAAGTGTAGTTACTTATTAATACTTTAAAAGACATATAAATGATGATTGCGATTAAATGTTTGTGTAAAATTCTTTTACATTGTTCGTAAATAAGTGTTAAACTTTTAATTTAATACAAAATATCATGAAATATTAGTTTTTACTAATTGATGTTTATATGTTTAAAACATGTTTATTTTTTAAAAGAGAAAAACACTTATATACCGACAGTGTAAAAAATTTTACACTGACAGTTAATCACAAATATATATATATATATATATATATATATATATATATATATATTATAATAAGTTTGTTGACTTTACCAATTAATACTTTAAAATTTATGTAAACGAAGAGTTGTGATTAACCACAAGTGTAAAACTCTATTTCATTGGCAATGTATGAGTGTTAAACTCTTTTAAAAAATCATGTGTTTTCCTATGCAGGACATTGGGTAAGCAAGCCTAAGTGTAGTTGATTTGATATTTGTTTTATTATCTATTTTATCCTCTCTCTTTTTAATCATATATATAAAATTACTCGTTAAGACTCATGATTTTAAAAATAAATGTCCTTGCTTAATCTCTGTTAGACACTATTGAATGTGGCAACAAGCATTCCCTTCTAGATAGATATAAGTTGAATTACTCATTAAGGTTATATGACTGTCCTACCTTCGGATTGTGAGTCTAGCTTTTGGCATCACTTGGGTATTTCTTCCTCAAATGAAAAAGCTTCATGGGATATTTTGAGTATAATTTGGTTGGCTACTTTGTGGGAAATCTGGGTAGCAAAGAATATTATAGTATTTAAGAGTCATTCCTTTATTATAAAGGAAGTTTGATTATTGTCCCTTCAAAGGGCTTGGATGTGGTTAAAAGGGTTCTTCAATGTCTCTTCAGTTTCATTTGTCAAGTGGTCGACTCATCCTGAATAGTGTTAAGTAGAATGGCAATCGGAACACATAAATCTTTTCAGGTGAGTCTATTATCTGTACTTAAAGGGGCAATTTGTAAGTAGGTATCTGTGGGGGCGGGGGTATTTCAGTTAGTTGATATTAATTTTACCATATACACTATTAAATGTGGCCTCATAAGTCATGTCTTGTCTGCTATTAAATTTGCTATGCATATGTAATTGGTAAACTCTCACAGGTCATGCCTTGTGATTTGAGAAAGTTTACTCTTATTTAAATAAAATTTGGCCTTCTTAAAAAAAAATATATAAGCTGAATTAGATGGCTTGCCTTAGCAATAAATCTACTGCTATTGGCACAACGTCTTTTTTTATTGATGACATGTATATAAGAGATAATTGTATATGATTATTATGGGTACAAATGGGTAATTCCTTACATCTATAGTAAATGTCATAAATATCATCCATTAACTACTGAGTGTTTGCTAGATATGGGTTGATACAACCTAATTAAAAAAAGATGTATCCTAGTTTTCTCGAAAATCCTACATAGTTTACATAACTCATCTTGTTGGATTATTTTTTACGCAGTAAATTACATATAGTAGGCAGTCTATCCATATCATTGTTGAACCAAAAATTGGACCTTTGATAGAACTCTGGTTTCCACTGCATGTTGAAAAATAATGTGATTAGCGTGGGAAGCCTCCTATCAATACCTTGTACATCGAAGAGACCATGTATTGACCAAAATCATTCATATCTCACACCCATCTATGAGTAACCCTCTCTTTCACCACAATCACTTCTATATTTTGTGTCATTCTGGTCAATTAGATTCATGATTCAGATTGATCTATAACTCCAAATCAATTCAATTAGATTTGTGAATAGATCTAGGCATAATCAAATCAAATTCAATCCAATCTGATTAAATCCAACATGTATGAATCAGATCACAGATATGAATTTTGAAAATCCATAGATCCATGAACTAACTTTTTTAATAAAGTTAAATATTTTTATTTTATATATATAAAAAAATAAAAAATTGACAACACAATTTAAAGTTTAAATATTATTTACAAGTTGAAGATAAGTTGGAAAAAGAATACAAGTTTAACACGTATACATTGTCAGTGTAAAAGAGTTTTACATTGACGGTTAATCACAACTCTTTGTTTATATGACTTTTAAAGTATTAATTGGAAAAGTCAATAAACTTACTATATATAAAAGATTGTGATTAACTGTTAGTGTAAAACTTTTTATACTGACAATGTACAAGTGTTTTCTCAAAGAATATATTAAGTATTGCAATAAAAGAGACTACGAGTTATTAAATTTTATTGTTTTTAGTTTTTTAGGATTTACACTTTATATAATTTATAGACTACTTTTATATCTAATTTTACTTTGTGTTATTTTGAAGAAATAATGTATGTTATATTTTATTTACAAATTTTTATATTTACTATTTTATTTTCTATGTTTATAGAAAACAAAATATATAAAAACAATTCTTTATATTCCATGGATTCAATCCTATTTTATCTACTCTTAATTGGATTGCATTGCTACAATTGTTTTTTTGCAAATAAGATCTGATTAAATTTGATCAGATAATTTTCATTTTACCTCAAATTTAATCTAATTCAATCCATGAACACCCCTACTTGCCAACAATTCCTCTTCCCAAGTAAATAATTGGCGTCTCCATAATTACTGTCGCCCTGCCCCTATTCCTCATATATCTTTGTTAGACACATTCTGATTTTTTGCTAAGTCATACAACCGTCCAAAAATAGTGCTTAACGTTTGATCCTCAAGTACTGATCCTTCTAAAACAATACCTGACTTTTATCTCCATGTCCATGCTTAATGTTTGATCCCCAAATACTGATCACTGACCCTCTTTCCCCTGAATGTCTAGCTCAATAGAATTTAAATCACATCACCACCTAGAACATTTACGACTAGTTCTTTCGCAACATCCTAAAGATGTCCCATACTTGGCTTGCAAGAGGCTACCTCACATACTATTATTTTCAAACCTCATTCACCACTTCCATTTCCCTAAAAATGCTAAATTGAGGGTGCTTAAGTCCATTAAACCCAAAGCATCCTTGTCTTTAGCCCAACAGATATCATCCCAAGAGGCCCAATTGACTTTCCTTCAAACCCTTGAATGAACTTCCCCACAGGATATTTGAAAGAAATGATCCGAGGTGAGAAATTATATCTTTTGGAACCTTTAAGAAAGAGAGGAAGTAGATCGGTTGAGAAAACAACAAAGATTTTAGCAACACCAACCAATGGAAATATGTTTACTAACCTAGGAAGCGAGTTTTTTTTACCACATTGACCATTGGTGGCTATGTTGCAAGTCATGAAGGATCAACACCTATAGGCAGACCTATATATTTAAGCGGCAGTGCCCCTACCTTACAATTCAACAACCCTAATGCTCTGTCTAGTCAGCCTTAATGCATTCTTCCCAAGCAAGGGCCCTATCACTAGGGCCATGACTAGGAGAATAGAAGAAGACATGGCTAGAGTAGAGGGAGGAAGATCTCACCTCCATATGACCATCAAGTTATGCAAGCCATGACTTATTTACTTGTAATTTTTATTTTAGGAACCTAGGATTTTATTTTGGATATGTATTAGTCCATTTAATTTTCTAGGAGGTGTCTTAGTAATAAGAAGGGGTAAGATTAGCCTTTGGGCCTTTATTTAGGAAATAAGGGGGTAGTTTGATAAATACACTCTCTTTTGCTAAATAAAATCCAAAACTAATAAAGGAGTAATCTTGGCCCTTGGATGAGGTAGCTTGGGCACCAATTCTCATCTAAAGGAGGGTATTGATTGGACTTTGAGCTTCAATCCTCCTCCCTTGGATGACTCCTTTTAATCCTAGCCCTTCATTTCCTTCATGACTTGTCCAAGAGGTTAGCTCCCTCTATAAAAAGGTGCTCCTTCACACTCTTGTATTTTTTACACTTGATTGAATGGAAAAACCTTGAGTTGGCCAAAATTCTCTTAGTGTCCACCCTTCTCTCCTTGAGAATTCCTTAGGTTTTTATCAAGGGTTCCATCCCTTGTGGCAAACTTTCCCTCTTAGGCTTATCTTACCTTAAGTGGCGCCTAAAACCACCTCACTTCTTACCTCTCCACAAACCATTTCACCAAAGAAGAAAACCTCTAGAAAAAGATCAAGGGAGGCATGCATCAAGCCTGCTGGCACATTTAGCCCAATAAGCTGACTCTTGTGAAAATTCACTTTCAGACTTGAGACCGACTCGGTTTTGCGGTACCATTTTAAGTACTTCCATGGACTCCAATCCATTTTGGAAAGCAAAAGAGTATCATTTGCAAATTGTAAATGTGAGAAACTCAGTCACCACTCATTACACCATACCCATGCCACAATCCTTTATGCATTACTTCTTGTATCATTTGGCACAATCCTCAATGGCTATAAGGACAGAAAAGGGGGGACAAAGAATCTCCCTGCCATATTGAGTAACACTGAAATCGTCGTTGTACCCACATACTCCTTAGTCCACTTTATCCATTTTCTAGGGATGACAAAGTAGGTCAAGCTTACTAGGTTAACTTGCTACAATTTTGGTAGAGCATGGTAGGAGTTTAACCCGTTGACCCTTTTTGGCCTGCCACTCTAAATATAATATGTTAATAATGATTTTTATATTAATTATATTATAATTAATCAATTAAAAATAAAAATAAAAAGTATGAGAATAATATATTAAACAATCAAACTTTAATATTACCAATTTACTTTATAAAATAATAAAATTATATTAAAATTTAATTTAGATTAAAAATAAAAATAAAAAATTTACTTTAGTATTACTACTTTACTTGATAATTTTTAGACTAGATTGGTTAAAATATTTTTATTTTGATATTTGGGTCAAACAAGAAAATGTTGGTTTAGAAAAAAAATAAAAGATAAAAATTTGAAATTAAAAGTTTAGGCAAAACTGGCACCTGCCAACCAATCTACAAGTGGGAGGACCTAATAGTTTAGTCTGCCCTTGGTATGACGGACTAGCCTACCTTATTTTTTGCGGACCATAGGTCGGCCGAGCCAAAATTAACTGATTTAACCCGTTTTGCTATCCTACCATTTCCAACCAAACTCTACCCTCTTTATGACATACTATGTGTACGACCAACTCATCGAATCATAAGTTTTTTCAAACCTTCTTTAATGCACACAAGATCTGTTTGCCTTCTCTTTGTCCTTGCATCTTCATAACTAGCTATCGGGAATCTTATACTCATAAAATAAGTATTCTCATGGTTTTTTTATTGTTTTTAAATGTTTTAATTGGATATCCTAATTAATTTTGGTTGTTCAAATTTATATTTAATTTTTTAAAAACTCTAAATGGCTATCATAATTTTTTAAAATCTCCTAACGTAGCCATCCTCTTTCTCTAGTTATTGCCCCTTCACTAGCAACCAAAGTTGGGAGTTTTTTAGTAGAGTTATGTTTGAGTTAGGTAAATATAAAGATGATAAGGTTAGTCTAATGATAAACACACATATAAAAAAAAGAAAAGTTAAACTTCTCTATTAACAAAATCTAATACATAAATAATTATCATTTACCTATTAAGTAAAAAAATTGATAGCTTCAACTTGTTATTAAAGTGACTCAGAGTGTGGCTTTTCCATAATAGAGATTGCTTAATTGCTTGATAACATATTTGCTCTGGGAGGAGACGTACTCATTAGAGAAAAATGGCTATATTGAGGCATTTATACAAATCCACGCACCCAAAGGAAATTTTTAAAAAAATAGGATACCAATTCAACAACCAAAATTAACTAGAATATCCTGTTGTAGATTTTAAGAAATCAGTACCAAATAAAACAATCGAAATTAATTAAGGTACAAATTATGTAATTAAGCCAAAATAATATCTAATTTAAAATATAATTTAATATATTAAAATTTCAAAATGCTAGATTTTTCATTTGAGAAGTGTTTGAAAGAATTTATCTAAATTAATGAATGTAGTTTATGGGTTTTTATAGTTTTTGTTTTAATTTATAGTTAATTACAGTTACATCCCTCAGTTGAATAAAATTACATATTTATTTTTTTTATATTACACACAATTTCTTTATTTTTACGTATGTATTACATGTGTACATTTTCTTGTGTATATTTAAAGACCTTACCTTAATGCTTTTCTCATACTTAATAAAAAAGGCATGTATAATTACATTTAAAATAATTACATTAAATCTTAGAAGTGCATATACAATTAACTTTTAATTTTATAATTCATCACAGGAATTAAATATTTAAATAACCAAACAAATATTTTTGTTAAAATCCTTAACATATTGACACAATTTATTTTATATAAATCAACTATAACAATAACAATTAATTATTAAAAATAATGTGTATTTCACCAAAAAATTAAAGAGATATAAATTTTTTTATATGACACGTAAATAGCTATAATTTCTATAATTGTTAAAACTATCATATATATATATAACGTACTTCTTGTGCTCCACACTCTTTCTCTAATAAAATTTTTTAATTCTTTTTATTGAAATAACAAGTTGAAGCTATCAATTTTTTTACCAAATAATAGATAAATGATAGTTATTTAGATTTTGTTAATAAAAGATTTGAACTCTTTTAAAACTATCTGTATTTCACCAAATAATTCTTAAATTGTTAAAATAATCTGTATTTTCTATGACATGTAAATAACTATCATTTCTCTAATAAAATTCATTTCAATAAAAAGAATTAAAAAATTTTATTAAAGAAAGGATGCACAAGAATTACGTGTCATATATATATATATATTAAAGAAAAGCAAACCTATATTGTTTTCTTCGTAATTTATTAGCAATACACTGATAAATCACTGAGGTGATTGGGACCAACATGAGTACCGGTTGTCCTAGCTATATAAGTAACATTAACATGGTTCGCTTGTCTTCTAACACAATAGACGCTGTAATTTTATTTTATTTTATTTGTAAATTTAGGAACTTACGAGATTGATATATGATAATGCCAAATTCTGAAATATCTTGACTACTCTTGTATTATATTATAAATATATATTTAGAGAATGAAATTCATATTTTTTTAAAACTTTCTCCATTATACATGCTTATTTTTTTTTGTTTTCTTTTCTTCTGCAGGTGTATTATATACAATAGTTTTATAATTTTTAATAACAAAATTTATCTCTTAATCGTCTTAAATCATTCTCTTGTTTGTTACGGGTGGTTACGACTAGTTTTAATTTTAAGTTTTTAAATTTTAAAAATAATATTGTTTTGATTTTTAAATTTAAAATATTATTTTTAAATTTTACTTAAATAAAACCTTTCTTTTTTAAAAACTGAAAATTAGGTGATATTCGATTATGACAATAAGAGGAGGTGGCTGATGACTGACAGTTGAAGGTGGTGGCACGGTAAAAAATCAAGTCGGAAATTTATGACAGCTGATTAGAGTTAGAAGTGCTAGTAAGGCAAGTGACACGAAGTGATAAGTTTTAATGAAAACAGAAATCTAAAAACTAAATTTTATTGTTTTTAAAATTGAGTAAAAACTGTTTCAAAAACAAATAAAAAACCAATATATAACCATTTTTTTTTTTCTGAACACGTTTCTGTTTTCAAATATATACCTTTTGAGTCTATTCCTTTCTATTTTTATTTCATAATTAAAAATAATATTATATAATAAATTAAATTATTTATTATAAATTTAAAATACAATTTATGCATTTAAAGTTTCACAAAAAAATTATATATTTAAAGGTATATGTTTTAATTATAATATAATTCATACATTTAAAGAACTTTATTAACTTAACTTATACCGATTTTCCTGCAAAAAAAATTACACCAATTTATTTTTTATAGTAAGTTAGCACTTAAAATGTAGTTAAAGAAAATTGTGATCATAATTTGTTAATTTACTTCTTGTAGAGAAATAAGGGGACAATAAGTTACCATATTTCATAAGCATTTGTATCTTAATTATATGTAAATTGTAGTCAAAACCTTACAACTTGTTGGTTTTTTTAAAAAAAATGTTGGTGTAAGTTAAGAAATCTCATATGTATGATATTTATTTGTATAAACTATTTTTGACAGTTATTTATCATAAACTCAATTATATATTTTTTTATGAGGTATGCAATTTTTTGTTTTTATATATTATCCCTGCTGGGCATGTTAGAAGAAATTTACATTGAAAGGTGGAAGAAGTGTAATGATGTGATAAATATCTTGTTGGATAGTGGGATGGTCGTCCTTAGTTGTTAGTTGTTACTTGTGAGTTGTTAGTTGTTAGTTGTTACATCACTCACGGCCAGTGGGCACGCATGGCATCCACTACTCTCTTCGATTTTAGCCTCTCTCTGTTCAATCATCAACGCATAAAGAGGCCAAAATCTCTGCTCTCCGCTTCTGGCCCCAATCCACGCCTCGTTTCTTCCATTAACGCTCATTTGGCGGTCACACCTGTCACATTCACATTCACATATCCTAAGCGCAGATTCCACGTGAGCACCCTTCAATACAACCCCTCTCAAACTTTTATGTTTTTCAGACTAATTTGTCACATGGGCAGGTTGGAGTGCGCAAGCAGTATTCTGATCAGGAAGCCTCTGACTCGCTTCTTTCTGACGTTACTTCCCAAGAGCAATTTTCTTGGTCTTCTGTCATTCTTCCGTACGTTTCTTTCACTATTCCTACATTCTAATTTCTCCACCACAATAGCATCAGCTAATTATTTCATTAATTCATTGCTAATTTTAAAATCATTTTTTTATCCAATTAATAATCACTATGTTTTTTCAAAAACATTTAGGTTTCTGTTTCCCGCATTGGGTGGCTTATTATTTGGTTATGATATTGGTGCCACCTCAGGTGCTACAATTTCGCTTCAGGTAAATTTGTTATTCTGTGTCTTTCAATTGCATTTTAGTCTAGTTTGGATATGCTTCTCTATAAATACTTGTGGGGGAAGAAAATAAGAAGGTTAAATACACTGAGCTTCTCCATGAACTAAAATCAATTTATGCACCTTAGCTTTTGGATAAATTAAATAAAAAAGCCTTTCAGTTCATTTTACTTTCTTATTTGCTTTTCGTATCCAAATACGACCAAATTATTCTATTTCTATTTCAGTGCAGTAATGTAATCAATAATTTTTCCCTTTGTTGATTTTATTTACAGTCACCTGATCTTAGTGGGATAACATGGTTCAATCTTTCTGCCATTCAGCTTGGACTAGTGGTATGATTTCAGCATCATAGTGGGAAAACTTGCAATTTTATGGAAAAGTTATTGTCATCAGTATATTTGAGTCTAACTGCTAATATTAAACATAGGTTAGTGGTTCCCTATATGGAGCCCTTGTTGGCTCACTTCTTGCATTTGCCATAGCTGATTTTCTTGGTGAGTGATTTGCTTTCATATATTATCCAGCAACTGAAGCTTCTTTAGATTGTTTCTAATTGAATCTATTAAGTTGGCTAAAACATTAGGTAGGAAGCAACAACTCATTGCTGCATCCCTGTTGTATGTGTTCGGTGGCGTGGTTACTGCCTACGCACCAGAACTTGGAGTTCTCTTAGCAGGAAGGCTGCTTTATGGACTTGGTATAGGTTTGGTAGGCTACTTTGACCAGTAACATTTTTTGCAGTGTGGATGATTCTTGCACCATCATAAAAACTAATTGAACTACAGGCCATGCATGGAGCTCCATTATATATTGCAGAGACTTGTCCATCACAAATCCGCGGTACTCTAGTATCATTAAAAGAACTCTTCATTGTCCTGGGGATTCTGGTATTGCATTCTCTTTTCTGCTTCTTTTATCAACTAAGGTGGTGGTGACTGACCTTGTATGTTATGCAGCTGGGTTATTTTGTGGGAAGCTTTCTGATTGATACTGTTGGGGGATGGCGGTTCATGTATGGATTTAGTGCTCCAGTTGCTGTCTTAATGGGATTTGGAATATGGACTCTTCCCAATTCTCCACGGTGGTTGCTTCTTAGAGCAGTGCAAGGAAAAGGTTCTTTTCAAGATTTGAAGGAAGAGGCAATTGTTTCCCTGAGCAAATTAAGGGGCCGAGCACCTGGTGACAAAGAATCTGAGAGACAAATAGAAGAGACCCTTGTCTCATTGAAGTCTGCCTATGCAGATCAGGAATCGGAGGGGAATTTCTTAGAGGTGTTTCAGGGTCCCAATCTGAAAGCTTTCATAATTGGTGGAGGACTAGTCTTATTTCAACAGGTAGGTCAACTTTGGGGCAATGAGTCTGTTCATAATTTTGTTTGTATACTTCCACTTTATTGATTAATTCTTCTTATTACAATAGATAACAGGTCAACCAAGTGTTCTGTACTACGCTGGTCCAATTCTCCAGGTAGTTAATCCTTATATTCATTTCTACCTTATTCTGACTGAAATTTGTTCTTTGCCATCACGCTTACTTCATATTATTTCTGTTATTTATATCCAGAGTGCTGGATTTTCTGCTGCATCTGATGCAACAAAAGTTTCTGTTGTTATTGGCTTATTCAAGGTATACATATTTAGACTTGTCCTTACAAGGAAGACGGATCACTTTGTGACACTGATGATAATTATTTTGACATTGATGATCTTATAGTTACTGATGACATGGATCGCTGTGCTAAAAGTTGATGATTTGGGGAGAAGACCTTTGCTGATTGGAGGTGTCAGTGGCATTGTAGGAATTCCATCACATATTAAACTAACAGATTCTTACTATTCTGCAACTTAGAATATGCAAATGGTTATTCGGTTTGCTTTGATTGCTGCAGGCCCTTTCTTTAGTTCTCCTTTCTGCTTATTATAAATTTCTTGGAGAGTTCCCACTTGTTGCTGTTGGAGCTTTACTTCTTTATGTTGGTTGCTATCAGGTAAATGTCTTCTGGTCAGGTTTGGTCATTGGCCGTGCTGCTTTCATTATCATATTCAACCTGGGGATGAAATTCTTCTACAGTAGTATTTAATTAATTTTAGCTATGCTATTTAGATACTACTACTAGAATATAGGTTGACATGAAGTAGTCATTAGGAGACCTCTCTGCTTCCAAAAAATGAAGAACCTTGCAACAAATAAAAATTCTGACTTAATGTCACTGTTGATGATGAAATCAACAGTGATTGATTGAATTGATATAAATTATATCATATTGTATTTGCGTTGCAGATATCATTCGGGCCAATAAGTTGGCTAATGGTATCAGAGGTCTTCCCACTTCGCACTAGAGGAAAGGGGATTAGTCTCGCTGTTCTTACCAACTTTGCTTCAAATGCTGTTGTCACATTTGCATTCTCCCCATTAAAGGTTTTAGCTTCTTTAATTTTTGTTCAAGATAAATTTATCATTTTAAACTGTGACTGCTCTTGGAGTTTATAAGCTGTGCTGACTTCTGCTGCAGGAGCTTCTAGGAGCAGAAAATCTTTTTCTCCTCTTTGGGGCTATTGCTATTCTGTCACTTCTGTTCATTATATTTTCCATCCCGGAGACAAAAGGCTTGAGTTTAGAAGATATAGAATCCAAAATCCTGAAGTGATAACTTAATCTAGCACCTTTTGATGTTAATGCTGTGTATATTTTGGTTAGTCTTCCACCTGTATATATCTCCTGCGTGGAATTTGGTAGTTGTGGAATAGAATGTGGAATATATACCTTCCCGTATTTTTATATTGGTTCATATTTGCGTAAAAATTTGGTTCACATTCCACACGAGTTGGACTATTTCTTTTATCAACTATCACAATGAATAGATCCTTTCATGTATTTTTTTGTTATATATTTTTTTTGATCAATTATCACGATTTACTTTATTATTATTTGGAGCAGATCCTTTCATATAATAAAATATAAACTAGGTAAATTTTTTTATGTGCATTTAACTTCATTTTCTATTTGCATATGGCTTGCCATTTATGTTTGAAGTGGCTATAGATTCTCTCGAAGATATATTATCTGCCCTCCCTTTATGAGATAGTAGATACGACAAGGCTTTTGGTCTGTTGCGTCATATGTAAAATTGGCAACATGCTATTAAGCACGCAATGACGTTTTTGCTTTTTAATAGCCGAAAAAAAAATGACGATTATTCTAGGGCGGAATTTAAAGGCATTTTTACAAATTTGAAGGGGTTTCCAAAACTAATCAGGAAATACCTGGCATAACAATCATACTCGTGTTCGTCCTAATTTAATGAAAAAAACTTATATTAATTGGGTTGGAGTTAGAAATTTTCCTCCTAAAAAATTGGAAGCAAAGTAGGGGTGAGTTAGTTGATTCCATTCTCGCTCCATGACGCATTTATTATAAACAAAATTTCATATATAAATATATAATGTCATATGTCGCTGCACAAGGAGCACAAGCCTATTCAATATGAGATTTTGCATATATTTTTCAATTTAAGTTGCGGGCAGGGCAGGTAAACCCGATCCCTTGGATGAGGGAAGGAGGTGGGTCAAATTATTTTACTCAGGTGTTCATAGGCAGGAGGCGAGGAGGTTAGACCAGCTGCCACTCTTATGGAAAAGGGGTTGTCGGAAATATTTACGAGGATAAGGTTGTTTGGCTGGTTTTACTAGGGTGGCACCTACTCAAAGGTTTATCCTGCATGGCCCGAAGTTGGAGGTGCCAGTTACATAGGCATTTTCTTGCTCATTTCTGACGACCTCTATGCGTACTAGCCACACCTTAAGAGGTGCCTACCATGCAGTCGTGTTCCACATGGAAAGCGTTCAGGGTACCTCCATTTACCACTGCAGCTACTCTCCCATGCCGTGTCTGTACCGTATCTGGCAAAGAGTTAGTACGGTAATTTCTCTAGGAGCCATTTTACAAGTGTGGTGTGGAGTAAAGTTGATTGTATCTATTTCAAATTTTCTTGTCACATATATTCATTTATTTAAACATCTTTTCATCATGATTGGGACATGTTTCATGAATAAAATATTTTGTTTTTCCAAAAAAAAAAAATGTGACAAAAGCTCACCTCCATTCAGCCTTCGAGATTCTGCTTTATATCTTCGTTTTGAATTATGTTTTCTAATAGTGATTTGATATTCAATTAATCCTTATAATTTATTTTCTAATAGTGATTTGATATTCAATTAATCCTTATAATTTATTTCATTATTTCAACTTTGGAGATTCTGCTTTTACATATTCTTTTGAAAATTAAACATCTAACAGTGATTTGCAATGTACAGTTATGAAACATCTATCTCAATTTCAACCACATTGTTTTATTATAAGAAAAAAAATTAAAAAATCAGAATAAATCATCCAAATTAAACCAATAAAGATCATCACGACTTTCATGCGGAGGAAAGAGAAGAAAAAGTTGAGATATATGTGCAGGGGAAGCGCTCTCATCATGCATGGGAAAGAATCTCTCTCTAGATTATACTTGGGATGCAACGTTGGAGGATGGATGCAGAAGGAAGAGGCCTATAAAGTTGGAACCTCTAACTTGATTTTCATGCAGGATCCCCCTTACTAGACGCCTCCTTAGGGAAAAAAAAAATCAACACATTTTCCTAAATATATATTTCTGACAAACACTATTTGATAATTATTTTTCAAAACCACCCTATTTTTTGTAAAATAGCCGAGTTTTAACCAGTTGTATTTGAAGATAGCTAGGTTTGTCCTTCTGATTATATACGGTTAGCTAGCAAATTAAATTCAAACGTGATTTTGAAAGTAACCCACCCCTTCGTCTTGCTTGAGTTTCACTAAATTCACCGGCTAAAACAACAATATCAACTTTGACAATTTGGTCTAAGCATTTTTTTTTAGTAATGGTCCAAGCATTTTCAAGTTTGAAATAAACAAAATCTTGTATAACTATTAACAATGGTGAGTACGGAAACATTTTGCTTATGAAAAAAAAACAATGGTGAGTACGGAAAAAGAGGATAAGTGTCTTATTGATGCTGATAAGCCATAGCTTAAGAATATTCGCTGGAAAAAAGAGAAAGAAAGAAAGAGATGAATGTGTAATATGTAATGTAATACAAATATACAACACAATTTATTAGATAGAAATAAAATTTTACAGATGTGTGAAAATTATGTTTCCAGGCTAATTTTGGAGATGAAAAAGGTTGTAGGAAAGACGTTATGGAGAGTTTCAATTTGTCTGAAGAATTGGGGCATGGTTTTCTTGCTGAGGCACTTCATAGTCTGCATTTGTTAGAAAGATAAGATGTGTTAGAGATAGAGATTTGATAATAGGAGGAAAGAGAAGATATAATGGTTACCTTGTTGAGCGTTGGAAGAGAGTGGGATTTGAGAGAAAGCAGGAGAAGTGTAGGTAGATGGTGAGATTTGAGTTTGAGAAGAAGGAGGAGAGGGGTTGGTAGATATATTTTGAGAAGAGATGCGATGGCGAGGAGCAGTGTCGGCAATATATTTTGTTGGTTCTTCATTTCGGAGCAAAGAAGTTACAGCTTCTCGGACCTTTTCCATAACGCCTGCATCCCCAGGAGTTCTCCTAGGACTCATTGCTTCAGATATCACCTGAGAGAGGGCCTTCTCATCCTCCCCCGGCTCCAATTTGTTCAACAAGTACTCCTTCATGGACACACCCTTATCCCATATTTGAGAGGTGGGTGTGGGTGCAGTAGCAGTAGTAATAGCAGAAGCAGGAGCCGATGTAGTTCGTGGAGTGCTTGTAGGAGCTTGGGAGGGTACCTTTATAGGGGCAACATATGACAATGAAGCGCTGCGACTTGTTTTAGGTAACGGTGATGGTGGATGCTCTGAGGGTTTGGACACGTTAAGGCCTTCCATTTTGGAGGCTATATGGGGTGCATCTGTTTGGGTGATTGTGGATGTTGCAGGTTCAGGTTCTGTTGTTGCTCTCTTAGATAAGGAGCAGTTTAGAGTATTTAGTTGATCTGGTTCCACGACGTGTTTGTCACTTGTTGATATTGATACAACGGGGGGATTTCCTCTTGGACTTGAATGGTGCGTGGTACTTGCTTTGTCGGATTGGTACACTGAAATGGGAAGAATGAATTTTAGAATTAAGGATGAAGAAGAGGAAGAAAAGAGAAATGAAAGAATGTAATAATTACTAGAAGGAGGTCCGAGGTATTGAGTTAGAGGATGTTGTTGTTGTTGTTGTTGTTGTTGGGAGTTATCCCCTTGGAGTTGGCGGGGCGTAGTGGATGCATTGGGGTCGTCGTGTTTCTTCTTGCTGAGGCTGTGGCGTAATTTCTTGGCCTTCTCTTTGACTTTGGTGAGAACGGATTTCTTTTGAGTGTGGGAATGGTCATCTTCGGAGTCATTGTGTCTAAACCTATGGAAGAAAGGGGAGGCTGAAGAAGAAGAGTTGGTGGACGAGGAGGAGCAGTAGGTTGGTGACTGCTTCCACTTGGAGGAGTCTCCTCCCGATCCTGATCCTGATCCTGATCCTGATCCTGATCGGAGGAGTTGTTCCATTGTAGTGGGAGATTTTGAGGTTTCAACCCAAGCCTCTGCTTCGGCATGAGCCTGAGCCTGAGCCTGAGCCTGAACCTTAACCTGAGGGCGTTCCAGTTGAGCCATTTCCAATAATATTATATTCTTCCAATAACACTGCATTGCATGCTTTTTATATATTTCTTCTTTCCCTTGTGCAGTTGCTTCCTTCCGCCCTTCATGCACTTCGCAATGATCAATACCGCTCACTTCCATATGTGGACTCCTTTTATACACGTGTACACTAACAATTTTCCATCCTCAATTAGTAATTAATAATTTGACCAGGCCACGACCACAATCAACCTCTTCCACTTTGTTTCTTTCTTAAATACTTCCTTTTCTGTCACCCCTTATGCCCAACTAAACTTAATTCACCTCCATTTTTTTCTGCTTTAATCACCCTCCATGCCTTATTTCCATTATAAATACCAGTGGATTTTATATGAATTTAACATATTATAATGTATTAAAAATTTTAATTTATATGTTTTTTAATAATGTGATATAATATAAATTATTTATCATGTTATTTTGTGTACAATAATTTTAATTTAATATATTTTTTTATTTATGTTAATATAATAGAAGCATGTAAGATCATAACGAATATGTAAGATTTGAGAAAATGGAAAGAGAAGAAAATTTGAATAGAATTAAACATGTTGTAGTGCATGTGTATTCACGTTTTTATTAAAAATATTTATGATCGAAGATATACATATTTTAATGATGTTTTAAAGGAAGGTTGATTTGTGATAAGGTAGAACTCGTAAAGATGTATATTTATTAATATGAGAGAAATTATAAAATGTTTAAAAAGGTAAAATAATTTATAATATATATATATATATATATATAGATATATAGATACATAGATTATTGATAGTAGAATAATTATGAATATTGCATATAAATGTTTTAAAGTAAATTTTTTTATAAGGTTATAAGATTGATATAGTAGCAAAGTTTACATTTTGGAAGACCGTTGGGGATTTAATCCTTTATTTGGCAAAGAAATTTATTTTTTAATTTTCAAATAGGTATTTTGAAAAGTGAACATCAAAAGAGAAATTCTCTTTGTTTTAATAGTATAGATATAATATATAATATAATATTATACATTATAAATTATAGATATAGTAGGGCAATTATGTATGTTGGATATAAATATTTCAAAGTAGTTTTTTTAAGTTATAAGATTGATCTAGGAGTGAAATAACAAACGAATCCCTGAAAGTTTCAGGCCATTGCAATTGGATTCTTGAAAGATTTTTTTAAGTATTTGGATCCTTGATGTTTTTTAGCGCATGCATCCAAATCCTCTTGTTCATTATGCCATTAAGGTTTAACCCAATTAGCCTTTAAATGCCACGTCGTCAGACTCTTTCTCATACATGGTAATTACATGACACTCACATACTCTTTTATCTAATTCTTTTAAGTTAAAAATATTTGCAGTCGCCTTCAATCGCCAGCCTTTAATCGCCAAAACATAATTTTTTCCCCTTTCCACCAGAACATTCTTCTTCTTCCTCCTTCAAACCCAAATTTCTCTGTAACCTCTTTCACAATTTCTTTGAACTAAACCTTATCTTTCTTCTTCTCCCCTTCTCTCACGTCGTTTCCAACAATCTTCCCTAACAACACAACACAAATCAAAACATAAACAACAACCAGAATAAGAACCTCGTACACCAAAGCTATTAATTGAAGATGATAATGAGAAAACAAATTGTTTAAAAAATGGAAACATAAGTTTTAAAAATTGAAACTTTAGGTAGAGATAGGACCCAAATTAGACTAAAAAAAGTTTGTTTGGGCCATTGAACAAGATGGGAAGGAAAGTTATGAAATTGAAAGCAAAGAAAATGTAGAAAGAAAAGAATTTAGTGAAGTAAAAGAGGATGAAGAAAAGAGTGATCAAGAAGAAATTGGAAATGCCATTTACAAAGGTGAAACCTTAGAACTCCCTGAAGCTCATGCAGATCTTGAGAACCTTGAAATTGAAGAAAAATAGGTTAATCTCCAAGAGGGTAAGGAAGATCAGAGAGAAAAAAATGAAAGCTTGGAACTTTCTTCCACCCCAGAAACATTCACTGCTTCAGAAAATGAAAACGATGAAGCAAAACTCGAAATAGAAGCAACAACGGCAGAAACTTTAGAAGCAGCTCCATCAGGGACTTTTTGGTCACAGTCACGTCCGCGCCAGTTTTGAATGGTCAAGGCATGCACATTGTAAATATATGTAAAATCCTGAGAGGAGAAAAGTACCAATGAATGGAACCAAATTGTCTTTATTCCAATAGACAACGACAATGAGAAGAAGAAAACAACAAATCGCAAATCTCTTTCATCATCGACTACCTTTCTGCCACTATCTTTTGCTTTAACATCTTGCTTATTGAAATCCTCCTCTGAAATCCCGTCCACCAAAGTAGTATCTAAAATCTTTCAAAATAGATAAAAATTACAATAGTAACGCACAATAATAGTGAATATTGTGTTCTAATAATATAATATTATAGGAAAAAATTAAAACAGAAAAGTTGATTTTTAGAGAGATTATCCTTAATTTGAATTTATAATTTTTAGTAGTTAAAAACCACAACAAATATTTTTTCATCTTCCATGTTTAGTATGAATGACGTGGATTGTCATGTAATACGATATGTATTGTCACATAAACCCTTAATAGTTGACTATGTATTGACTAAGCAATACTATGGATGCATGCGTTAAAAAACATCAGAGACCGAAATGCTTGAAAAACTCTTTCAAGGATCTAGTTGCAAGCGCCCCAAACTCTAAGGGACTTGTTTGATATTTCACTCATTAATCTAGTGGCAAAATCTATATATAAGGAGAGAGAAATCGTGGGGTTGAATATCTCTTTTAACAAAATAGTTTTCTTTTACTTTTTAAAGATCGTAGAATAAGTATTTTAAAAAGTAGAAATCAAAAGAGAAAATTTTCTTTATTAGTAGTATAGATAATATATATATATATATATATATTATGGATTATTGATAGTAAAATAATTATGAATGTTGGATATAAATATTTTAAAATAATTTTTTTATAAGATTGATCTAGTGGCAAAGTTTACGTTTAGAAAGATAGAGATAAATTTCTTTGATAAAGTAGTTTATTTTTTAATTTTCAAATAGATATAAAGAAAAACATGTATTTTAAAGAATAGACATTAGAAGAGAAATTTTCTTTATTAATAATACAAATAATTTCGGTACCACTTTTTTTTTGTATTAATATTAACTACTTCAATTTTTTAAGAAAATAACTAACCAGTTGCCGGCTATAACAATATTTATAATATTTATAATATTTATAATAATATAATATTTTATAATTCATGATAGCTTGTACCAGAAAATGAAGGATCCAACATTTCAATGGGACTAACCATTCAACATTAGATGACGTTTGCTTAACAGAACCGTCCTTGTTTTATTCTTGATAATGTTGTTCTCAGAAATATAATATAAAGATGACATTCCAAATATATTAAAAAAATGTTGGGATAGTTTTGCGTATTTTTAGAATATTTTTAAATTTTAAAAAAGTAAAAACAAAGTAAATAAATTTGTAATGATTAAAAAATAACTTTTCATATTTATATGAGAATATAAGATTCCCACATCTTATCATGGGATTAAAACATGAAAAAACATATGAAAATATAATATTTTTAACCATAAATGTTCTGGAATATTTTTGTATAACATTCTAACAAATACATTGTCTTCATATTTTCATGGCTCAAACACAATTTAATAATTGAAGACATTATGTCTCAATATTAAAAAATCGTGACATTTTATCTCACATTTTAGAAATGTGTTACTGTGGCCTCCGTGATTAAATAAGATTGTAAACATTGACTGTATAATGGTTAATTAGTGATGACGTGGCATTGAATGTGGAGAAAATTTCCGATTCTGTCCGACGTAGGCACTGTCTCATTCTCCCAATCAACATCCACCAAAGAAACTGAAGGTGGAGAAAAATTCTGATTCTGCCCCACTAAAGAAAAATAGCAATAAAAAGGTGCACTCTACGTGTTTGGCGAAATGGGTGTCTCACTGTGGACGCATTCCCGCAATTTGAAACTCTCTCAACACCATTCACGATCACGATCACGATCACGATCACGATTTGGGAGGAGACTCTCTCGAACAGGGAAATCAGTGTCATTCTGAAGGCACAACTCTCATTGCAGAGGGCTTGTGCAGCATGTGAAATTTTTGCTAGAATGATCAAACAAGGCATGCTACAATGATTCACTTGTACGGAAACTGCGGACAGCTACAGCAAGCGTGTTTGCTGTTTCACAAAAATGGAGGAGTGAGTTTCGGTGCTTAACCGAAACTAGGACGTATAACATCCTTATTTCCCTTTATATTAAGAATAATAATGTCAACTTGGCAACTAATATCCTATATCCGTGGGCCATTCCAGTAACTATTATAGAGGCTTGGATAACGCTCCAAACTCCTCCCAGTGTGACTCCATGCTTATTGGTGATACTGTCGCCGATAATACCTATCCTTCTCTCCTCTTTTCCCAAAAAAGAAATCGAAAGAGTCGTTAGTTTCTTTTTACTAAGCTTTTATATGTATGAGTATGAGGGCAGTTTTAGGATGTAAGTATTTGACATGCCCTCCTACAGTCTTTGTCTCCGCACGATCAACGACCACCTTTTTGACTCATGATTGGGTTTTACTCAACATGTTTAGAATATTGTTGCCATTAAACATTCATCGGAAGCTACATAACATTAAACTACTCCCTTCCTACTAAAATACCAACGATTATAGGCTGAAACATGTATGATGTATAGTTAAGAGTTCTATACGTGTAAGTGATGTTTATATTACATAGCATGTATGATTTGGAGGACAGATATGTAGTAGGGCATTTCCTGGATGGATTTGACGTAGAAGGAGTGGAGAACGTAATCGGCAGTGCTGTTGTTGATCTAGTAGAGCTTTTTGGCGGGGAGAGGATGTTTTTAGCTTCATAGCCGTTTTGGTTCTCTTTCCCTACTCAAGCTACAATTTCTTTCTTTATTCAACACCATTTACCATGTAACAAACACTTACAAATCTTAACGTCAACATTATTTAATCATACAAGGACATATTTTTAAAATATCGAGACAAAGATTTTTTAGTCTAAAGACGATGCCTCAAATCGATAAAACTCAGAAACACCAAAAGATTATGCGAAACTGAAACAAACGCTGATTATAGGTTTGACTTTACCTTCTTCTCTTTAAAAGAAAGATATATATATTTATATATAGTTGCGTCAACTTTATATTTTACTTCCTATGCTTAAAAATAATTCATTTTACTTCTTATATTTGTAATTTTAATTTTTTTTAGTCTCTATTATTATCCTTATAAAATGTAAACTAAACACATTTATATGAAAAATAAAATGAATTTTACATTTCATGTATATGAATAAAAAGAGAATAAAAGGTATTCACTTAATTATAAAACTCTTTCTAAACATTTTTTGTCCCATTTTATTGGATTATATAAAATGGATTCATAAGCTTCTAGTAGAATTGTCTAATTTAATCTCGTACTGATAATATAGTGTGTACAATTTCTTTTAGTATTCTTCATTTATCATTCACATTCCATAGCATTTAACATAATTTTAAAAACTTTAACATACTTTAATACTGATTTAACCTACATTTAGGGCGTTATTCCATATCAACTGATATGAAATATATATTTTAAGGTATTCTAGATCAATTGATCATAATGCCTTAAAATATATATTTTGAATTAGTTGGTCCAGACTAGAGACATTATGATAACTTTGGATCATGTGATATGGAATACAATAGTAGGACATGCTCAATTTTATTCTGGATAAACCAATCCGAAACAAAAAATAATTAATATTCTATATCAATTGATCCAAAATATGAATATCATATTACACTTCCGGACGAACCAATATGAAATACTATTGTGTATAATTTTGGATGCACCTATTCAAAATAAAATTGTGCATGTATTATAATTTTAGATCAACGGATCCAGAACATACTTTTTAGGGCATTCTAGATCAGATGATCCGAAATGTACATCGTAAACGTAGGTTACAATAGGGTGAAGATATATTGGGGTTTTGTAGATATATTGGAATGCCTTAAAATGAGCAGGTGCTAGAAGAAACTACTTATAGGTCTGGTTTGCAAGAACTTATTTACAACTTATTTAAGTTTATCTTATCATAAAAGTATTTATACAAGTATTTAGATAAATTTATAAAAGCATTTATATATGGTGCATAAGTTTTTTTTTAAGTTTATTTGAATAAGCTACTAGAATAACTTTTTGAAAAATTTGTTTTAAGCTTATTTAAAATTCGCACTCTCTTCGACTTCGACTTCTTACCTTTTTTTGTCTCTCATAATTAAAATTTGTTATTGATTCTCTCTCTCTTTCTCTCTCTCTCTATATATATATTCATATACTTTATTTTCATATATGTTTTTAAATTTGTATTATCCAAACACATAGCTTATTAAATTTAAGAACTTATACTATAAGCTCTTATATAAATTTTTTTTATTGAATAAGTACTTATACTATAAGTTTATCCATATAGGATCAATTTGTTATTACTTAGTATTGTTTATGAAGAAGGACATAAGTAAACCACATCATGATGGACATATGTAAACCATATCAAGGTATGTACATTAGCTAGTATAATTTAATGTCATAAAAAAAGCTAAATTGACATGTAAAGTATCCTACAATATTTACCCAAAAGACTTGAAATGACACAAACATTGTACTAAATCTCAACTACAAGAATTAGACAAGACTTAACGATTTTTCTTGTCATAATGATTAATCTATATAAGGAGATTATTGTGTAAGTTCCATTCAATATGCACACCTACTTAGTTATTTATGATGCAACATTGGTTAAAGCTATTATTTATGAATTGAAATCCTGTGAAAGGCTTAAATTATTCTTTTATTGCTTAGGTTCTAAAAAAGGTCAAACCTCAAAAGATCGAAGATTAACAGTCAGTCTCTTTCATTGGATGTATGTACAAAGTTTTAGTAAAGGTACAAATGAAGAGGTTGAAAGTGGTTATTCAGTACGTCATTTCTGACAATCAAATTATGCTTGTTAAGGGAAGGAAAATATTAGATAGTATGTTAATTATGAATAAATTGGTGGATGATGCAAGGAGAAGGCAAACAGATCTAGTGTGCTTGAACGTGAATCTCAAAAAAGCATATGATTCAGTGAGGATGAGCTTTGGTAGGAGATGGATAAATTGGAATAAGGAGTGTCTCGGCATTGCAACGATATCAATGTTATTAAATGATAGACCAACTGAGGAGTTTAGTGTGTCGAGAGGTCTCGGGCAAGGTGATCCTTCATCACCCTTTTTGTAACTTATAGTAGCTGGAGGATTGAGTCAAATGGTGCAGGAAGCAGAAGGTAGGGAACTCTGGAAGGGTTATGATGTGTTGAATGGTGGTATCAGGTTCTCACACTTACAATGTGCATATGACATTCTTTGCTTGCTAAAAAGGATTGAGGGAATGGTCCTTAAAGTAGTCTTGCAAAATTTTGAGTTAGTCTTTGGGCTAAAAGTAAGCTTCCACAAAAGTCAACTTTTGGAATAAATGTTCATGAAGGAAGGTTGGATAGAGCATCAATTCTGTTGAACTGCAGGTTTAGGGCTTTACCACTTACTTATATGGCTTACCTATTTACATTGATCCTTCACGACTTTTGACGTGGTAACTGGTGGTTAGTGTGGTAAAAAGAAAGGTCTTCTTCTTAGGAGAATAAACATATTTCTAGGGAGAGTGGTGTTGCTTTAATTTGTATTGTATGCTTTACCAATTAACCTACTTCCTCTCTTTCTTCAAGGTGTCAAAAAGGTATTATTTCTCACCTTGAGTCCATCTTTACACATTTTCAATGGTGGGGTTCAAGGGATAGAAAGAGATTCAATTAAGTTTCTTGGGATAATGTTTCTCGAGAAAAGGACAAGATAGTCCTGGGGTTAAGGGACCTAATGACTCTAAATTTAGAGTTGTTGGAGAAATGGAGGTGGCGCTTGAGGGTGGAACAATGTAGTATGTAGGGGAGCTTCTGAAAGCCAAATATGGGTCGAGTGACGGGTGTTGGAAGGGAAACTTCAAAAATGTTCTAGGTGGTGGCGAGATTTAAATTCCGTTGAAATAAATGATAGAGAGAGATGGTTAGTTGTCATGTGTAGTGTGTCATGGACCAGGGGATGACAATCATGTTTTGTTTTGGAAGGATAGGTGGTTAGAAAAGTAGTCATTAAGCAAGGTTTTTGGCCAGTTGTATGCCTTAGTAGAAAACTGGAATGTGACTATCAAAGAGATGAGAAGAAGAGGGACATGGTAGCAGTGGCCTTGGAGTCGCCAATTATTTGTCTGGGAGAAGGAATTGTAAGAGGGTCAAGTATAACGTCTAGACGAGGTTGTGATACCATAAGAGTGACTAGTAGAAGGGTGTGGGATAGGAACGATTCTGGTCAATACATGGTGCACTCGACATACAGGATGTTGAGAGATGAACCTCCACACCAATCACATTATTTTTTGAAGTTGTTGTGGGCGATCAAAAATAGCTTTATAAAACTGTTTTCAGTATTTTAGTATTTAAAAACTGAAAAACTCGTTTGGATAATATTTTCTAAAGACAGTTTTCAAAAACAGTTGGTTTTTTAGTTTTTAAAAACTAAATAACAGGAATAATTAAAAGTAGTTTTGCTTTTCAGTTTTTTATTTTTATTTTAAAAATTCAAAATACAATCAAAATATGTTATTTTTTCTTTTCATTAATAAAATTTTAATAAATATAAATAATTTTTTTATTTTTACATCTTCAAAACAATTTTCAAATAACACTTTTTAAAAAAGTTTTTTTTCCTTTTCTTCTTAAAAACTATTTTTAAAAATTATTTTTAATTTTTTTTTTAAAAACTAAAAAACAAAATTAAATCAATCACATCCTAAATTTTTTTAGTAGGAGAGAAATACTTATTTAAATTCTTTGACCGGAATCCGACATTTCTGGATAATAATACACACATGACACAACAACAGATATATTAGATAATTTATATATTTTTGAGCCACGGCCGGACCCTTCCTTTTCACCATTTCAAGCCACGGTCCGCAGTTAATAAGGAATCTCACTGTATAACTAACTACTTCTGTTCGCCCGCCCTTTAATTCTACTTCTCTGACTTATTTTTTCCGCCCACCTCAACAAACAAAATTCCGAAACTTCACACTTTCCATCGGTGAATTAAAGAATAAATTGTTTTTTATGTGTTATGATTAATGAATTGATGCCACTTGTGAATTAAAAAAAATTATTTCATTAGTTATTAATGAATTGGTACCATTTATGTGGTCATTTTAAAAAAAAATTAAGAATTACTTTATCTAAAATTTTTAAAAAAGCTAACTTTGAATGAAGCAGTTGCCAACACCCATTGCTCCACGTTGGCCAAACTCAAGTTGGTGCCACTTGTTGGTTACCTCCAGTGTCATCTAGCCTGAGACATTTTTCTCTTGATTGTCAGAATTGAAATGTACCACTTGAACGGAACAAAAAAAATATTAGTTAGTCACTTTTTAAAATTTTCATTTTTGCAATAATTTTATCACAACTTCTTAATTTTGTTAAAAAATCCATCAAATTGATCTACTTTTCACTTGTTTTCTTTTGTTAGAGTGTGTTTATTTACAGATTAAAACATCATTTAATTAAAAAATTATATCATGAACTATAATGGATGAGAAAATATTATTCGTAGCTGTTGTGATGAGAATCATAAATGCGAGACAAGTTTTATTATCTGCAGTTTTTTCTATACAAGACGAGGTTCCTCACGCGGCAAGCTAAAAAAGAATCTTAACTATTTTCTTGTAAAAGCCTAAATGTACGATGTACATCTTGTATCAGAAGAAAAATGACTTGTTCATATAAATTACCTCTTCATTGACATCTATTGTTATGAATCATGGGTGGGCAAAAAGAGAGAATTGATTAAGCCATCTAATTTAAATGAGTTGTATAGAAAGTAAGCAAGTAACCGACTAGTAATTATCTAGTAACAAACCCGTAACTAATACCTAATTAATCAGGGATCTAATCCCCTCATCAGCTGGAATCAACAGTATAAATTCATATCAAAATCAAAAGTAAAATACAATGAAGACTGTCCAAAGTACTGCGACTAAAAGATAAACAATAACTAGAACCATTAAAACAAAAACTTGACCATTAAGGAAAATCCACAACTCCACATGCCATCATTTTGTACAGTCGCGTCAACTTATAAACTACCTCACCATTTTATAATCTTTACACCATAAAAAGGCTTGTATAGTCATTTCATTTTATCTCCTCTGCAGGGGCACCAGGTGCATTAAAACATCTGAGCCTCATCTCGCTTAAATTCTTTGTATAAACTTAAAGCTACAAAATGTACAATTCTGCAGTACAACCGACAACTTTATTTCCAATTGGCTACAACCCATCTTCACAGATAGGCAAACATAACCTCTTGATTTGGAAGGGAAAGAGGATGAACAAGCAGCTCACACTAGCCTCAGTTAGCTGTACAAGATTGATTATATTTCTAAGCCACCTAAGCAAGTTGAGGAGGAGACTGAGCAGCAATTCTCCTTTCTGCAATAAAAAAATCACCCATTGTAAACTATATGTATTTAATACATCAAGTCCTCAACATATGATAACAATATTCTTGAAATTAAATGTGCACATAATGATACTATTATAAGCAACAGAATAGCTTGGGTCTTCATGCCTTTATTTAATGCAGGGGCATGCTTTTCATATCAAAGTGTAATGTGGAAGGAGTAAGTACCTCCAGCAGCAACAAGTTTTTCTACACGTGCGACAATGTGCTTTCCATAGGTGTACTTTTTCAACGCATTCAAATGAACCTTAATTCGAGAAAGAATCAGCTCGCGTTGTTGGTCATCACAAGTTTCCAGCACCTTTTGTACAACGTAATTTGCAAATTGATCTTTCATCATGGCCTGTATACAAGAGCAATCTGATTTATCATTTTGCAAAACTGGGAAGAGGACTGTTCTTTATCAATTTTAGTCACATGTGAGAGCTAACTAATAATGCCTTCACAAAACTGACAAATAACAATTTTTCCTGGAAGAATAATTTGGGAGATATAACCTCCCATCTCCCTGATCTGAAATAGTTATGCGATCAAAGTTCAAACCTGGAAGTGTGAAAATTGGTCTGTTCAAACACGTGAAGGAGATGCTCAATTAAAAAACAAAAAAACCCAACAGATGCTGTAAGTCCATTTCATGCAATTGAATTGAAAATCATGAGATCATTTCTGATCATATATGACAGTATGGAACCTAAAAGTTACTGGGCCTAGCAATGTATATAATTGCTTTCTAATTTGCCTCAAATAAAGAGTGGAAGAGTCATATATCAGAAAGAGAAAGTTCAACAAACCTGAAGAGGCTCATTTTCATCAGTGGTGCCAAGCATCTCACTCACTAGTAATTGGCGCTCAGAAGGACCTCCAAAGGTCAAACATTTCTCCACAACATTGGAGGCAAACTTCTGTTGACTCATTTGAACTATCTTCCCAGCTAATTCCTTTATTATAGAAGAACGCTCATGAGGCTTCCCGTGTTCCAGCACATGCTGTTCTCAAGGAGAGAAGAAACCAGAAACAAGAGATCAACTCACATGTACATCAAACAGAATCACGTTTAGGAGGTAAAGTAATACTAGATAGTAAGGACCAGAAGCCTGTATATCACGTGAGAGAACTAACCTTGGATGGCATGCTATTATGTTAAAAGCATAAATAGAGCAAGAAGCTATGATAAAATATTTTTAAAAATAAATTCATATTCCAAAGCCATTCACAATAAATTCAATTCAAATCATAAACAAGAAAAATAAGTTCCTAGTTGAAAGCTTTCATGATATCATTTATGATAAGGCCAATTTGCAGCAAGAGAAATTCATATTTTATTGACAATTTAACAGATTTGCAACAAGAGAAATTCCAATATAATTGAGAATAATTTCAAAACACATTGTGACATGAGAATTGTTGGGACTACACCCGACCAAAGCTCCAGAAAAAAAAAACCATGTACTTCTGAAAAAAATTTGCAGCCAAGGGTGCACATGCAAAAAACTATCTTCATGTAAAACAACAAAACACGAGAACAATAAAAGCATATTTCCACTACTATGACAATAAGACAGAAGCTCAAACAGTCTAGTCAGAAAAAGTTATAAACCTGAACAACGTAGTTGCCATACTGATCTTGAGCTAACATGCTAACTGCTCCTAAAATTTCATCCATAACTTTCTGTTGTGTTGTTGGATCTTTGCAGTGCTCCAGTACTCTCTGTTGCGCAGAAGTTATTTTTATATACAAATGATCTCAGGTACATAACAAGAGTAACATAAGCAGTGAATAGACTTACTTGTATCACCCGGCAACCATATGGATGGGTTGAGAGTGTTACAACTTGATCAAAAAATGTTGAGACAATAAAGTGGATTGCATCTTCAGAGACACATTCAATACACTTCTGAATGACATGATTACCATTCTGATCACGTACACAGCGCATGACATTACCATCAAGCTCTTGAACCATCTCTATCTTCTGATCAGGATCAACAACTTCGATGGCCTAAAGAGGATACATAATTGGAAGAACAAACGAAAGATGACAAGACATTCAGAATATTACAGTGTGCCCCAAACATATACATATTAACTAATTCCACCTTATATTGTATGTACCTTTTGGATGACCCGACAACCATACATTTGAAGGCTAAGTGTGAGAACATGACCAAGAAGTTTGTTGGCTAATTCTCTTCTCTGGGATGCAAGCCCATGCTCAAAAAACTGCAATATAGCATTAGATATTATTGCTCAAGCAAGACTCATGAAAGAAAATAATAAATTAAAAGAATAAATATTACCTTTTGAACCACATAATTACCAAAGACATCAGTCATCAAAGCAAGAGCATGAGGCATGATTTCCTGATAAACCATGTTTTTTTCTTCTGTAGTAGCTGTTTCAAGCTTTTGTTGAATAAATCGGCTCCCATATTGATCAGCACTGCCAATGACAATAAAATAAATCGATCAAAATTAATTCTCCAGGGTACATAAAATAACCAATAGCAGAAACTATACCTGAATTCAACAACATGGCCAGCAATTTCAGAGAGCTCAAAACACTTCGTTTTGTTGCTTTTGAACTCCTCCAACAGAGAAGAAGCAAAACTTTCATCCATGTTTTCAGTATCTACATGCCAAGGTCCCATGACCCCAGCTAAATTCCTCATTCCAGAAGCAAAACGCATATCGAGTTCATTGTGCCTAACGGGACTTCCAGATCCAACTGGAGAAGTGGATACAACGGTGTTTGCCATTGGACTTCCTGGGTAAGACAACCCGACACCATATGCAGGATTTCCATAATAACCATGAGGAGTGGAGCTGCCTGATTTACCACCCAGCGATACATTGTATTGGGATTTCTGAGGTGAGAGGATAGACCCAAGATAAGCTTTCTGAAGCTCAAGTAAATTCATGTATGAATTACCCAAGTAGTTCCTATCCACAGAAGGGTCATTAAGAGCAGCAAGTTGTGCTGCATACTCAGATGTCCTCAGGTATTGAAGATACATGGGATCTACAAAAGGAGCTTGAAGAGCACTGCCAGGAATTTGATTTCCCATCCTACCAAGATTATACACATCAGATGGAGCAGCAGCTCCAGAAGCCAGACCACCTGCAAGAATTCTCGAATCCATTCCTGGGGCAGCCATTGTTGATGCTGCAGCAACATTTTCAAACAAGGGTGGCAGATTCCCAGTGCCAAGTTGGTTAGTCATCAAGGTTGTCAATGCTGGATTTCCAGCATATCCACTCAGACCATAGTTAGTAAATGATGAATTTGGCCCATCTAAAGGCTGGAATTGAGGTGGCAAACTACCTCCTCTACTAAAATGGGAGGTAGGTGATCCTTTAAAATATGAGTTATTGGAAGGAATAGTAGACTTGTGTAGCTCAACCGGCCTATCCAAGGATGGATCGTTGAGATCTGATCCACTCCGGCTTTTACTTGAATTTTGCATGTGTGCCGATTCAGATTTCTTTAAATAAGTATGTTGTTTCCTATGATCTTGACCACCTTGCCTACCAAAAAGATACCTCTGGTGATTATCAACATCTGATTCAACCTGAGATGGCAAATGATTTTCACCATCGAACACATCATCAGCTGACAAGTTCATCACTGACAATGTAGCCACAAGATCTGCTGACTCATTGATGCCTGATGAAACACCATTAAATGCATCTGGACTGGCAATAGCTCTCTTGTCAGAAGCAATGGTTCTGCTGCCACCAATAGGTGTGACACAGGGACTGGGAGCCCTAGCAACAAGTTGTGGATCAGGAGTAGTGCTTCTTGACAAGGAAGATCCTACTGCAGCAGCATAAGAATATGAAGCTGGCAGGCCAATATTTTGGGCTGCAGAGGAGGCTTGAACATTTGATCCTGACCTTAGTGTATCTGTGGGCGTAGACTCACGGCGTACACGAGCCAACTCTGCTTCGGCAGAACTAATGATATCATTGTCATCAAATGCATTACGACTGGCCGGACGAGAAGGAAGGCGTGCAATAGAGGAATTATGCACCAGATCATCCTGCACAATTTTACCGGTTGTAAACAATGGGCAGAAGAAACAAGCTTGTGAAAATAAAGAAATTCAGGAAAAAACAAATATAGGCTAAACTCATTACAGAAATGTCAACAATTGATAGTAGCAAGAAAAAAAACTACCACAAGAAAACTCTCAAAATGCAAAGGCAAACAAATAATAATCTGAACACAGCATATATTCAAAGAAATAGTCAAAACACACAGACTACATGATCAAAATCAACATCATATACTCCACTTCAAGACTGAGAGATATAAAATTCTTCAAAACTACTGGGGATAAAGCCAAGTCAATGTCTACTTGGTCAAGCTTGATTGAAATAGAGTGAGAAAATGTAACTTGTGCAGAGGTATGAACTGATCTGGGAATGAGGTTTTTGGAGAAACCATGAACCAAAGATGATAGAAAGTAAGGAAAAGAAGTGATGTTGAGAGAAAACTTAACAAGGAAGATCTTCTGAAACTTCTGAGCACTTCTGACTACAACTTTGAATGTATACAGAACTTTGTAGAGGAGACTGGTGAAAGTTGCAACTGAAGTAGTTCAGTTAAACAGAAACAGAACCAAGTAATTACATAATCTGTTAGCCGAACTAACAGACTATGGAGATGAATCCTTTGCAGTGGAAAATTTCACAGCATTGAATACAGTGAAAAATCTAACTTTTTCCTTCTATTCAAATGATATATTTATTATATTGAAAGCCCATGATGTAATCTAGTGATCAATTGACTAGAGACTGAAGAGGATTCCAACCCCAGGCTGCACACACCACGGTGGACAATATAATACTACAGTGTGCAGTATAGGATACACTATATATGCACTATAGTCTACAGAATGCAGTATAGGATACGGATGTACTGAATGTATACTCTAATATTAAAAACTAAACACAAATGTAATCTGGAATGCTATAATGTGTGTAAAAGATTTTCCGGTGAATGCAACAAATCAATTAGATGTATAAATATTTACAGCCAGTATAAATATTAGAGTATTTACAGCCAGTATGAAACTAAAGGTTAGCTACTACAGGACAATCATAAACGATTACCAGAAGTGTATGAAAAATTAAAATAAAATAAATCCGATGAATTTACAAAACGTTAGCCTGCCATCTTCCATCACAACAATAAGCATCATAAATAATGAAATAGAAGCCAAAAGTCAAAGAAGCAGATGCATCTCATCATTTAGCATTCTATTAATCAAACCTTAACTTCCCTCAAGAATTACAATCATTAAACAAACTTAACAATACCACGCATCAAAACATATAAATTAGCATAAAACAAACGACCAAAGATCATATGCAACCTCACAACGTATGCATCTTCATGTGTCACAGATGAAACGAAAGCACAAAATGTCAAGTCACATAATCAAGGAAAAAAAAAACAGACGCAGCACTGAGTCAATTAACCAATAAACGGCAGAAGAAGTAAGCCACCTGAAAAATTTCTGCAAAGCTCTTCTGTTTGCTCAGCCCTAGTCCAGGCAAACCAATTAGTCCATCACCACCCCACTCAGCCGAACCTCTTGTTTTTTCATTATCCACCTCACTCTCTGGTTTCCTCATGTTAAAACCTGGTGGAGTAGCGAAAGGCGACCTTCCACCATTATCATCAGTCCTGTTCACTTTCCTCCTATCTCCAATTCCACCCAGAACCGACGCTCCACCTTTAAGTCTTTGTTGAAACCTCCAATCCTCCTTTGACAGCAAAGGAGGTGGCAGCCTAGGATTCAAATTCACACGGGAGTAGTAATATGAAAGATAAGCTGGATCCGACCTAAGCTCTTCCTCAGAAGCAATCCCATTCACATCTTTAGTCCCTTGAAACTCCGAAAAGGCAGCAGTAGCACCACCACCAACACCACCAAACAACCCTCCAACTGCACTCAAAGAACCCTCCACAGTTGGAGGTGCTGATCCACTCCTAAAAATATTAAGCTCTCGTTCACGATCATCAGCCTCTTGTCTACGTTGCTCACGAAGCAACATCCCTATCTCCTTCTCCAATTCATCACCAAAAGAACCATCGTTACTCCCAAGCACCGGTCTTCTTCCCAATTCAGACAACATTTTTCAAAATCTCAATCTGATCATCACCCTCTAATTATCAACCTCATATATCGAAAACACATCACTACCCACCATCAGAAATTAAACCCTAACCCAGAAAGCAAGCAAAAAAACTCAAACGTTTCCCATCCCAGAGAATAAACCGCCGCACCCCATATTAGCAACTTCAGAAAAATTCTAGCTTGCAGTTACTGGAAAAGAAAAAAGAAAAAGAAAAAAATAAGCTTTCCTCGTAAAACCTGGCACTGAAGTCACTTCTGAAGCTGAAATAAAACCACCGGAAGAATCAGACAAAAAACGAGATTATGAAATTCACTCAAAGTTCCCGAGAATTGGTTTCCATAATTATAGAGAAGAAATTCCTAGGACATGTTTTCCGACAGAATAATATATACAAGAACAAAATTAAGGTTGGAAAGAACAGCAAGAGTAGAAGAGACAGTAAGTGAGAAATGGTGCAGTAAGATGAGAGGAGAAAACAATAAGAGAGATCAATCCGGCGGCGATTGGTTCTTACAAGAACCCTTAGGGTTTTGTTCCATTTAGAGGAGGATTAAATACAGATGATGATAGGGAGCAAAGGCAAACCAAACCTATTTAGTTTCTACTCTTATTTTTTTTCTTTTTCTTTTTTTGTTTTAAAAGTTAGCAAAGTTTCCATTTATTTCTGAATCTCGGAAATATCCAGAATATTTTATGTATTTCCTAAACATTAGGGGTAATTGACCAAGTGATAACCGACTGATGCCATTGCCAAAGATAGTTTTGTGTTTTCGTTTGTGTTCCATAACAAGAAGCTGTCACCGACTGACACGTCGTTGTATTAGATTCGCTAGATGAGTAAAATAGCCCAAAAAGTACAGTAAATTCCGCACTAGTTACCCCTCTTTCTTCAGTTCAGTTAAGACTTATTACATGCCATTTTATTACTCATCTTTCTACATTTTCATTCAAAAATTATGTAAATTTTATAGGTTTTTATTTTATTTTATTCTATTCTATGTTTAAAATAATAAATATCTACCCAGCATCATTTATAATAGTATTTTTAAGAAGTTCATTCTCACAAATATAATTCAAGCTATAAAACAAACATCCCAATTATATTTGTTCAAGAGGAATGAAAAATAATAATAAAAGAGATTAAATGTATGAAATAAAAGTTGTTGATAGTAAAAAAAATAATAAAACAAAAATAAATACTTTTTAATTTACCAAATGCTTGTGTTAATACATTTTTTTTAAAGTCCTATAATCATTTGTGTAAAAAAAATCAATTATATATTTTGGATATACATTATTTTTTTTACTGTACATTTAATTCATTATACGTTAACACAATTGAATAACATTTTTTACTCTTCAATTCATGCATTTCATATACATTTCCAATACACTCCGTAAATTGTAATATCTTCAAATTTTTAAATAAAAAATTATCTTATAAAATAAAATTAATAACTATAATTATTTATATATATAATAATTTAGCTACTTAGTAAATAATAATAATATTAAGTTATTATCTAATTTAAATAAAAATAATTATTACAATAAAGATTTGTTATAATTTAAAAAACAAAATTAGTTTTATGTTAAAAAGAAGATATAATAGATTTTTTATTCAAATTAAAATATTATGAGTTTATTATTGTGAGATGATTATTATAGTTTAGATAAAATATTTATTTATTTTAATTGATAATACTTAATAAATTATATAAATATTTATTATATTTAAGATAATAAAAGAAAAAAGATAATAATTAAATAAAAACAATCAAATAATCAAAAGATTAAAATGTTAGGAGTATTAAATAAAAAGTAAGTTGATTTAAAATAGTATATTTTTTAAATAAAGATTTGATCTCATATTGAAATTAAACCATAAAACTAATCATAAGAAAAGGTTACAAAGAGGGAAATCAATCTTAAATTGTTTATATAGGATTAAGTAACTCTAAGAATCATAAATCATCAATATTTATAATAAGAGAATAGTTGACTGCTTAAGGATTCACAAACAAGGAGAGAAGAGAACAAATTAAAATAGTAGAATTTTGTTTCAGGAGATGAGTAAAACATAGTTTCAAAACCTCCATAAATTTCTTTGAATAGATTTGATTATATTCCTCATTTAAATAACTTTAAATTAATGTTGTTTCTAATAATTAGTTGAAATGTGGGTTTAACGTATATAAAAATATGATTTTTATAAAAAATAAAAATAATAATAATAGTAAACTGCAACAATGTAGTTTAATATTTTCTTTCTATGTCAATGTTTCAAAATAACATGCATACATTTGGTTTGAAAATTGGCCCCAACCACATTGGTTTCATTGAGTATATTTATAAACCTTTGAGATGTACCAAAATTGAGTTTGAATATATATAACTTTTATGATGTGTTATTGTTTTCTTTAGTATTAATTTATTTTTATAAAACTATGTGTTGGTGATATTTTAAAGATAGAGATGTGTTTAGAAAATTTGTGTGGTTGTTTGAAATACCTCTATTTCATATGAGAATGAAACTTATGGTACATGGGATTGAGTGATGATAAGTGTCACTATCTTGTGTTGTGGATTTATGTGTATGCATCTGGTGTTAATTGGATAATGGTTTTCTTATCATATATAAATCATTATTAAAGATTATTTTAAATTAAATTATATTTTTATGAGCATAAACATTTTTATTTAATTGTAGGTAATGTGGTTGAATTTTTCTAGATTCCACCTGAATGAGAACAATATTATTTGTGAACCTCTTTTAAAACTTTTTTATTCACTAAGATTATCATTTAATTAAGAGTGTTGTTTTTAGAGTATGATAAAGAATCTTAACATGGAACTTGAAAACTTAGTCTTTATTATATTTTCTTTTAGCATTGATCAGTGGTTATTTAAAATAAATGTTGGTGTAATTATTTCCACTTTTTATTGTATTCTTTTTAGAGATGCCCAAATTTCAGGATTATGATTTGCTCTTTTGTAAGGATTTATATATTTATCTACCTAATTTTAATATTCACTACTAGAAAAAAATACAATCAACATCGCTTCCTCTACATCAGTTCAGCTTGATAACCGAGGTAGACAAATGTGTGGTGACAAATTTACAAATAACTAGAAATTTATCAATTGTTGTTCCCATTAAATTTATGTGAAGTTAAAGTGTTCGTAATGTCTTACCATGGTTTTAGCCTTACCTGTGATAGGTAAAAAAAAAAAAAAAATCCTACAACGGTTTGAGTGTTAAACAACTGTGAGTAGATTTCTAAAAAATACAAAAAGCAAAGGACTTGATTGATTTGATTTTGTTTTTAGTTTTAAAAAGAGTTTTTCAGAAATTGTTTTATGAAAGATGAGAAAAAAAATCTGTTTGGTAATTGTTATTTAAAAACTGTTTTGAAAATATAAAAATGAAAAAACTTATTTATATTGATTGAAACGAAAAATAAAAAACAACATATTTTTATTGTATTTTGAGTTTTTAAAACAAAAACATGAAATTAAAATGTAAAATTATTTAAAGTTGTTAATATGTTTTAGTTTTTAAAAACTAAAAAAACATAAATATTTTCAAAAACTGTTTTAAGAAAACAAAACCCTAACGAGTTTTTTAGTTTTTAAAAATTAAAATGATCGATTTTATTTCTCTTATTTGATTTTGTTTTCCTCATTGATAAGTTTGTTTTCTCCGAGAAAGGTAAGTGTCCTCATGTTTTCTTTTACATTCTACCTATTGAGATTCTTGAAACCCTAAATTTTGAGGATCTACTTGCTCTACCTTAATAATAAAAATCAACTTATTTTGTTAGTTCACAGAGTGTTGGGATTACATCAGTGTAGTAACTCTCTTCAAATTGTGGTTTGAGTTACTTCTTATGTCTATTTTAATTTGTTTGTTATCAATTTATTATTAGAATTCAATAAATTGGAATCAGGTTTTTCTATCTACGGTGGTTTGCTTTATAAATAGGTTTGAATGTGTGGTGACTTTGTAATTATATTTCTTTACTAATTATTCAATCAGTTGCAAAGTCACACTTGCCTCTTCAATCTCTATATAGTAGTGTTCATTGTCTTCCATGATTAATTATGCAGTGGCCTGCAACATTTGTTTTATTTATGGCTTTCATTTTGACACTTCAGTTTTCGTTGTCTATTATGTGTTCTGCAGTATGGTTGGTTGATCAAATCTGGCGTTGGTTTAGTTCAAAGTCATTTAGAGACTGTCCCTCTTCATGTGTTGGTAAATTAGCTTAACGAATTCCCTTAAGGATTAACCATGTGCTATGTGTAATTATTTTGAGGATTAATTATGTCATGTGCGCTTTGCAGTCTTCTTTTGTAGTATTTCCTTTTGCTGCCTTCGTAGTGCAGAAGTTGGCATACTGAAAGCGTATACCCGAACCAGTAAGTGATAAGGATGTGCAAGCTTTTATTATATTTCATTCGAATCCTAAAATAGTTTTAGGATATGAGTAGTTGTGACGTGTTATTCTTAACTATATAATCTTCAATTTTCATACGTGGGAATATTATATTGTAACATGTGGCTTTCAGCAATCCAAAGATGACACAATTCAGCATGAAGAAAAAGACGCAAACTCGCTCTAGCCTTGCCCATAGTTCTGTGTTATTTCCCACAGACTTCCGTTTTTCCGTTACATGTCTGATATGGTCATTATGCCTCGTAACCACTTTCTCTCCTCTCCTTTTTGTATTGCTATTTGTGCTTCATGTTTATTCTCCTGTTTCTGTTGCATCTTGTATATAAACATTTGTATCTCCTTCTTCTTACTTGGAATGGAATTTATACTGTCATTCCTTTGCCATTCTCGTTTTCCTTTTCTCTCTACCGTTTTAGCCTTTGGTCCAATTCTTGTTATGGTATCAAAGCACTTCTCTTAAAGGTGCTCTGCTGCGTCACTCTGAGCTTCTCGGCCACTATGACGTCTTCTTCCATTGTTGTTTGTGATGATCTAGATCAACAATGAATCCGAATAACTACTTGTATTTACACCTATGGGAGAATCCTTCACTTGTTCTCGTGTCTCCTCTTCTTAATGAGAAGAATTACAATGCCTAGAGTAAAGCAATGGCAACAGCATTAAGTGCGAAAAATAAGTTGGAATTTATAAATGGTAGAGCTACTGAACCTTATGAGAGTGACAGACTTAATTCAACATGGCGAAGGTGTAATGATATGGTGGGCTCTTGGATCTTACATTCGGTCATGCCATAGATCCGTCAAAGCATCATTTGGATTGAAAGGTCTTATGTTATCTGGAAGGATCTTCATGCCAAATCCTCATAGGGGGATCACATTTGCATCTCTAACTTGCAGCTCGAGGCAGCATCAATCAGGTAGGGTGACTTATCAGTCACACAATACTTCACTAAACTCAGGGTGGTGTGGGATGAACTAGAAAGCTTTAGGCCAAATCCGCACTGTAAATGTTCAATCAAATGCAGTTGTGGCACGATGGAATCTGTTGCAAAAAAAAATAATAATAAGGGATCAGGTCATGCAGTTACTAAGAGGACCAAATGAAAGCTTCAATAATGTTAAATCTAACATTCTACTCATGGAACCGTTCTCTCCATTTCTAAAATCTTCTCGTATGTAGTTCAACAAACTAGAGGGACACAATTTTGCAATTGTTGTAAGCATGAGAAGTAGAAACTCTAACAATAATGAAGGTGGTGGATCTAACCTGACATGTGGTTTTTGTGGCAGAAGTGGCCACGTTGAAAGTGTGTGCTATAGGAAGCACAAACATCCTTAAGACCGAGGCAATAGTAGAACTGGAAGTGGCCCTAACAGGACTAGCAAAACCTGCACCCACTGTGGCAAAATTGGACATACTGTAGATGTCTGCTATAGAAAACATGGCTTTCCCCTAGGCCATAGAATCTATGCGAAGGACTCCAACATGAATCAAACCATGACGGATGAGGTCAAAGATGAACATTCATCAAAACATCATAATTCCAATGGTGAAGTCTGTGATCATAGGCTGTCCATAAAAGAGTACCAGGCCCTAATGGCCTTAATCCATCAATCCATCATTAGTAACTCAATTGTCTCAGCATCCACAAGCAATAGCTCCAGTCATGTCAATCAAATTAGCTCTACCACCACCTGTAACACAGCCAACCAAGGTATAAGCGTACACATTTCACACACAACATACACTTTCAAATCAAAACAGTTAAAACCAGCTACCCTTTGGATACTTGATTTGGGTGCTTTGGATCATGTAGTCTCTTCACTAGCTACTACACTCACTATAAAGCCATTAATCCTATTTCTGTAAAGCTTCCCATATGTCAGACAGTCCAAGCCACTCATTCGGGCGCTGTCGTTTTTACTGATGAATTATTCCTTAACAATGTGTTATTCATTCCTTCTTTTCATTACAATCTTATCTCCATTTCTAAACTAGCGAATTGTCTTCATTGTGAGCTAATTTTTTCACATTCTCTATGCATCATCTAGGATGTGTCATCGAGGAGGAGGATTGGTATAGCTAAAGAGCAAACAGGTCCCTACACCCTAATAGTTAAAACACCATTCAGTCCTATCACTATGACCACTATAGCCCACCCCATTTCTACGATTGTTCCCATTCACTATGGCACTATAGGCTTGGCCACTTTTTTGAGAAACGCTTACACACTATGACCCAACATTATGATTGTGTTTTTGAAAATGACAATAACAAAGATTTTGTGTGTAATGTTTGTCATCATGCAAAACAAAAACGTCTTTCCTTTCCCTCAAGCGACTCTCATGCATTGCATCCTTTCGACCTTGTGCATGTTGATATTTGGGGGCCTTGCTCCAAACCTTCCATGCAAGGTTACAAATATTTTTTTACCATTGTAGATGATCATTCTAGATACACCTGGTTGTATTTGATGCATTCCAAATCTGAAACACGAGACCACATCACACACTTTGTTAAACATGCTGAAACTCAGTTCAATTCACATGTCAAAGCCATTCAGTCTAATAATGGTTATGAATTTGACATGCAAAACTTTTATCAAACCAATGGCATAGTGTATCATACCTCAATGCATTGAAACTCAGCAAAATGGCATTGTTGAGCACAAGCCTAAACATTTTTTGAATGTCACTAGAGCTCTCTTATTTCAAAGCAACCTACCATCTTGTTTTTGGTTTTTTGCTTTGACTCATGTTGCTCTTCTTATCAACTGTGTTCCTACCCTTTTTCTCAAGCATGTTTCTCCTTACACCAAACTCTCTGGCCACACTTATGATGTTGGCTCATTACGTGTTTTTGGCTACCTCAGCTTTGCTTCCACCTTCACTACCCAACGTACCAAGCTTGACCCTCATGCTAATCCCTGCGTTTTTATTGGTTTTCAGCCTTACACTAAAGGGTATCTCCTCTATAACCCTCACACTCACTAGTTAACCACTTCCCGTAATGTTATTTTTTATGAAAATACGTTTCCCTATATCACAAATAGCCCTTCCTCTGATCCCACCACACCGTCTGACCCTTCCCAACACGTGCCACTTCCCCAGCCAGCATTAACTTCTTTGAATTTTCTTCAGCCAACACCTGTTTCTTCCCTAACACACGTGCCATCTTCCTCAACAATCTTACCACTTCAACTTTCTCCGGTTCCTGCTTCCCCACCAATTGTCCCACATTCTATTCTTCACTCTCCTCCTTCCCTGCCACTTGTCCCCCACATTGACTCTCCTTTTCCCCTTGCTACTCAACCTCGCCTTTCTACCCGCAAACGAATTCCACCTACCTACCTAAGAGACTTCAATTGCTTCACTTCCTCTTCTATACCTCATTTTTCTCTTGGCTTAAACTCCACAGGCATTCAATATCCCCTCTCTTCCTCCCTTTCCTATTCCCATTTGTCTCATGTTTTTTTCCATTTTGTTTGTTTTATTTCCATGCATATTACACCTCGCTCCTACACTAAGGCCTTTAAGCAGGATTGTTGGATTAAGACTATGCAAGGCGAATTAGATGCCCTCATAGCCAACAACACTTGGACTCTCACCACCCTCCCTCCTAACAAGACTCCCATAGGTTATTGCTGGATTTTCAAGATGAAGTTCAACACTGATGGTTCCATTGAGTGATATAAAGCTCGCCTCATTGCAAAAGGTTACACCCAATGGGAAGGTCTTGACTTCCTTGATACTTTCTCACCCATGGTCAAGTTGACCACTATTCGTGTTTTACTTGCTCTCGCTTTCATTCACTCCTGGTATTTAAAACAATTAGACGTTAACAACACCTTCTTACACGGTGATCTTATGGAGGCGGTATACATGCAATACTCGCATGACCTCTGACTCTAGTGTTCTCCTGCCTGACCCTTCTCCTTATCAATGCCTTATCGGTCGCCTCATTTACCTAACCACTACCAAACCCGATATCCTTTTATGTGCAACATTCAAGTCAATTCATGTCCCACCCCATTCATGCTCACCTCAAGGCGGCTTTTCACATATTGCGCTATCTCAAACACACCCCTAGCTTGGGGGTCTATTTTCCATGTACGAGCTCCCTCCAACTCCATGCCTTTAGTGACTCTGATTGGGTAAGTTACCCTGATACTAGGTGCTCCATTACTGGGTTCATCATTTACCTTAGTCATTCCCTCCTTTCTTGGCGTTCCAAAAAGCAAGACACTGTTTCCAAAAGCTCCTCCAAAGTCGAATATCGTGCAATGGCATCCACTACTTGCGAAGTGCAGTGGCTCAACTTCCTGCTTGACAGCTTCAAAGTTTCCTTCGCCCACCTATCTTTATTCTTTTGTGACAATGATAGTGCACTCCAAATTTCCTCCAACCAGGTCTTTCACGAACGCACTAAACACATTGACATTGATTGTCATATTGTGCATAACAAGGTTGCTGAAGGTTTGATCAAGATACTGCTAAAGGTTTGATCAAGCTGCTTCCCATCTCGTCCTCACTTCAATTAGTTGACCTCTTCACCAAAGTCCTCTCTTCTCGTCTCTTTCGGGAGTCTTGTTCCAAGCTGAAAATGCTCAATATGCATTCCCTGCTTGAAGGGGGCTCTCAGCAATCTAAAGATGACTCAACTCAGCATGAAGAAAAAGACGCAAACTTGCTCTAGCCTCGCCCACAGTTCTGTGTTATTTCCCACTGGTTTCTGTTTCTCTGTTACATGTCTGTTATGGCAGTTATGGCCATTATACCTCATAACCACTTTCTCTCTCCTTTCTGTTTTGCTATTTGTGCATCTTGTATATAAACATTTGTATCTCCTTCTTCTTACTTGGAATGGAATTTATGTTGTTATTCCTCTGCCATTCTTGTTTTCCTTTTCTCTTTGCCATTTTAGCATTCGGTCCAATTCTGGTTAATCTTCAATATTTTCATACATGGGAATATTGTATTGCACAGTGTGGCTCTCGGTTGATTATTATCCATGATTACTGCTAGGTATTTTCTTTTCTCTTTGTTTCAAAAATGGTCTTGTACTATGGTGAAATTTGTCATGTAACAGTTTGGGGTAATTTCAGGATCAGTTGATCTTGGTGTTTGTGTGCATACTTCATCATCAAGATTAGACCTTACAATGAAAGTATCATTATTATATGCCCAGTATAAAAACAAAGATGTGTTCTTATCTATGTCTTTTCATGGTTTTATTGATATCCTATCTGAACAATTTGTTGTTTTGTATCATTTAAGCCATGTTGCACCCATAAGCTTTTGGGTATCTAACTGTGATATAAATCATAAGATAATGTTATGTGCTAGTTCTTTTATGCATGTTCTGGCTAATTTAATTCATTTTTGTTGAATGGGTTAAGGCTGCTCATATTTCTTTAGTTGTTTGAACTTGCCATTTTCTGTTAATTTTGCACCATGGGATAGGGTCAAGTTAGATTTTGGTTTGAACTCTCGTGACTCGTTTTTATGTATGATGTTAAATACTGGTTGTTCCTCTTAAGTCTTGAACTTTGTATTGAATTTTTTTATATCTAAACCATGTGTTTTTTATGATGATGTCAACTTTACGGTACTATGTTTCATTTTAAAATTGTTTAGAAAAATAACTATTGAATCTTATTAGTTTTCAATTTATTTCTAAATTTTTATGCTTTAACTGTACCAGGTTGTGGATATGTTTGGCTGAGGACTGCCTGTTTGTGTGGTTTCGTATTCTTGGTAAGCTACGTACTTGGAAAATTGTATGTGAGTTATTCTAAAGTTCAAAAAAATTGTTCCTTTTCATTTAAGGGTCAAAGTTTTTACCTTGTTGAAGCATTAAAGAACTGTTAGAGTTGATAAAAATGGTCTTTTCTTCTCTTCTTCATAAGAGCTAGCTAATGAACTTCTGGTAAGTCTGTTAATGATTACAAGCTTCAACTCCCTTATTTGAATGTGGATTACATTTTTGTAATTATTTTGTCTTTTAAAAACTTTTGTTTTATAATAGAGTCTAAATGTCTAATCTTGAGCAATGAGCATACTAATTTGGTGCCCTGAATCTATACAGCTTCTAGCCATGAGATTTCCTGATGATTATGACGCTTTTAAAGGTGCTCAAATATGGTACATTAGAAATTGGTTTTTCAGCAAGGTGGAATGCTGAATGGGAAGCACATGCAAGGCCATTAATAACCGAGGCAAGTTCATTTTCTTATACTATGCACTGTCATTATCATTTTGCTATGCTATGCACTGTCATTATCACGTCATCCTACTTTTCTGAACTTAAAATAGGAGTATATAATTTGCAGGTTATATCAAGATTTTGACACTGTCAATTCTTAGAAGACATCTTTAACTTCTCTAACAGCTAACAGGATCAAGTTGTTTGCCGCATGATCCAATGGAGAGTTTACCAGTACTATGTGCTGATTGCACGCAGATTTGGCAATTTTCAAGTCAGAATTACCTTGTACAAAATAGGTATGCAACAGGGTTTCCAACGTATGTCTGTTGTTTACTTGCTGTGGATGAAGTTGCAAATAGATTGGCGTTATGTCTCGGATTTCATTTTCTTTTAATATGATTTGATTCTTGGTCCATATGTTTCAGTGAAAGAGAGGTTATTATACTAAAGCTTCTACCTAATATTTTATTCGTAAACTTGAGTTCAGTTTTGACTATTGATAACATTCTAGTTATCCAAGATTAGGACAACTCTCCCAAAATATAACTAAAAAAAGGGGAAGCTAAGAAGCAAAAATAAATTTTCAATTGTATAGTATTAATAAAGCGAGAGAGAAAGAAAAACCTTTTGCAGTGTAATATTAAGATTGTGAAACTACTATTAATATCATGTAACAGTAAGATGGAAAAGTATGAACAAAAGTAAGAACTAGGAAACGAAAAATAAATTATACTATATCTGTTTCTAAGAAAAAATAAAAACCAGTTGAAACCTTGCATGAGAATATATGGCCAAAAGCAAAAAATCTACCCTTATTTGATGTTGTAATCATCTTTGAAACATAAAAAAAGATGCCAGCTTTCCATCTAACAATTGCTTAAATCCCCTCAAAAACACGGGCTGACTGAAAAGATTGATGATGATTACTGAACGCATATGGGAAGTCCTACTTTAAAATAGAAGGTAAAAAATTGTCATAGAAAGTTACAAAACCAGTTGATGATTGAAAATATCAAATTGATTCACTTACGAAAATCAGAGATGAGAAAGAAGCAGTAAACAATGAATAGATCACATGAAACTAAATACTTAGCACTTGCAAAGGTTTTGAATGAGAAGTGGTGGCAGTGAGTGAACATTTATAGGAGTGTGGTGTAAATTATTATATCAGAATTTCTTTATCCATTTTGGGACAGCTAAACTGTTGACATGGAGTGAAAGAAAATTGAGATGAAAGAGAAACTTATATTAGCTCCTGTCAAATTCAATATTCAATGTGTTGGGATTATAATTTTCTTATCATAAGAAGTAAAATCAACATGCAAGTTAAATGAATTCAAATAAGAGAGAAAATGGAGTTCTTTCAACGTGCATGTATAGCAGACTAACTCAAAATTTTTATTCAAAGATTTCAGCATCAATTAATTAGTTGAAACAAATTTGTTTAACTTATGCATCACGTTTTATGCTTTTCGCTTCTGTTAGAAAGATGATATAAGTTTTTTAATCGATTAATTTTATTTTGATAAAAAAAAAACTTTTATAGTAAAAAGAGTATAAAAATAACTAAAAAACTATTAGAAAATAATCACAAGATACAAATTTTTAACTTCTTAAAAACAATTTATTTTTATAAAAAAAATTAAGTTCATTCTTAAATATTCAGGTTATTTTTTAAAACAACTTATAATCTAAAAATAAATTATAATCGATATTATATTTTTTTTCAAGCCTCTATTAGGAAAAGTTCCTTGAATCCATGTTTTAGAATAAGTTCAAGCTTCCCATGTCTCAGTCATTTGAACCTCTTTAGAAACCTCCTATTAGGAAAACTTCCTTGAACGAGATAATTTGGAGACATGGATTCGGGTCAATTATTCAATCAGTATCATTTAGGTGGAGTGGATAAATATGATTACTGTAATTGTCCAAAAATTATTTTATTACTAGTAAGTTAGAGAGTCTATATATGTCCGTATGACCCATTCCTTTCGTTTTATTTCCCATACTCAGTAATATTTGCTTTAAAAGCTGAAAAATTGAAAATAACGCTGCATAGGTCCCACCTTGCCAACGATGTAGGGTATGACACCACTTTCTGTAAATAATCGACACAGGTTCTATAATAATCGATGCAGATGTACATCATTCCTCGTAAATCAATGTAGAGTGGTTTTACTTTTACATGTGCTGATACAACATCTGTTTAAAATCGATGCAGTTTCCTTTCTAAAATTGATGTAATTTTTTCTTTATATTCGATATTGAATTCTATTTTTATAATAATGATAGTAATATTCAATTTCTTTTAGAAAAATAAAATATTAATAAAAAGATGTAATTTAGATTAATAGGTTTAAACTAATTTAATATTTGTGTTTATTATAATAAATTAATAATTTTTTTATAAAATAAATAAATAAATAAATATGGGTATAGTAAGACAGTTTGAAGTTTAAGTTTAGTGTTAAAAAGTTTAATCCAACTATTAATTTAGAGTAATTCAGAAAGGTTAGAATATTACGTTTCAATTTCACATTTTCTGACTAAGAAGGTTTAAGAGAAAACTGCAAAGGGTCATTATCTATGAACATTGAGGAACACAATATTTGAGAACTACTTGAGCACACACTCTTTGCATCCAATATCATTATTTGAGATAAGAAGGTGGAAAATTATCTCTCATGTGACATGTGTAGGGAAAATGGATAGTGAAACAATCACTAAGCTTCAATAAGCTATATGTATGTCATTGAAGAGTTATGGATATATTGTTGTATTTAATTGAAGATTTGCATTTAAATGATGGAAAATATTGACAGCCCGAAATTAATGTGTTTGATACCTAGGAATAGTTATTGGGGGCTTGGATTCATTTATTTTGTTTGATGGTTGATTATGTTAATATATTGTTGGATTGTAAGGGGAAGTGAGATTAACTTATATATAAGCATATATGAGAAATTAGGTGGCAGAGGTGAACCCTAAGTCTTCCTAGGGATTAAAGTTTCATGTGTTTTAAGTCATTGATTAATTGTTTGTTTCTATGAATGTGATGATTGAGAGATTGTTTTGTTATTTAAATTGTTCTTCACACGTAAAGAATTAGGTGTTGGAGGTTTTCTTGCATTGAGGGGATTAATAGAAAAATTGATGATTATCACAACAATTGTGGAGTGATGATGATAAACAAAAGAGATAAAGAAGAAGAATGTTTAAAAGTTTGTAGTTAGAATTATATTTAGGAACCTTATGTAAGTTGAATAATTGTTATTTGAAATTTACGTATGAGCATATCTTAGTGTTCCTATAATATCTTTCTGTATAGTTTACCAAATCGAGTTACGTTTGTTTAGTTAGAGAGTAGATATTTGAAGCTATAGTTTAGGCTTAGAAATAATATAAATATGTTAAAAATAAACTGAGTTGTGTAAGTTAAAAGTTGAGTCTCCAATGTCATATGTAAAACATAATTCGCATGTTGTAAGCTTTCTGAGGTGATCTAAATGACCTTGTTAGGTTTCATGTTTTTCATGAAGTTGTATCATTAAATTTATCTTTGTCAAGAAGTTGAAATCACTTTAAAAAAATAATAAAGTTATGAATAAAATAATGAGTAAAAGTCAAACTGTCATATTTAGGTTTAATGGCTTCGAGTTTGTAATTTTTAAAAATCCTCATTAGGCAACAACTTGATTGCATATAACATTTGATTCCTTTTTTATGCAAAGATTCCAAAATTTTATTGAATAACATTTATACCATTTGAATGTACTTAAACTATACCTTTCTACCCGAATATATTTTATTTTAATTATAAAATGATACAATAAGTTATTTATTTAAATAAAACTTAATACTTAACTAAAATTATTCATATATAAAGTATCTACTTATTTTGCAAAATGTGTAATAAAATAATAGTTAAACTTATAAAGAAAGGGATCCTACACTAAATTGGTCTTTAGAAAAGTTCCAACTAATAAAGGAAATGATAACAAAATGCAACTAAGTAATACATTTCATTCATATATCACATATAACTAGAACATCCTAAACAAAAGATAAAGGAAGCCTAAGCTTAATCTCGCATGACGTTGTCATATTCATCAAGATCATGTTAATGTGAAAGTAACATTTAACCCAAACAATAATGCAATAATAAATAGTAAAATGATGAAAATAAGTCTCACACATAACAAGACACATAAAGGAGATGGGTTGTCAACAAAAGCAGAAAAATGAGAATGTCATAAACACACACATATCAACTTAAGACCTTTTCCTCATGAAGACTTGTACTTTGAACTCTATATGCATATGATATCATAGTTTTTAGCAAAAACATATGAGATAACCCAGAAGTACATGAAAACACACAAATTACCATACAATGGTAACATACCCACTCTCATTACGACAAATTTCCAACTAAAGTTTGTCGATGTTTCCATAGTTATATGTGATTACATTTTATCACATGTGTTGATAAGGTGCTCTAAACTACTTTAAAACCTTTAAGACCAAGATAGAAGATCATAGAGACCATTCTAATTGAATTCAAAGTCAATGTTCAATACCTTCAATACCAGGATGATAAAAGCATGAACTTTCACATAACACATACAAGCACATTACTAAACAATACCTATATAACTATGACAAAACACAAGACTTCTCATATAATAAATTTTGAATTTGAAATGTAGTGTTATTTTTTATTGGTTTATAAATATTATTTTTGAATAATTTTCAAAAAGAACTTCTTAAGAATAAGAATAAATTTAATTAATTCAATTTATAAAAGTATTTCTGAAAATTTATTTTTTTATAACGATAAAAAATGTTTTTTTTAAAATTGAAAATAGAAGAGATTAAACACATAAACTTAAATTTAATAACATTAATTATTTAAACTAGCATATTAAAATTTAAAATTTTATAAATATTTTAAAATAATTAAATTTGGATTAAATAAATAATTTCAAATTTATTTATTTTAATTATTAAAAAATCTTTCTTAACACTTTAATTATTTAAACCCTAAATAGTTAATGATAAATAATTATATTCATATTTACTAAAATTTATTTTTTAAAATTTGGTAAAAAAAATTTCTTCAAAAATGATTTTATCGAATGAATTTGATATTTAATCAAATTTAACATAAATTAGCATGAATATAACTGTTTGGCTTTTAATTATTTATAAATTTAATTTTTTTCATTTAGTTAATTTTTTTAAAAATATTTTTGAGAATGGTAAAATAATTTTCTCCATACTAATGATTATAAGGAAATAATTTATGGTTTAGTTTATAAAATAACTGTATTATTATTTTCATTTGAATTTTGTTATTAATTTTTTTGTTTATACAATATTTTTTAATTCATGAGAATAATATTGTCAAAATTAAATTTATATTGGATTTGATACACAACAGGACTAATAAAATAATCTATAATTAAAAATGAATTCTTTTGTTTAATTATTTTAAGGTGGCCAATGAGTCCCATTCAGTATTCAAGTATTGTGGGATCTAGGTAACAAATTCTCCCTTTTAATATTTTAGACATTTTCTTTTAATATCTTCATATTGTTATTTTCACTAGTATTAATATATTTTTAAAAATTAAAAACATTCTTATTATCTTTTAACTTAAAATTCCAAAACTTTTACCTATACCTCAACTAAAACTTCCTAATGTGCTTACATCCATCCTATAACCTCCTACAAACTTTTCTCTGCAATGCCACAAACTTTTACCTATTTATAATTTCCCTCCTACGACATAAAATAGGTACGTCTCAATCTGTATTTTTCGCCTTGATTGTTATTATGGATTAGTTAATTTAAATTTTATTCATTGTGAGACTTCCATATTAATTTATCTAGAATTAACTTTTAATTTTTTGTTATCCGGAATTTATTTTTATATATGTTCCAAATTAATTTATCAGGGATTGAATATTGATTATGTTTTCTAGACTAATTGTTTCAAAAAATATATAAAAACATATACTTTGAATCAACTAATCCTGAAAACATAACTAGTACTCATTTTTAGATCAGTTGATATAAAATTTATCTTTTTATACGTTCAAGATCAACAACCCAAAAAATAAAGATATTTTGTATGTTTTGGGAGTGCAAGTAGTAATTTTGGAGTATCAAAAGAAATGGCCTAATCTCTAATCTATCTATTAACTACTAACCAAAAATTTTAAGGTAGTTTCTTTTAACATTTCTTCATTTTCTATTCACATCCCTTTAATGTTTACAATTTTCTGCAAAACCTCAAAACATCCTCACCATCTTTTATCTTAAGTTTTTTGACAGAGTATCACCCAGTTTCATGACTGTACAGACATCTTTACCCACCTCTTTGAAAAATTGCATTGGTTTCTCCATTTCACATCATCACTCTCTTTTAACATATATATTTTTTCATCTCTATTTTTAGAAACTTCCTTTGTCATGTATGTTCGAAGAAGGTGAGAGTGCTCTTTCAAAGAAGTGGGGTAGAGGTGTATGTGCAGCAGTGAATCTAGGTCATGTTTTATAAAAAAAAACTTAGAATAAAATAAGGTGAGGGTGTTTTGAGGTTTTGCAGAAAATTGAACATTGAGGGGGTGCAAATAGCAAATAATGGGATGCTAAAAAATGCCAAATTTCAAATGATATGATAAGGTTGTTACAAAAAATAAATAATGTGAATTTAGAATATATTACATGATAAAGTTGTTGTAGAGAGTAGAATATATGTCTCCATAATAATGATTCAAATTTTCTCCCTGCACCTCCATATTTTCTTCTTGAACCTCCATACCCCTTATGAAATGCCTAAAATAGCCTTAGGTAAAAAAAAAGGTAAAATTTTTTCTCTCTTCTCCCGCCTCTCTCTCCCTACACCTCCCAAGATATTTGTGCCCTTAACCCTCTCCCTTCGTACCTTGCCTTCGTCAAGGACAGTTATGTGGTTCTCTCTGTCAGTGAGTACCTTGTTTTGCAAAATCAAGAGCAAGAGATAATGTTCTTTCCCTCACTCTCTCCCTTCGAACTGTCGCTTATGTTACTACCTAAGGTCACTCCCATATATATCCTTCTTCCAATCTCTACTTGTTTCCCTTTCACCTAACCTTTGTTACACCTACTTTCTTTCCTCCTCATTCCATTCATTTCTTCACATCAGATAATAATAAAATAAAAACTTACCTTGTCCACCTAAAATCAACTATCTCAGCTTTTACAAATCTCACATAGATAACACAATTTCTATTTATTTTATGAAAGAATGATCTTCGTTGTTGAAGTTTAGCCCATGAATAAAAAAAGTTGCAATTACAAGTTTGGATGGGTCTGTCCGGACTTGTAAAAAAAAATTGTAATTACAAATCTAAATGGACCTATCTGAACTTGTAAAAAAATTTATAAATTTTTTTGCAAGAATTTGTAAGTTCGTATGGATCTATTCGAAGTTATACCAAATTTTTACTTTTTTATCTAAAACTATGTTTAAAATTTTTAAAAAATATGAAGTTGCAGGAAAAAATAATGAAGGTGAAAGGAGAAAAACCTAAGAGATATATGTGTTTTTTAATACTTTATTGTTGTACTATAATTTTTTGAATAATAAAAGTTTAAGTTTTTGTTCTATGTTCATTTGGCTATTTGTGCTGACCCATGATATTTTTTATTGAAAGTTAATCATATTAACAATATTTTATTAATTTATATATAAATATTTAAATTAAATTTAGTTCCTTCAATAATATAAAAAATTGATAAAAATACTAATATAATGTTATACAATAAAAAAAAATTCTCCCTTCAGATTTGCCTGAATATACAGGTACATTCTAGTTTTTTAAAAATAATCTTTATAGATTTAAAATATATTACCAAATATCTTGATTATCTTACAAAATAAATTTTATACATAAAATAAGGTAAAAACTGGTAGGAAATTGAAAATAGGTTTTAAACAAAAATGGAACGGAGATGAATAGGGAAATAGAAGGAAAAAGAAAAGAAAAGTGGTATGTGTCTCCCTCCTAATACATTGATAAAGCAAAACCAAATTCTTTGTGCTTCTTTTTTTTAGTTGAATTGTTGGTTTCTCAACAAGAAAGAGAGAGAAGAACGTTGGGTTTGTAGTAGCTTACTGCTATGCATGTTCTCCTCAGAAACACAACACTGCTTAGGATTCCAACGCGAAACGGCGTCATCAACCGTCGTTTTTTCCGGTCAGAACCGGAAGGCTATGCTGAACTCATCGATGTATGCGCTCGCGATCGAGCGTTGCACCTTGGCAAGAAGCTTCACGCGCACCTAATCACCAATGGCCTCGCTTCTTTCAATGCCATTTCTTCCAAACTCGTAACCTTGTACGCGTGCTGTGGCCTACTCTCCCACGCGCGAAAACTGTTCGACAATATTCCCACAAGAAATGTTCATCGCTGGACCGCTCTCATTGGCACGTGCGCTCGCTGCGGCTTCTATGATCACGCTCTCACCGTGTTTTCCGAGATGCAAGCCATTCATGGGCTTATGCCCAACTACGTATTCGCCATCCCAAGCGTTCTCAAAGCTTGCGGCCACCTCGAGGATCGAATCACTGGAGAGAAAATACATGGTTTGATTTTAAAGTGTTCGTTCGATCTTGATTCGTTTGTGTCTAGTTCTTTGATTGTTATGTATTCTAAGTGTGCCAAAGTTGCGGATGCGCGCAAGGTGTTTGATGGGATGACTGTGAAAGACACTGTGGCTCTAAATGCTGTTGTTGCTGGGTACGTTCAAAAGGGTTCTGCGAATGAGGCACTGAGTTTGGTGGAAAGTATGAAGTTGATGGATTTGAGGACAAATGTGGTAACTTGGAACTCTTTGATATCTGGGTTTTCACAGAAAGGTGACCAAGGAATGGTGTCTGAGATATTTAGGTTGATGATTGCAGATGGGGTCGAGCCTGATGTGGTATCTTGGACTTCTGTTATATCTGGTTATGTGCAGAACTTCCGCAATAAGGAAGCATTTGATGCGTTTAAGCAAATGTTGAGTCATGGGTTCTGCCCAACTTCAGCTACTATAAGCACCCTTTTGCCTGCTTGTGCTACTGCAGCAAGAGTTAGGGTTGGGAGAGAGATTCATGGCTACGCATTGGTGACCGGGGTGGAGAGAGATATATATGTAGAAAGTGCTCTGGTTGACATGTATGCAAAATGTGGGTTCATTTCTGAAGCGAGGAGTTTGTTTAATAGGATGCCAGAGAAGAACACGGTTACGTGGAACTCTATCATTTTTGGTTTTGCAAATCATGGATACTGCAAGGAAGCTATCGAGCTCTTCAATCAGATGGAGAAGGAAGGAGCAGCCAAGTTTGATCATTTAACTTTCACGGCAGCTCTCACTGCATGCAGTCATGTTGGAGATATTGAACTAGCGCAGAGACTATTCAAGATTATGCAAGAAAAATACAGTATTGAACCACGGCTAGAACATTATGCATGCATGGTGGATCTTCTTGGTCGAGCAGGTGAAATCAATCAAGCTTATTGCATGATCAAGACAATGCCTATTGAACCTGATTTGTTTGTATGGGGTGCATTACTGGCTGCTTGTAGAAATCATGAGCATGTGGAACTTGCAGAAGTGGCTGCTATGCATTTGATGGAATTAGAGCCCGAGAATGCTGCAAACCGTCTTCTGTTGTCTAGCCTATATGCCGATGCTGGCAAATGGGGAAAGGTTGAGAGGATCAAGAAAAGGATAAAGAAGGGAAAGCTCAGAAAACTTCAAGGTTTGAGTTGGATAGATAATTTATAACATTATGAGTTGGTAGCCTCAAGGCTCTAAAATACTAAATCATTTGCAGCCTTCATCTATTGTGCTTGCTGGAGGGTAAGACAGTTCTATGTTGGAAACATTTTATTTTCATTTTATCTTCTGAAATTAAAGCAAAAATAAAATCTTTCTGAAGTAAGTTTTTAAGGTTAGCAGTCTCAATATCATTCTTTTAACACAGTTATCATGATGTTTATGATGGGTAGATAACTACTGTGCCTATATATAGAGAATACAAGCTTAGATTGTAATGCAATACTAATTCTACTAACATTTTTTGAGAGTTTATATTTTTTGTGGTCCAGTATCTTTAAACTTTTTAACCATTTAATAGTAATTCAATCATGTGCCTGCATTTGATGTTGAATTAGAATATTCAGTTCACGTTGGCACTGGTGGTGACAAGAGGGATTTACTAGGTCAATTCAGATTTTAGCTTTTGTAGTACACTGGATTTGGCCTTTTCACCATTCCCAAACATCACGCAAATTTCACACACTTAAAGAAGTGCTTTATTGCATACACGCACACAACCCCTAAAGAAGTGCTTTATTGTGTGCGCAACATACACACACATGTATGTATATACATACATCTAAATATGTATGTTTGTACACATAAATATTATATATACACAACCAAGTATAACATTTCCTTTATTTCTTACAATTCTTCAGCAAGACATTAATTAAATTTTGAATCTATTCACCAGGAATAACTAATTTTTATTTTTCTTCTACTTCTACTAACCCACCACTCGCCAACATTTGGTGTTGATACTGTTCTTCACTTCCATCTGCTACCCACCACTCACCGTTATTTACGTTTATGGGTACTGTATTACAAAGGTACATTTACTGCCCTTTAATGCAGATGCTAATTGCTATCTGACCGACTAAACAGTGGTTCATCTGGATACAGCAGAGGTTGATAAATTGCACTGTGGCAGAGTTTAGGTATTGGTGAATCTTATCAATTTAAAAAATAAATCTTCATGCTTCTCTGATAAAGCACCGCAATGCTGCAGTTGACTGTTAATGTGTTGCACGGTAACTGTTAAGATTTTGAAGTTGATCATTTTGGTGCCTATTTCCATTGCATATAACTTGGCATCCATTGTATGAGTATTAGATATCTTTTCTCTCACTGAAATTTTTGTTTTTCCCTTTAGGTTTCACGTTTTGGGAGAATGCTAGGTGTATTATTCTGGAAAAACAAAGGCATGCAAACTTTGAAAGTATATGGTGAAAATTATTAGTAATGGACAGGTCAAAAGAAAACTGAAATGGGACTTCGGAGAGAACTTGATAAAGGTGAATATAGAAGTTTTGAAATCTTGGATGAAGAAAATTATTACCATATAAGTTTGCTGGAGGGTGGGAGAGAAGTAGAGAACTTAATAAATTCTATGCGTGAAATGTTGTTTGTAGGTGAATATAGAAGTAATAAATAAAGTCTTTGGATGACGAGGGGGTGACTATGCTTATTAACTTCATACACTGTTGTCTGGATATGCCAAGGTATTTTCTCAGTACTTTTCTGGCTCCCTTCATCAATGTACATGGATATTCTTTTCTTTGATTCATTATTAATAATTCCTTGTCTCTCTTTTTTTATTTTTGGTTGATTGTCAGCAATATGTTTATTGTTATATGATGTGGGAAGTGAATGAGAAAGAAGTTTAGGCATAAGTAAGTGTATATGTCAGTGCTGTCTGTTGTGCTATTCCCTTCAGATTCTGTTAAGTGTCACATGAAGGACACCATTGTGGCTTGGGCATCTCTCTGTGATGAGGAAAGCGTCCGAGATGCATCAGATAATTGATGGTTCGTACCAGATATCAGATAATCAATAGACAACAGTTAAGGAAATCTACAAGTATTAGAAACTACCGTTTTGGGTATTGATTCTGGTGTTTTCCTTCAAATATTTGAACCTTACATCCTTTTTGTTGGTTCAGAACCTTAAAGAATTCTACAATACCTTGGGAATTGGAATTCTTTTTTTTAAGCTTTGGGTTTTCTTGTACATAATTTGCAACAAATAGATATAACCTCGTATTTATCAGTTCCATCACATTTTTTAAGCTTCCTATTGTAGTACATCATAGCATAGGCCATCCTCATGTATTCCTGATATGTGGTTGATCATGCTGAATCTGTTTGCATATTTTTCAATGTAGCAAATTCAATATGCTAGTGTGCTTCGGCTCAACCCAAATTTATACATTGAAATTGGCCAGAGGCTATTCGAGATTATGCAAGAAAAATACAGTATTGAGCCACGGGTAGAACATCATGCGCGCTTGGTATTGGTGGATCTTCTTGGACGAGCAGGGAAACTCAATGAAGCTTATTGATCAAGAAAATGCCTGTTGAACCTGATTTATATTTGTGTGGGGTGCACTTGTAGAAAAGATGGGCATGTGGAGCTTGCGAAAGTGGCTGCTATGCATCTAGTGGAATTAGAGCCTGAGTGTGGTGCGAATTGTCTTCTGCTGTCCAGGCAATATGCCGATGCTGGCGATTGGGGAAAGGTCGAGAGGATCAAGAAAACTTAAATGTTTGAGGTCGATAGATAATTTATAACATTATAAGTTGGTAGGGGCCATTAATTTTGCTTCTTCTTGAAGAGAACGACACACTTGGAGTTGGTGTTTGCTTGGGATAGTTAAAAAGGTTGACTATTTCAATAATTGATTATTGTTATACTCTTCTGTAATCGGAATTTATTTTATTTTATTTGTTTAGATAAGTTTACTGAAAGTGATTTTAAAATAATTAATCTTATTTGGATTTAGATATAAAAAAATCTGCTTTTATATAATAAATAGATTTGTACAGAATTATAATATTTTACCAAATTTATTCTCCACATTATTGGAGAGAAAATATTCTTTAATGATGAGTGAAAATTTTAGTAAAAAAAAATGCAAAACACAATACAAAATTGTTAAGAAATGATTTTAAGTTACAAATCTTCATATTATGAAAAAAAATTATTTTCATAATATGTTTTTTTTTTCAAATTTCAACTATGCTTCCAAACGTATGAATTATTTTACAAAACAATTTTTTTCTAAAAGAAAATAGCTGAAATAGAAAGATTTAATCTTTCTCACACATATACTTAATAATATAATTTTCAATGTATTGTTTTGGGTTCTTCATGAGGAAACAATTCCATAAGATGCATCACTTAACCTGACAACATCTTGTTGATTGCATCCGTTTTAGATATTCGATAGAGTAAAATGGGATGGTATGATATGGAAGGAAAAGGATAAGAATAGTACCATTGTCTAGATTAGACATTTTATAATCGAATAGATAGCTCCATACGTACCTTTTAAATTGGAGCTAAAGAAAAAGGTGTTTGATGAGATGAAAATATCATTTCAAATGTTTGGATGGATAAAAGAAGATGAAAATAAATTAAATTAATAAATTAAATTAAATAATCACAATTTTCGTTTTCTTTGAATTGTTTAAAATATGATGAATGGAATAGAATTCTATTTCATTTTAGCAACTTTTTTTTTTCCATTTTGGGAGTTTTGTTATATATTCTGATTTTAAACAAGATAAAACAAAATCAAATCTTGAGTTAATAAATAAGTTTATTTATCTGCCCAAAGTATATTTTTAATAAACTTTAAATAGACTTAATAAATTATATATAAATTATGTAACTCTTGAGTTTATTATTAAGTCAGAGTCAATACATTAAAAAATGAGTTTAATTAGTATGTTTTTACATTGTAAAGGATTTTATGATGACGTTCTATTACAACTCTTTATTTATGTGATTTTTAAAATATTAATATTGATAAAGTCAACAAACTTATAAATGAAGAGTTGTGATTGAATATTAGTATAAAACTTTTTACAATGACAATGCATAATAATTAAACTCTTAAAAAATTATATAAGAGTGATAGTTATTTTGATTATTTTCTATGTTTTTAGAGTTCAACATACTTTCATTTAGTATGATATTCTTGAATAAAAGAAGCCTCAGTCTTGTCTCTCAAACATCAAATCTCAAATAACACCAAATTCTCTATGAAATACTCTACCATTGCTATAACTTTTGCAAATTATTATCTAATAATCATGCTCTCAACTTAGTTATTTAAACATTGTGAAATTTATAGTTTACTATTTTAATATGAGTTTAACACTTATACACAATATATAAGAGTTTTACACTGACGATTAATCATAATCTTTCGTTTACAAGACTTTTAAAGTATTAATTGATAAAATCAATAAATTTACCGTACATAAAGGAGTTGTGATTAATTGTCAGTATAAAACTTTACACTTACAGTATATAAATATTTTTCTCTTTTAATATATATTATGTTAAAATATTTAGTTGATGTTATTATAAATATTTTACTATTATTTATATATGGAGTAAGAGTTTAATTAGTATGCACTATCAGCGTAAAAAATTTGTTGACTTTATTCATTAATACTTTAAAAGTCATATAAATGAAGAGTAATGTAGTGTAAAACTCTTTTGGCTATCCATGCATACTAATTAAACTCATAAAAAAGCTCTCGCTAACTCTTTTATTCATTTTATATATATATATATTATCAATATCAAGATATTACACAAACTCATGTAAGCCTCATAAACTCGTAAGAGTTTACTTCCATAAAAAATTAATAATTAAATACCTATAAATAAAACATATAATCACAAATTTAACATTTTAACAATATAAATATATAATAATACCATGATTACCATCAAATTCCAAACATAAATCTAGAATTCAAACATAAGTCCTTGATTTTGAATGATTTCAGTTCAAAATAACAATCTCAGAATAATAGTTTCACAAAATAAAATTATCGAATCCAAGTCATAAGCAACTTAAAATAATAGTTTGACAGAATCAAAATAAGCAACTCAGTTCTCATATTCAGAATAATTCAAAAGCCGAGAGATTGAGAGATCGACTCACCAAGAGTGAGAGAATAAGTTGTAGTAGAAAAAGACTTCGTTAAAGTGGAGACACATGCAATCGAATCGCATCTAGTTCTTATCGTTAATAACGAGTAAGGAGTAACAAAGTAAAGAAAAGAGAAAACCTAGGCTTTCACTCAAAACGACGTTATTTTAGGTGTGTAATGGCTAAATGAGGATCTCTATGTGATATAGTGTACTTGTATGTGAACTCATAAGTTTACAAGAGTTTACCGATATTACCAAGAGTTTACCGAGTTTACTCAAAAAATGAGTTTACTCACGATTTAACTCGCTAAAGATAACTAAACTCGTAAAATTATATGATTTTGAGTTATAACATAATATTGATAACTAAACAATTCAACCTTGTGTGTGTCTATATATATATATATATATATATATATATATATATATATATATATATATATATATATATATATATATATATATATATATATATATATATAAATGCTTAGAAAATTAAAATTTTTCATTAGATTAATCCAACTCAATACAATCAACACAGATTGAAATTTTTTTTTTTCATTAGTTCACCCAACTCAATTCAATTAGACTCAATTCAACCATTATTATTAAATTAATAATTATTATTACTAATAATATATATACTGAGCTAAAATATTAATATCTAAATGTCTAAAAACCTAACCTACATTAAACTATTTTAAAAAAAAAAATTCTACAAAGTCTAACAAAATTTTTAAAATTTTAAATTTAAAAAAGAAGTTTTTAAAACCTATATAACAATCTTCCTATTCAATCTAATTCAACTCATATAAAGATAAGAATATGATAAGTTGAATGTTGAATTTGTCTAAATCTAATCCAAGTGTCCATTCCTCACGGCACACATGGCACAAGTTCTTCAACTGCATATCACATACTTACTCTGCGGAGTGAACCAGGGCTGAGAAAGTTTTGTTCTTAAAACCATAACGAATAATTTGCTGCATTCTTCACCAAGTTTTATTTTCAAGCGAAAACGACTTGTGGTCCAATTTTTATATCTAAAGCATTGCTCCAGGAACCTAAATTTTACACTATATTTTCTCCAAGAAACCTAATCCACTGGCATTTGCGCCGTTTTGAATGATTCCAAGACACATTATTTTTTTTTATTTATTTAAAGGGGGAATGTTGGCATTGGTGCCTTTTCTTCTAATCCATTCAAGTTTCCTTTAATTGAAACTCCTTGGGCTTTGATCTTTAGCTACATTTTATCATTTCGGATTTCCTCAAGAAATTTAATTAGCAAATCAGCCAGAAAAACATTTATACATTAACATTTTACCATAACCTTCCTTCAATATATATTAAATTTATTAATTAATATTTAAAAGTCATATAAATAAATATTCGAATTAAACAGCAATGTTGCAATGTTAAACTCTTAAAGAATTTACAAACATTAACGAGCCTTATCTAGTCGAGTTGAATATATAAAGACATTTTTGGACTTGGATCTTCCCCAAACTCCTATTTATTTTCTCAATATAGATTTGTAATTTTGTACCTTGCTTGTAATAGTGCATACTCTTTTAAGTGATTAAACCATAAAATGGTCGACGTTTGTTCATTACCATCAAAGGACACCACGTTCAGTTGAGTTTCTCACAGGTATAACTGTAAAAGGAGACAAGTGAATTGTGTGTGCTCTCGTTTTGTGCCTATATATACAAGGTACAAATCCCCGTTCCACTGCCAGGGTGAAAGTCTACAGCACCCAGTTTAAGAAAATGGAACATCTCTTTCAAACGAAATAACTTTGAAATAAAGAAAACATTTAATGCCAGAGCATGGTATAATGTTTGCTGTCTGTTGTTCAGTCTCTCTTTTTATTCAATGGTTCTGAAAAAGAGAGTTTAACACATTCAGGATTACACAATATAATAGGAACCTATAATTTATGAATCAGAGAACTAGTGAAGAATTTACTTTAGAATTAGCTGTCTAGGAAGACCAGAAGAAATAAGGCAGAATTCTCGTCATACAATTAGGTGACAGGAATTAGATATGTGAGGCAAGAAGTGTGTAAATCTCCCACAGGGTACACACACCAGACACCACTGACTCAGATTGTAATCTAGCTCCATATAGTCTTCCTCAGTATTCCATTTTTGTGAAGTACAGGGTAATCATAAATGCAGCTACTCACTCCCATGCTCAGAAAGCTACTGCCGACAATCAAGCCTTTGAATCTACAAAAGAAATTACTATCTTTTCAAAGCCATAGAAGCAAATTTTATTGCATTAAAAACAAAATGATTCACGAACGAATGACAATAATATAAATTGAAAGGAAGATATAACATCTAAACTCCGGAAGGAAAAAGAAAGTATAACGCGAAGATCCAACGATGAAGAGCAGAACATTTGAGAGAGATGGAGAAGTTGTGAAGTTTACAATTTACAAGAAAGAGATAATAAAAGTCGGGCTAGGGAGGGAGCGATAGAGAAAAGAAGAAAAGGTGCTTATTAGTAAGCAAAAAAAGAGAAAAGAAGGAAGAAGGAAGAAGGAAGAAGGAAGAAGGAAGAAGGAATAGAGGAGAGAGACCTCATTTATCGTTAGGAGCAAGATGAGGCCAATCCCTTTGATGCAACAAGTTATAAGGATGATAAGCGGAGGTGGCGGAAGAAGAAGGGATGGGGATGGGCATGTGGCTATGGGGCATGCCGAGGACAGGCATGGACATGATGGGAGGGGGATAGGGCAAGGACATCATGGGAACAGGGAGATGAGGAGGGTTGGGATGGGTATGAGCAGCAGAGTCGTGAAGACTCTGAGGGACAGGAGTGGAAGCGAATAGCTGATCCGAAGAAAAAGGACCCTCGTTTGATAATCCCTGCATCCGCTTCAGGTAAAGCCGATACTTCTGGAGATGACTCGCCACATTTTCTCGGGTCAACCCTTCCACGTTCATCAACTGCATAATCGTCTTCGGCACAGCGTTCTTGATCCCTAGGTGCGCCACCACGTCCACGAACCGCTTGTGCAGCTGCGGTGTCCATACCAGCCGCGGCCTCTTCACCGCCGTCCTCTCCTCCGTCCGCACCGCCGAGTCTGCCTCCTCCGCCACGCAGTCGATCTTCCGCTGCTTCCGGGAATCGGACCCCGACCCCTCCCGATCGGTCTCCTCCTCGTCTCCGCCCCCTTCGTCCTCCTCGTCCACCCGCTGCTGATGCTTGTTGGACGACGAGAAGGCCTGGTGGACGCTGCCGCCGCCTCGGAGCGTTGAGAGCGTGTTGCGCGACGCTCGGTTGACGTCCAGTACGGACCGATAGGGCTCCGGTGAGATGCTGAAGGCTGAGGCCAGCTCCGGCGGTATCAGCAGCTGCGAGAGAGGCGTCAGATCGTTGGCTGTCGGGAGACCCACCTCCCACTCCATCACGCGCTCTTCCTCGTACTCACTCGTCTTCACCTCTTCCCCCATTCAGTTTGTTGTAACTGTCAAAACAAATTTAACCGTCTCTGACACACTCTATGTATCTCAAACCGAAACTGTTACGGTATGGGATTTGGATCCCAAGAGTGAAAAACTAGGCAGGGATGGAATTGGAATTGGAATTGGAATTGGAATTGGATTTTGATGTATAGATGAGAAGAAGACCAAAGCCAAAATACAAATGCTTGTGTTTGCGTTTGCCTTGTGAAGATATTTGGGGAGATTCCGCTGTGCTTGCCACAGGGAAAGTGAAGATGATTAAATAAATAAATAATGATAAAGATGAATCAAATAATGCAGCTATTTTTTTCTGAATTTTAATTTGGGGAAAATTGTGAAAAGGAGAGAAAAAGTGCAATATCTTATTCCAGACGGGTGTGGTGGCGGTGCCTACGTGGACGACTTAGCCAGATATTTTTTATCCTCTAAATATCTATCTTTCTTTTCTTTATTATTTGTGCTGTGATTTATTTTTTAATTTTTTTACCACCTCCCCAAACACACATGCCTTCCCCTTGCCCAAAGTGTCCTCATCCTCGTGATGCCGTTGGTACCTATGAAACCACGCATTCATGATTCATATACAGATTCTTCAATATTTCTTGTTTTTTTTTTAATATACAAAGCATTTTCTTTTGAATGTACTCAATTGGTAATAAAAGTGTAGATGGTTGCAAAACTTGTGTGCTAGAGTATTTTTAAAAGTGTATTAAAATATTTATAGTTGTTTTATTAAGTATTAAATAAATTTAATTTATAATTGTGTAATTAATTTTGTTTAATTTTTTTTATTATTTTATTTTTGTAAAGGGAATATTAAAGTGTTGGACTGCATCCTAAAACACTTTATGAAGTGCTTAGTTTTTACTGAAAGAATACTTGACACGTTTTTCTTCCATGTCAATTTACGTAGCCTCAATAGCTAAGAAGTTCTTAGTGAATCCAAAGAGACCTACGAAACAACTTTGGATAGGACAATAACTTTCATGTTTTAAGAAACCAATCAACGTCATCTGAAGAGTAGCATAACGTTAGGTAAAAGTTTTAAAATTTTAGATTAAAAGGTAATAGTGTTGCTTTAAAATTTTTTAAATTATATTAAGCCGACGAGGGATGTGAATAACCATCGTGCAAATGTTTTTAAAGGCTGATAACATGTCTCCATCAATGCACAACACAAGCAACACTAATGCTAGATCAATTTCTACCTGTTGTTGCCCAATGCACCTATGCTAGATAGTTGTTGGATATCTACAAAAATTCAATGCTTCTAGGAAAAATTTATATTGGCAAAAATAAGTTCAAATTATGATTGTTCTAAAAAGATACACTTATGAAATCCATCATAATAATAAAAAGAATTATTTTTTTGAAGAGCCAAAATATTTTACACTTTAATGTATAGTTGTGAGAAATAACAATCCTCTTAAGCCTAAGATTAACTTAGCTAAATGAGATGATAATTTTATTGCAGTCATTTCTCTAGTAAATATTATGACGAATGTGAGCAAATGAGTGGTAGACTCAGGAACTACCAAACATATCTTAGCTAATAAAATTGTGTTTACCTCTTAGAGAATGCTTGCACCTCTGCGTTTCTTGATAGATTAGTTGTTTACTAATAAGGTCCAATTTTCCTCTGCATGGAAACTGGGATTGAGGTAAGCTCAACAATAAAGTCAAAGTCAAATAAGTATTGTCTTTTCAAAAGAACTCATGGTTCATATCTTAGTCCGTACTCAAAGAGCTCGACAGATGATGCGATCACTTTCTCGCCAACTCGAATTTTCGGAGAACCTTTTAATGCAAACTGTCTAGAAAATAAGTAAAGAAAGAAAAAGGAACTTGACCCTAATCGTAACTTGCCGGTAGAACTGAAGTTATTAGAAAATGAATTGATGTAACCGTAAGTAGAACCAACACTATAAAATTCTTATCCAAGAACAAAGAAAAAGTTTCTCCCAAGAGAAAAATTACTCAAGTTTTGATATTCTGAATTATGTTGTGTATCAAAAGATTACAAAGGTAAAGATAGGAAGCCTTGAGAACAAAAACGCTAAAACTCAACTAAGGCATTGATTTTCTACTAGCTTTTGTTTCCTACTAATTTTCCCACTATCCCATTATTTCCTACTCAATTTATTTCCAACTTACAAACACAATAACTTAGAAACCCTAAACTAAAAAAATTGTCCAGAAAAAACATGTAAGATCATATAAAAAATCCCCCATAAAAAAGATACAAAAATTACATAATAATTAGAAAATAGACCTTGATTGGTTATTTAGGGCAAAAACAAGTAAAATACCAAATGCATCCTTGAAAGATTGAGTATTGACATTTGGATCCCTAAAAGAATTTAAAAGGCACCTAGGTCCCTAAATGTTTTTGTAGTTTGCATCCAAGTCCCTACGTAACTAACATTGTTAAAGATTATCCTAGTCAGTTGTTAAATGCCACAATGGTAAGACTCATCTCTCATAGGTGAAAATTACGTGACATTCACTTATTCTTTTATTTAATTTTTTAAATTAAAAAGATTTATAGCGATTAAAAAATGCTAGAAAGTTAAAAGAATAAATTTGAAGTGGCTTTGAATACCACTCCAACTGGAACATTCATAATGCTTGGTTGCATAAGCTTCTTAGTGTGGCTAGATCGAACTACTCCCTTTCGATGACTTCAACCATTCTCGGACCATACTTTTTCTCTTCTAAAAACTAAGATGATGATGAGAAGAAAAAGAAGGAAATATGGCAGAAAAAATTGGGACTTTGATCATTACTGCTTTCGATAGTGTTAGTGAGGTTTGTCAAAGCAAGGGAGGAAAAGTTACTGGCTTGGGGATGTTGGGTTTGGATCAAGAAAGTGGGAATGATTTGAGGTTGTGGAAGTGGGTTCCGAGGAGGGAGTCACGGATCCCTGCGACACGTGTAGTGGACAACTACAACATAGGCATATTTGTAGTGGTCGATGACATGGTGGGTGGCCATGGCATGGCCATGGTTAGCCTCAATGAAATCCTCTTCAAGTATGGCTAGATATATATTGCTTGCTTCTAGTTCTGCTGGTTTGAGATGACTAATGTTGCATCCCCAACACCTTCATCATTATTATCGCCACCAATTTCTGTGCCCCCAATTATGGTTTCACTTCAATGGTGGCAACCAAAGCTTTTTATCATGACATTCCTAAAAATGAATACCAGATGAACAAACTAAGTCTGACAAAAACATGAAATTTTAAATTTATCTATTATGGTGTTTAACCATAAAAATAATGTATTTGGTTATTATAATTTTATCATGATATATTCATAAAGCAAATGTGGCTTCTGTTGACATATTATTATGTTACCTTAAAAGTTTTATGTTCTATGAAATTATCGGCATATGTTCATATGACACTAACTATATTCCTTTAATAGAAAAATTTATTGAGAAAAAACCATACTGATAAGCTTATGCAACCAAGGATTATGAATGTTTCTATTGAAGTGGCATATAAAGCCACGGTAAATGTTTTCTGTAATGTCATCGTTACCATAATACTCAGAGTATAATAATTAAACAATTATTGAAATTAAACAAACTCTCAAAATAATAAATAAAATTATCAACCTTACAAAGTATAATTTTCAAATCTAAACGTCTCTAAAACGAATATAATTACAAAGACATTATATTCTAAAATTGTTACAAACAAATGCTACTTGATTAATAATAAACTAGGTCTTCAAGTCTCTTCGATTTCCAAAACTTCTCCATGGACCTCTGAAAACAACATTTTTAATGAGATAATAATCTCAGTGAATAAAATAAGTTTTTTAAAAAAATTCGCAGATAGTGTTGCTCTCAGCCGATGAGGAATCCGGAAAAACAACAATGGTACCCGCAGTAATAAAGATTTATCCAAATAATTTCTAGCAATAATCATAAATACGATAAAAATAGTTTTCAATGCAAACACACAATTCACAAATTATCGTGATACTCATGATCACTCACTCACACTTTACGGTTCTAAAACCGGATTTTTGGTAGATTCTTCAAAAAGGCCTATGAGCTCATATTTCATACAATGGCATCCTACTGCCTTCCCCATGCTATTATGGAAGTATCCAGAATCTCTTCTCCATCCCGAATGGGGGTATCTAAAACTTCTTCCCCATATTAAACAGAGATATCTTATACAACCATTCCAAATGAATGTATATCCCTATTCCAAATGGAGGTATCTCACTCAATTAGCGCAACATAAACCATATAAATTTATACTATTAAAGCGGTACGCTAATACTATTTCATGATTAAAAAACATATACATATACATATTTTTTAAAAGTCATACCATGAAGGGTTTTAAAAGTCATTTTACTCACCTCTTGAAGCGAGCTCTCATCACTTTAATTCTTGTGCTCCTATGTCCCTCTTTCTCAACCCTAGAAATGTCCCTCTTTCTCAACCCTAGAAAAATCAACTAATCTATGATATTCTGATGGAATTAGTTAACCTTATATATATTAGTTTAGGGTTGGTTTTACCCTTTCTATATTTTTCTATAAAAGATTAATTTTTCCATATTAAATCAAAAATAGTATATTTGTTTTATCTTATTTCTATTTTAAAGGGAATATTATCTGAATCTTGCTATTCAAAGTGATATCAAATCTTTTGTTTGTTTTATCTTATTTCTATTTTAAAGAAAATATTATCTTAATCTTGTTTATTCAAAATTTCTGACAGTTCAATCTTTTAATTAATTTTTTTTTAACAATTTGATCTATCTTCTCTTAACTAAATTATTATTCTAATATTTGTATTTTAAATTTTGGGATGTTACATTTTCTCTTTATTTTCTACCATTTTTAACCGCTGCAAATGTTTTTCACTTTAAAAAACAAAAGAATAAACGAGTGTCACGTAATTACTACCTATGAGAGAAGAGTTTTGTCAGCATGTCATTTAACGACAAATTGGGACAATCCTTAACAACGTTAGTTATGTAGGGACTTGGATGCAAACCGCAGAAACATTCAGGGACCTACCTTTGAAATTCTTTCAAGGACCCAGATGTTAAAGCCTCAATCTTTGAGGGAACCTTTTCATTTCATTGTCCAAAAACTATGTAATTCACCCAAACAAATTCCAACCTACTTTTGCTTCCAGTTACATATCAGTCTCTCCCTCTTCATGACTTAATCTTTTGCTTCCAATTATATTTTGTAAACAAAATAAAGTTACATTTAAAAAAAAATTGTTATTCAATCTTATATTTTATTAATCAAAGTTTATTTTTCATTGTTAAAGTTCTTCTTTACCTTATGCTCTATTTCAATATTTTGTGGATTTTACTTTAAAATGAGTTTGAAAGAAAATTTTGACTTGTAAAATGAGAAGAACTCCCAATGGGATTTATTGCTCGAGAGAGAGTCAAACTCATTGGTCATCTTAAGTTCCTTTTCTTAAGGCAAGTATTTAGTTTTAAGTTATGCAGGAGATTGATAGCTTAAATCTCAAATAATTTAGTTTCTTACTTGCTAGAGATTGAGGTTAAAGGCATTTTTATGAGTGATTGAAATGTGAGTGATAAATGATGATTTTCAATTCATGTATGCATTAAAGGATGATATAGCGAAATCAAAACCCAACCAAACTTCTATTATCAGTAGCCTTTACTTTACTCTTTTATGTGTTATTTAACTCTTGTCTTCATTAGTTTCTTGTAAAAAAATAATTCCTTTATATATTACAAGCAATTAGTATTGAGGCTCCTAAAGTATCATCTGATCCATGTAGGATTGATTTGATATTTATTGAATACTATATACGACTAACACTAGTCAGGAGTATTGTAGAAAACTACTCAACACCTCTCTTTGGCAGGTTTTATTGAGGTTGGTGTAGTTAATGCACATATGTCCATTTTCCATTGGATTTTTTTACCATGACCATAGCAAGCCATGTTGTATAGGTGATCTCCCAAATGGAATCAGTTGCCTTCAATTTTTGGGTTGCCTACTTGGCTGCCAATGTCTTATCTTCACCCATGTTATGTGATGTTGGGTGATTGGTTTAGCATATAAAAAAGGGGTCAATTCCAAGTTGTGCTCAATTGGTTGATACTACAGAGACTCGAACGTGTCTCTTATATGTTGAGCTAATGTGACTTTTCTTGCAAAACTGCTAGTTATGGTGTTGATGACACATTTAAGTTGATCTTCGTTTGTGAGGTTTGGGTTCAACTGATATTCGTTTATGGTCTTGATAGTCACTGTTATTGGAGCTTTTCCTATTGTCATTGCTTCCATAAGTTGACCTACTAGATGACTTATTTCGTTATACTACACATAATGTCCCAAATGCGCTGTTTGGATAAGCTCTACAATCTTGACTTTAAGATACCAACATTCTTCCATAATGTGCATGAGATTACAGTAGTACCTACAGTGCTTACTTTGATCAACATTAGTTGAGTTGTGCCCAAGTGGTGGGAAGGTAGTCAACTTGGTCTAGCAAGTGTTATCTAGTATGTGGACTCGAGCTACATTAAATGGAGTGTAATGGTCATGCCTTGGATCTCTATGTTGTCTCCTCTAGAAGGATTATTGTGGTGCAAAAGCAACTTATCCTCCGATCCTTGTGCAATGAGTCCTCCTTCTGATCGATGACCATTAATATCTTCTCTTTGAAGGTGTGTGCTTCTCCATCTAGATTTGGGCATGCAACTCATCCATATCGAGCATTGGGTTCCTGTAAAGGCTATCTACAAAAGGTCATGGATTTAAGGCCATAAGCATGAAGTGTAGCGGAACTTCAAGGTTAAGGCCATAGATCTGAATTGATGTAGTTATGAACCGCTCTATAAAGCTTCGTAGAGACTCGATGTTATTTCAGTGCAGACTAGCTAGAACTGTTGAGATGATATATGGAGGTGGCTCATCATGTATGTTGAATTTCTAGACGTGTCTATCGAAGTTGTGGATTAAGTTAAAGGGAGCTAAGTATACCAACTCAAGGCAGGTCCTTTCAAGGAGGTTGAGAACACATGCAAAGAACCACACCATTGGTCATATAGAGATTCATCTAAGTGACATAAGCATCAATGTACGTGTTGGGGTCTATGGTTCCATCATACATGTCAATGGTCAGGGGTTTCCACCCTATTGGCAGAAGGAAGTCCGTAATGTTGTCAACAAAAAGGTGTCGTGTAACACTATTGTGCGAAGCTAGTGAATAGGCAAATCATGCAAAAGTGTTGTCCTTGATTGTTGAGGTGTGGCTAACATCATGGTTTTCAGTGTGGGTTCATTCTGTGCTTGCAACACTTCATTGTGTTATTTTGGTGCAAATTAGCTAGAATTGTTGAGGTGATATGGGGAGGTGGCTCATACTGTATGCTGGATTTCTAAATGTGTCTATTGAAGTTGTGGATTTCAGTTAAAGGGGGCTAAGCATACCAACCTAAGGCAAGTCCTTTCAAGGAGGTTGAGAACACATGCAAAGGACAACACCATTGGTCATATAAAGATTCATCTAGATGACATAAGCATCAATGTACACTTGAGGTCAATGGTTCCATCATACCTGTCAATGGTCAGGGGTTTCCACCTTATTGGCAGAGTTACGTCCATAATATTGTCAAGAAAAGAGTGTTGTGTAACACTATTGTGCCGAGCTAGTGGATAGGCAAATCATGCAAAAGTGTTGTCCTTGAATGTTGAGGTGTGGCTAGCATCATGGTTTTCAATGTGGGTTGGGCCGTTCTATGCTTGCAACACTTCATTACATTCTCTGAGCTCTTCTTGTTGTCATTGTAGTTCTGAAATTGTTAGAGTTGCGTCCATCATTATTGCCTAGTCAATACACGATTATAATTTAATGACATAGCAAATTATAACTCCATAGTTTATAAGAGATAAATTGAGAATAAACAAAATCTCACTAAAATTACATAATTAGGATCTATTTTGTGATTAAACTTTACTCGTCAGGCAACATTTTTCACTTAAGTCAATTTTACTAAAACCTACTGTCACTAATATCAAAGTGATAATGATGACATATTATCGACACCACCGGAGAATAGGTAAAGTAAACTTGCAACAAAAATTATAGTCAGGAGTCATAAAGTGAAATATAGGGTTTAAAAGAAGGAAAAGAAGAAGATCGAAACTCCTATTAGAGAAAAAAAAAAAACTAACATTTCTAACAAAAATTATACTCTTGAAAGGGGAAGCCAGGTCAATAAGTATACAAGATAAAAGATGAAAAGATAAAACTGCCCTCGTCTAAACAAGAACAGGTCTCCACATGCCATCATTTTGTACAGTCACGTCAACTTATAAACTACCTCACCATTTTATAATCTTTACACCATAAAAAGGCTTGTATAGTCATTTCATTTTATCTCCTCTGCAGGGGCACCAGGTGCATTAAAACATCTGAGCCTCATCTCGCTTAAATTCTTTGTATAAACTTAAAGCTACAAAATGTACAATTCTGCAGTACAACCGACAACTTTATTCCAATTGGCTACAACCCATCTTCACAGATAGGCAAACATAACCTCTTGATTTGGAAGGGAAAGAGGATGAACAAGCAGCTCACACTAGCCTCAGTTAGCTGTACAAGATTGATTATATTTCTAAGCCACCTAAGCAAGTTGAGGAGGAGACTGAGCAGCAATTCTCCTTTCTGCAATAAAAAAATCACCCATTGTAAACTATATGTATTTAATACATCAAGTCCTCAACATATGATAACAATATTCTTGAAATTAAATGTGCACATAATGATACTATTATAAGCAACAGAATAGCTTGGGTCTTCATGCATTTATTTAATGCAGGGGCATGCTTTTCATATCAAAGTGTAATGTGGAAGGAGTAAGTACCTCCAGCAGCAACAAGTTTTTCTACACGTGCGACAATGTGCTTTCCATAGGTGTACTTTTTCAACGCATTCAAATGAACCTTAATTCGAGAAAGAATCAGCTCGCGTTGTTGGTCATCACAAGTCTCCAGCACCTTTTGTACAACGTAATTTGCAAATTGATCTTTCATCATGGCCTGTATACAAGAGCAATCTGATTTATCATTTTGCAAAACTGGGAAGAGGACTGTTCTTTATCAATTTTAGTCAGACATGTGAGAGCTAACTACTAATGCCTTCACAAAACTGACAAATAACAATTTTTCCTGGAAGAATAATTTGGGAGATATAACCTCCCATCTCCCTGATCTGAAATAGTTATGCGATCAAAGTTCAAACCGGGAAGTGTGAAAATTGGTCTGTTCAAACACGTGAAGGAGATGCTCAATTAAAAAACAAAAAAAACCAACAGATGCTGTAAGTCCATTTCATGCAATTGAATTGAAAATCATGAGATCATTTCTGATCATATATGACAGTATGGAACCTAAAAGTTACTGGGCCTAGCAATGTATATAATTGCTTTCTAATTTGCCTCAAATAAAGAGTGGAAGAGTCATATATCAGAAAGAGAAAGTTCAACAAACCTGAAGAGGCTCATTTTCATCAGTGGTGCCAAGCATCTCACTCACTAGTAATTGGCGCTCAGAAGGACCTCCAAAGGTCAAACATTTCTCCACAACATTGGAGGCAAACTTCTGTTGACTCATTTGAACTATCTTCCCAGCTAATTCCTTTATTATAGAAGAACGCTCATGAGGCTTCCCGTGTTCCAGCACATGCTGTTCTCAAGGAGAGAAGAAACCAGAAACAAGAGATCAACTCACACGTACATCAAACAGAATCACGTTTAGGAGGTAAAGTAATACTAGATAGGTAGTGAGTAAGGACCAGAAGCCTGTATATCACGTGAGAGAACTAACCTTGGATGGCATGCTATTATGTTAAAAGCATAAATAGAGCAGGAAGCTATGATAAAATATTTTAAAAAATAAAGAATTATAAATTGTAACAAATATCACGGAAGCATTACGAGTATTCCAGAGCCATTCACAATAAATTCAGTTCAAATCATAAACAAGAAAAATAAGTTCCTAGTTGAAATCTTTCATGATATCATTTATTGATAAGACCAGATTTGCAGCAAGAGAAATTCATATTTTATTGTCAATTTAACAGATTTGCAACAAGAGAAATTCCAATATAATTGAGAATAATTTCAAAATACATTGTGACATGAGAATTGTTGGGACTACACTCGACCAAAGGTCCAGAAAAAAAAAATAACCATGTATTTCTGAAAAAAGTTTGCAGCCAAGGGTGCACATGCAAAAAACTACGTTCATGTAAAACAACCAAACACGAGAACGATAAAAACATATTTCCACTACTATGACAATAAGACAGAAGCTCAAACAGTCTAGTCAGAAAAAGTATTAAACCTGAACAACGTAGTTGCCATACTGATCTTGAGCTAACATGCTAACTGCTCCTAAAATTTCATCCATAACTTTCTGTTGTGTTGTTGGATCTTTGCAGTGCTCCAGTACTCTCTGTTGTGCAGAAGTTATTCTTCATACAAATGATCTCAGGTACATAACAAGAGTAACATAAGCAGTGAATGGACTTACTTGTATCACCCGGCAACCATATGGATGGGTTGAGAGTGTCACAACTTGATCAAAAAATGTTGAGACAATAAAGTGGATTGCATCTTCAGGGACACATTCAATACACTTCTGAATGACATGATTACCATTCTGATCACGTACACAGCGCATGACATTACCATCAAGCTCCTGAACCATCTCTATCTTCTGATCAGGATCAACAACTTCAATGGCCTACAGAGGGATACATAATTGAAAGAACAACAGAAGAATGACAAGACGTTCCGAATATTACAGTGTGACCCAAAAATATACATATTAACTAATGCCGCCTTATATTGCCTTGCCCATACCTTCTGGATGACCCGACAACCATACATTTGAAGGCTAAGTGTTAGAACATGACCAAGAAGTTTGTTGGCTAATTCTCTTCTCTGGGATGCAATTCCATGCTCAAAAAACTGCAATATCAGCATTACCAACTATGGCTTAAGCAATGTTTATGAAAGAAAATAACAAAATAAGAGTAAAGATTACCTTTTGAACCACATAATTACCAAACACATCAGTCATCAAAGCAAGAGCATGAGGCATGATTTCCTGATAAACCATGCTTTTTTCTTCTGTAGTAGCTGTTTCAAGCTTCTGTTGAATAAATCGGCTCCCATACTGATCCGCACTGCCAATGACAATAAAATAAATTATCAGTCATCAAAATTAATTTATCATTATTGCATTAATAATAATAAATAGTAAAAACTATACCTGAATTCAACAACATGACCAGCAATTTCAGACAGCTCAAAACACTTTGTTTTGTTGCTTTTGAACTCTTCCAACAGCGAAGAAGCAAAATTTTCATCAATGTTTCCAGTATCTACATGCCAAGGTCCCATCACCCCAGCTAAATTCCTCATTCCAGAAGCAAAGCGCATATTCAGTTCATTGTGCCTAACAGGACTTCCAGATCCAACAGGAGAAGTGGATACAACAGAGTTTGCCATTGGACTTCCCGGATAAGACAACCCGACACCATATGCAGGATTTCCATAATAACCATGAGGAGTGGAGCTGCCTGATTTACCACCAAGCGATACATTATATTGGGATTTCTGAGGTGAGAGGATAGACCCAAGATAAGCTTTCTGAATCTCAAGTAAATTCATGTATGAATTGCCTAAGTGATTCCTATCGACAGAGGGGTCATTAAGAGCAGCAAGTTGTGCTGCGTACTCAGATGTCCTCAGGTACTGAAGATACATGGGATCAACAAAAGGAGCCTGAAGAGCACTGCCTGGAATTTGATTTCCCATCCTACCAAGATTATGCACATCAGATGGAGCAGCAGCTCCAGAAGCCAGACCACCTGCAAGAATTCTCGAATCCATTCCAGGGGATGCCATTGCTGATGCTGCAGCAACATTTTCAAACAAGGGAGGCAGATTACCAGTGCCAAGTTGGTTAGTCATAAAGGATGCCAATGCTGGATTTCCAGCATATCCACTCAGACCATAATTATTAAATGATGAATTTGTAGCATCTAAAGGCTGGAATTGAGGTGGCAAACTACCTCCTCTACTAAAATGGGAGGTAGGTGATCCTTTAAAATATGAGTTATTGGAAGGAACAGTAGACTTTTGTAACTGAACTGGCCTATCCAAAGGTGGATTGTTGAGATCTGATACACTTCTGCTCTTACTTGAATTTTGCAAGTGTGCTGATTCAGATTTCTTTAAATAAGCATGTTGTTTCCTATGATCTTGACCACCTTGCCTACCAAAAAGGTATCTCTGGTGATTATCAACATCTGATTCAACCTGCGATGGCAAATGGTTTTCATCATCTAATACATCATCTGCTGACAAGGTCATCATTGACAATGCAGCCGCAAGATCTGCTGACTCCTTGATGCCTGATGAAACACCATTAAATGCATCTGGACTGGCAATAGCTCTCTTGTCAGAAGCAATGGCTCTGCCACCACCTATAGGTGTGATGCAGGGACTGGGAGCCCTAGCAATAAGTTGCGGATCAGGAGTACTGCTTCTGGACAAGGAAGATCCTACTGCAGCAGCATAAGAATATGAAGCTGGTGGGCCAATATTTTGGGCTGCAGATAAGCCTTGAACATTTGACCCTGACCTCAACACATCTGTGTGCACGGACTCACGGCGTACATGAGCCAACTCAGCTTCAGCGGAACTAATGATATCATTGTCATCAAATGCATTACGACTGGCTGGACGAGAAGGAAGGCATGCAATAGAGGAATTATGCCCCAAATCATCCTGCACAATTACTGGTTGTAAATGATAGGCAGAAGAAACACACATGAAAATAAAGAAATCCAGGAAAAAATGAAAGCAAATATATGCTAAAAACTTCCAAGTTCAACAGCAAACAAATAATTATCTGAATTCAAAGATATAGCAAAAAACACAGATTGCAAGATCAAAATCAACACATAATCCACTTCAATACTGTGAGGCATATAAATTTCTTCAAAAGTACTGGGTGCAAAGCCAAGTCAACTTTAAGCTTTCACTGAAATAGTGAGTGTAACTGGTGCAGAAGAATTAACTGAATACTAGACTGAATTTCTTGGAGAAACCATGAATGAAAACAGAGAGAAAGTAAGAGATAAGAATGGGTTGAGAGGAAAATTTCTTGAAAGGCTATAATGTGGCTAACATTTTTTTTTTTAATGCAACAAAACAACTAGAAGTGGCCAATAATCAGCATAAATATTTAGAGCCAGTATGACACTAAAGAATAGCTACTACAGGACAATCTTGAAGTTTGATCAGAATTATAATAAAAAATTCAGATGATTTCAGAAAATATTACCTGCCATCTTCCATCACAATGATGATTTCAGAAAATATTACCTGCCATCTTCCATCACAATATGCACCACAAATAATGTCGAAAGCAAAAGTCAAAGACACAGATACATGTCATCATTTAGCATTCCTTTAATCAAAACTTAACTTTCCTCAAGAATTACAATCACTAATCAAAGCTTTGGAACAATACCACACATCAGAACATAGAAATCAATACTAAGCATAAAATAAAATTACCAAAGATCATTCACAACCTCACATCGTATGCATCAATGAGTCATACATCACACAGATGAAAACACAAAATGCAAAGTCACACAATAAAGGAAAAAATAGAAACTGATGCAGCACCGAGTCTATTAGCCAATGAATGGCAGAAGAAGCAAGCCACCTGAAAAATTTCTGCATAGCTCTTTTGTTTGCTCAGCCCTAGTCCAGGCAAACCAATCAATCCATCACCGCCCCACTCAGCCGAACCTCTTGTTTTTTCATTATCCACCTCACTCTCTTGTTTCCTCATGTTAAAGCCTGGAGGAGTAGAGAAAAGCGATTTTCCATCATTATCATCAATCCTGTTCACTTTCCTCCTATCTCCAATTCCACCCAGAACCGAAGCTCCACCTTTAAGTCTTTGTTGAAACCTCCAATCTTCCTTTGACAACAAAGGAGGTGGTAGCCTAGGATTCATATTCACGTTGGAATAGTAATATGAAATATAAGCAGGATCAGACCTAAGTTCTTCCTCAGAAGCAATCCCATTCACGTCTTTAGTCCCTTGAAACTCCGGAAAGGCAGCAGTAGCACCAACACCACCAAACAACCCTCCAACTGCATTCAAAGAACCCTCAACAGTTGGAGGCGCTGATCCACTCCTAAAAATATTAAGCTCTCGCTCATGATCATCAGCCTCTTGTCTGCGTTGCTCACGAAGTAACATCCCTATCTCCTTCTCCAATTCATCACCAAAAGAACCATCGTTACTCCCAAGCATCGGTCTTCTTCCCAATTCAGACAACATTTTCAAAATCTCAATTTGATCACCACCCTCTAATCATCAACCTCATATAGCTAAAGCATACCACTACCCATCACCAGAAAATCAAACCCTAACCCAGAAAACAACCCCAAAACTCAAACTTTTCCCATCCCAGAGCCTAAACCGCCGCACCCCATGTTAGCAACTTCAGAAAAATTCTAGCTTGCAGTTACTGGAAAAAAGAAAAACAAAAATTAAGCTTTCTTTGTAAAACCTGCACCGAAGTCATTTCTGAAGCTGAAACAAAACCGCCCGAAGAAGTAAATATAAAACAAGATTGTGAAATTCACTCTATATTGTCAAAATTGGTCTCCATAATTATAGACAAGAAATTCCTTGTACATGTTTTCCGACGGAATAATGTATATACAAGAATAAAATTTAAGGTTGGAAAGAACCCCGAGAGAAGAGAAAGCAGGGAGTGAAGAATGGTGCACTGAGATAAAAAAGGAAAATAGTAAGAGATCAATCTGGCGGCGATTGGTTCTTAGAACCCTTAGGGTTTTGTTCCATTTAGAGGAGTATTAAATATGATAGGAAGAAAGCCAAACCAAACTTGTTTTATTTGTATTTTCCTTTTTTTCTTTTTTTTAATTTCTTTTAACTTATCATGAATTTTATTTTATGAAGACAATCTCAAGAATATCCATAATACTTTTATGTATTTCCTAAACATTAGGGGTAATTGACCAAGTGATAACCGACTATATTGGCACAGAGAGAAAAAATGGCGTTTATTTTGTTTTTCGCTCGAGTTCCAGAACAAGAAGCTGTCACCGACTGACACGTTGGTGAATTAGATTCGCTAGAAGAGTAAAATAGGCCAAAAGTACAGTAAATTCGGCACACGTTACCCCTGTTTTCAGTTGAGCTCTTTTGCAGTGTTATTATTATGAGTATGGTGATTTTAATTTTTACTTTCCACATTTCTTGTAATGTTGCTACTCTTGTAATACAGACTTGTGTCTTTTATTGGGACGAAAAAATTAAAATATTATTTCCATAAAAAGATGTTTTTATTAGTATAGAGGGAAAGATCAAGATTTACAAAGTATGGATCTAGATTACAACAAAAGTAACATTGTTTTGAGAATAGGGTATTTCAAATTTAAATAAATAGAATTCGATCTAAATTAAGTGTAATTTAGAGAAGAAACTTATTATATAATTATTGATTAGAGAAAGTAACTGTGTTTAAGATCATCTCGTAAAAATAAAGAAAACTACTACAGAAGATTTTTTAAAGGAATAAAGTTGACACTCGAACATATCAACCTTAAGACTCATATTTTCTTACACTATTATTTTTGTTTTTAGAAGTTTCTTGTCGTTGTCAAAAAATAGGGCTCATATAAGCTTTTTAAGCATATAGCCGTTGTGTATTTTTTTATAAATAGTCATAACTTTTGTTATTTTTTCTTTGATTACGTCAATATTTTATTACATCTTTCATTTTTAAATGTAACTAAACTTCAAGAACACTTATTATTGGGAGAATCGACAACTATATCTTAGCATATATCAACTATATATTTAATTTAGAATAATATATTTAACTTTAATTTGGAATAGCATATCTAATTACTATATTATCTCTTGTATATAAATTAGCATATCACGTACATATTTTGTAACTCGTCTTTTGGCAAATAACTAGGAGAATATGTTGTATAAAATCCTTTAAATATTAACGTGAAAGACATAGAGTTTATTGCATACTCTTTCCTTCATGACATCAAAGCAAAAATAACTTTTCTCGATACTACTCTAATATTCTCTTTTATTTTTCTGCCATAACTGAAAAAGATGGTTACAGCGAGAATGGAAGAAGCACACTTCTCTCTCACCAAACTATTTGCATCCTGGCATGAATATTAGCCATGTGATTTTGAAGGGAGATAATTATCAAGAATGAGAGGATTTGTTTCCTCCATTGAACAAAGTGTGTGCTCTAGTAGTGCAATAAGAATGCCACAAGAACATGATGAAGAGGCGTGAAGCATGGACTAAGACAGTCGTATTCGTTATCTATGGTGGTCCTTCTAACCAGGGTAGAACTGAAGTACGTTCTAAGAAGGGTGTTTACACAAATTGTGGGAGGTAAGGACATGAGGTTACTTCTTGCTTCAAAATTATTGACTATCCTAAATGATGGAATACGGGACATGGAAGTGGAAAAAGCACTAGGAAAGGCAAAGGTCTTATTGTTGTTGCTAATGTTGCTCACTTAGCAACACCATCTTTTCTAGTTCGCCTAACTTGACATCCCAAGACAAAAGTCCTATTGTCCTACTTTGACAGATGATCAATGAAGTACCTCTTAAATATGTTTAAATCCTTAAATAATAATTCTGTCTCCAATGAAAAATTAAAGGTAAGTCTTTTTCTTCTTGATATTGGATACAAGAGCATCTTATCACATGACTAGAGACAAACTATTGCTTGTGTATATCTCAAATATTTTTCCTTCTCCTATTATGTTGCCTGATGGGACACATACCAATGTTGTCCAAGAAAGGACAACAACTCTTGGTGCTACTATGACAATTAAAAATGTCTTATATGTTCCTTAATTAACTTGTAAGTTGCCATCTTTTTTTCTCAATTGATCAAAGATTTCGACTGTGTAGTCATATTAACTAACAAACTTTGTGTGATATAGGACCACACTATGAGGATAATGATTTGAGTGGGTGAAGAGAGGAATGGGGTCTATTGGCTTCGCTCGATGACACTGAAAGCTCAAGTATGTCATACAACTGATGCAGACTCTTATCAAATGTGGCATCGACGTCTTGGACATCCATATCACCAAATAGTTGATCTTCTTTGTGTGTTACTGGTAATGATAGTCATAGAAATAAAGATGAACCTTGTGATATTTGTTTTAAAGCCAAACAGACTCGTGCACCCTTTTTCTCTTAGTTTTCGTCATGTTGCATTATTTGAATTGATTCATTGTGATGTATGAGGTATGTACAATGTTCCTTTTTCATGTGGTGCCTTTTATTTCTTAACTATTGTTAATACCACTCTAAAGGGGTTTGGATTTATTTAATGACTAATAAGACTAAGGTTACAAAACTTGTTTAGAATTTTTATGCAATGGCTCAAACTCAATTCAATAAGAAGGTGAAACATATTCGTAATGATAATGGGATTGATTTACATCCTTGGGAGATTATTTTGCTGCACATGGTATATTGTTTGAAACATCCAATGTTGGTACCCCCCAACAAAATGGGCAAGCCAAACGGAAGCACCAACATATCCTTAATGTAGCTCATGTTCTTCGGTTTCAACCTAATTTACCCATTGAGTTTTGGGGTAAATGTATTCTTACATTGGTTACCTTATTAATTGTACCCTTACTTCTGTTCTTCAAGGCAAAACTCCATATAACATTTTTTTTCACAACCTTATCTATGATCACATTAAAATCTTTATGTGCCTTTGCTTTGCTTCCACGATTCCTCGTAACTACAACAAGTTTGTTGCTTGAAGTCTTCAGTGCATTTTTATTAGGTATCCTCGTCGGAAAAGGGGTTGGAGACTATATAACCTTAATACTAGGGAGTTATTTAACTCTCAGGATGTTGTTTTCTATGAGAATCAATTTCCTTATAGTCAGCATCCAACTTCTACTCCTACCTCTAGTAGTTTTCTTCATCCTACGACTTATGACATAGACTTGGTAACCCCTTTTTCATCACTAGACTCCACACTCTCACCACCTACCCCACAAATTTTCATGTCTTTCGCTGCACCTATTGAACCAACATATAATATGCCTTCATCATCTAGTGGGACTAATGGGTTAACCAATGAGGCTTTAGAGGTAAGGAGGAGTGATTTTGTTGAGTTGGAAGCTCATCCTTTGACTTCCTATTATCTTCCATGTACCTTTGGTCTTCTCTCTTTGTCTTTATTTTTCCATTTCAATTTATACTACAAGAGAAAAGAATGGTTTCAACTGGTAACTTATCTTGTCGTTCTTATGATTATGATATGTCTCTTCCACATACCTTCCTTAAGGGTCATTTAGGTCCTAGGTACATTTTCAGTAGAACCCCTAGATGTTGTTTATCCTTCTAGCCCCTATACTTTTTCTTTTGAATTTGTATCTTCTTATTCTTCCTCCCTTTATTTGGCCTCCTCCAATTAATCTCCAAAGTAGTAGAGGTTTTTACGCCTTTTGTGCTAAATTCGGGACAAGTAGTTTAGACCACACCAAATGTGGTTATCGTTACTTCATTTGGAGTGGAAATTTGAGGGCTAATTCGCATGTTTCGAACAATGAAGAGTTTATTTATGGTTCTTTAGATAGCATTCTAACTCCTTTAGCGAAAACTAAGAAAAGGGTTGTCCAAGAGAAACAAGTTTTTCCTCCTATCATCATTTCAAGTTTTGAATGAATTGATGGTAAGGTTAACACATACTTCTCTCAGTATACCACAAAAGATAATTTCCAACTCTTTATTGACCCGAACAAATTTTGTCCTTTCCCTAACATTAGGCATATCCCCTTCAATGTTTGTGCTTGCAAAATAATGGTGGGTCAAACTCATACTTTGTATTCTTTTTATTCTACCTTATATGATAACTGAGACTATTTTTATATATATGATTGCATCTTGAAAGACCTTGGGTCACTCTTCCTTTTGACGATTTCAATATGGTAGTTTTAAGAGTTCTAAATTGTGCTCCTTGCTAACTTCATCCAAATGTCTGGGCTATTATCCAGTCATTTCATGCTTTGTGTTTGTAGCTTTATATAAGACTACTCCAAGCCTTTTATTATATTTTCTCCAAACTCAACCTCTTGAGTATGTAAAATAGTTATCTATTTATAGATTTCCAAAAAACATTTTTCTTCCTACCTTTACAACTGTATATAAAGACTTTAAAATTGCCTTCTTTAAAATACTTTTGAAGTTGAACAATTACAAAAATTACATTTTTTGATAAAAAAAAGGGAAGCCTTACAATGAAATCCTAGACGATATAACTCTTTTCCAAAATAGTTATTGACTATGGATGAGTTGAAGGATGTAGAGTTTCTTAACTTGCTTCCATAATGCCTTTCAATGTCCCAGTTGGTAGCTTTATTTAAATTTCTCATGCTAATGTGGGATAGGGAAGGTATGCATGCTTATTATTTGTTTTGGTTTTTGTAGTTATCATCAGTTAACTTAATTATTTTTGTATGTTTAATATAGGGATCATAACTTTAATGGCTTGGAATGAAGATTAGGTGCTAAACTTTCGGACTTCTATTCAACAACAATCTCCTCCCATACCCAACCCCCTAAAATCCTCATATACTTATCATTGAACTTGATACTCCTCCTCGTAATCAAGATACAATTCCACCTCTAACTCAACCTTGACCACAATAAAACAAGAATGTTAAAGCCAACAAGGAGAAAGGGAAGTAGTAGAAAATGCATCATCGCTCAATCAAGGTCAGAGGTTCCTCAAAGTGGCTGAAGTAGTCCATATTGGACTCTTCATATTTTGGGATTTTTGTATTGATTTTGAATTTTTTTAACTACACAGCATAACAAATTATACACCGGTCAATCTCTCTATGGATTCCTTTGATTCTTTCCTCCAATAATCTCTTTCCTTAGAAGATGTTGCCAAAACTTTTATTGTTGAAAACTATAGGCTTGCCTTTAATACATGAGAGTCTTTACATACAATTTCCAATTGAACCTCTTTATATTTGCAAAACTAGTTTTTCAGGTGGCTGAGCCAAGTTGATTCAAAGTGAAAATAAGTGAACTTCTAACAGGTTGTGATCCAAGTTGTATGGTGGAAGGATTTCCACAATGGCACGAGGAAAGCAAAGTCTCCAATTTAGGTTTGAGAAGGCCTTGTCCAGCTTTTTCCATATATGGCCACCATTTTGAGTGTTCTTTCTCCATGTGAAACACCCACCAGTAGTGTAACAACCTTCATATCTAGCTTCTTAGTGCCTTCACTCCACAACACTTCAAACAGTGACACTTAACATAACTCCTCATTGTCAGAACCCTCAATTTGTCAAAACCTTACATGGGTAACCCTTTCTTAGATGTCTAATTGCTTTTTGGGATCAATGACTAACCCTATAAACCAACATAAGAAATTTGAATGTGGTTTGGCCTCAATCACATACTTTCTAAAAGATTTCCTAGAAGGTTACTTATCCCATAATTGTTCTAAGCTAAGCATACTTAACTGTGGAGTTCTTAAGAGATGTGTTATCGAAAAGTAGTTGAATCTTGTTGGTATAAGTAATACATATTAATTACTTTATCTCAAACTGTATAGTCTTGTACTTGTACAACCTCTATATACTTCTCGTTCTGGTGTGTCTGGGATGCTACAAGTAACATCTAGGTTTTATCAATCCACATTATGTCAAAACTTGGAAAACGACATAGGCTTTAAAGAAGCTAAAATCGCCACCCAAAACTTTTGTGGGCTTATAACCTTATTAAAGTTGCCCATGATTAACCTTAAACTATTAATATGGAACCAAGGTGTAACAAGTGGTCCCATAAAATAAGATGTGTCATAGGTATAGGTGAACCATACATGGCCAAGAAAACCTATGTTGAGTTAAATTTGGAAAAGAAAAGGAAATACACTAATACATAAAGGCAATGAGTTGAACCCAATGTCCAATCTATTTGTAAGAACTCATATTCCCTCATAATGCGCTCTAGCTTATTAAATGAAGAAGTCTCTAAAGTCCAAGGAGGTCTAAAACCAATGAACCTGTGAGAAGGTTATGTAAGGCTAAAAAATAAAAAACATGCACATTTGTGCTTCTTTACAATTTGACAAACGTATCTTTTAGTATTGCTACTAGGATGATTCAATTTCATGGAATGCCTTTCTTAAAGAGGTTTTTATGGTGAAATGGATGATGGAAGAGACTAGAAATTAAGGTGATGGACGTCACTCACAGTGGAAATAAGCTTCATGTTTGTCACAAGGAAAGGTCTTTGATAAAAGCTAGAAAAGAGCTCCTCTTGATACAAAAAGAGCTTAACCAAAAGGAGAGAAAGTCACTTAGCAAACTCTAAATTTACTAAATGATCAAATATGAATACAAGAGTGAGGAAGAGTTATTTATAGAGTGAAGATGAGATTAAGATGTGTAGATGAAGTCTAATTAACCAAGGATTAGAGCTAACTAATCAAGGTTAATTTTTCTTAACCAAAATCGTCCAAATCACATTGTCTCCTTACTCCCTTGAGACAATGATATCTATGGGACATGTGGGACAATGTATTGATCATGAAAAAATGTGATAATGGGTATGAAACTCAAGGATAAGGAGTATCAGCTCAGCCACAGAATTGTGGCGTAACCCACATGGTTGTGGTTCTCACGTCCTTTCTCTACCTTAGGCTTATTTGGGTCCAAACTTCTCACACACTCTCAACTAGCTAATGGGACCTATTGTCACGAAAATAAAATAATAAAGAAAGCCTAAATACAAGGCAACAAGAAATTGGTCAACTATAAGAGTGAACTCATTGTAAAAATAACACTAATACAAGGAAGATTCTAATCCTAATTTATTTAATGGATTCCAAGAAAGATCTTCTTGTATCCTTTCAAAGGGTCATTGATGCATGCACGCCTAGCATGTGCTTGAGCTAGGACCAATAAGAAAGGAGCATGACTTGGATGAAGCTTCAAGGAGCTTATTTTAGGAAATGTTCCATTTAATTGTATTAATTTGACCATTTTTAGGCTTGTATAAGCATCCTTAAGTCATTAGGATTATAAAGGTGTAGCTAGTTTAATTTTTGGCCTATAGGTTCTATTTTCTTTAGGAGGTGTAATTAGTCTCCTTGTGGATTGTGTTAATTAGTTTGGGCTGGTCCAAGAGGATTTGGACATCTGGTTATTAATTTCCACACCCCTAATTCCTCTTCACACCCTTCTAACCAATACATGAAGCATGTATGAGACACGTGGGCCCCCTTGTCCCCTTGTTTTACTCCACATGTGCTTTCTCTCTCCTACATGGCTGATTCTTGTTGCTTCTTATTTGAATTTGAATTTTGGAAGTGCCATGTCATTTCCCTCCAAAATTCAAATTCAAACTAGAGGGAACATTGATCCATTTTTTTAGGGTCATGTTTGGATCTTTAGTTGGATTAAATTAGTGTTAATTGAGCACATGCTAAATTAACACTAAATTAAGCTAACTAACCCTTAATTAAGCATGTTGGACGTTCAACTTGAGGTTCCTAAACCCATGGTTCATGCTTTGCTCTATAAATATAGCATTCTCTCCTTTATGTAGATTTTAACACTCATTTTGAATGAAAATTATACTTCTCTAAATTGAGAGCTCTTTTGTTCTTGAGAGTGTTCATGTTCTCTCCTTAGTGAGGGTTCTTCATGCTATTATCAAGGGTTCATTCCCTTGTGGCTAGCTTCATCCTTTGGCTTATCTCCTTCAACAAGAGTGGCGCCTACTTCTCCTCCATTTTCTAGTCTTCCACCTCCATTTCTTCAACCTTGGAACCTCTATGAGCAAGGATCTTAGAAGCATTCTCTTTATTAAGGATTCTTCAAACTTGCCTTGGGGAGGGATGCATCAGTCCTTGGACTATCTTGCATCATACCATCCCCTTTAAAAGGATTTGTCCTTAGATCTTAAGTTTTCTTCCTTCTTTTCCAGTCTTGTAAAAAGATACTCAATAGGATTACCAGGTTGTAATAATCATTTAAGGATAGAGTAAGAGGGTTATAGCAAAGTACTCCCTTAGGATTAGGGTAGTGGAGGTTAGCACTAAACATTTATATAATCAAAATATTTTTATTGTGTTTGTGTCTCCATAAGGTAGTTTCCACATCCTAGTCCAAATGCATTAAGTTATAGCCTAAGAAGATTCAAAACTTAAGTAGGGACTAAACTTAATGCATTGGAACATTCATCCATAAAGCCTAAGTAAGCCTTATATTTTCTTTCACCCAGGAGATAATGATAGGCCTAGGGTGTGTTGAAACTAAAGGCATCAAAGCATAAGTGTAAGGCACTTTGAAGTTTTAGTTTTGCTTTTTCTTTCTTTGTTTTTGTTCTTAAATCAATTTTATGGTACCAAACATATTTATAAGTGTCGTACTTGTATTGTGTATTTAGATAGACTTGAGAATGTGTTTGAGATATTTTTGGATAGATTACATAGGCTAAGTTGTGCTGGAAAAGCTTAAAAAGTGAAATTTTGGGCAAGGCAATCAATTACTTAAAAATGGTAATCGATTACCCTTTGAGAATTTTGGGTTCAGGATTTTTTGCTCTCTATGATACTAGATTACATAAAAACAGTAATCGATTATTCAAAGAACAAACACTTTGGATAAGTTTTGAGTAGGATATTAGGTAATAAGTGGGTAATCGATTACCTTGCATCAAAACTGATATAAAAACATTTTGAAAATTGATTTTAACAACTTTTGAAAGGTTCATCAAGTGTTTGCTTCTTTGTACGATTTACATAATTCTCTCCAAGATGCTTCAATTTCAAGTATCAAGGAAGAGACTTTATTGAGTTTTGATCTTTCTGTTTAGATATTTTTCACTTCAGGTGATATTGTTCTATACCCTTGTTTGTGTTTTTACACAAGTTTGACAATCTATTGAGGTGTTCTTGAGATTGTTGGGAAATCTTGCAACGGGGTGTTGCAAGTGAGGCATTGTGAGTGACGAGGTGTCACGGTGTAGCACACTTTTGTGGTGTTCAAGAGGAAGCCTCTTTTTGTGTGATTTAAATCTTTTCGGGATTAAAATATGTATGTGTGGTGTGCATGTATTGAGATTTTAGTGGAAAGCAAATTAACGGAAGACTTAGTTTGTAAATTGGAGGTAGGTTAGGTTAACGAACTAATATAAATCACTATGCAAATTGTCTCTTCCTTACACTCTTTAAATTTAAGTTTTATGCAACTGTAATTGATCCATAAGTTTTCCTGTAGTGGATCTAATTCTTTATCCCTTATAACTTGATATAGAATTTGGGTTTTAACCAAAAAAAGTGTGGGTTTGATTTTTCATCTCTTCTACCCTTTCTTTTTTATTCTGAATAACTTGTAAAAATATTCTTGCTAAGTTTTTCTTCAATTACATCTTAAACTATCATTGGAGGAATTGAGTTGATTGGTGCTTTGTCAAAAAGGTTAGATTCTTGAAAAACTCATTTTTTGTGAAACAAGGTAGATTTTGAAATTTTTTTAAAGGGGGCATTTTTTAACTAATCTGATACAGTTGAATACAACAATAATTAGGAATGCTTTATTTTAGTTAAACTTGGGAATGTGTAGCATTGTGTTCCAAAGGTTGTTGCACAATCCCATTTTTAACTTTGGTGGTCTTATGCTCAAATTAGACTTGAGGTTGCGGATCAATATGCTCAAAAGTTTTTGGCACCACTTCAACTTGTTCATTTTTTAAGGATTGGTTTATTTTTATATATTAAGAACCTCCTTTAAAGCCAAAGGTGAATTTTCTTTAAGGTCTCTCTTCTTACCAATTTTTCCTATCTTTCTTTTTCTTTTAATTTTTTCTTTCTAATTAATTTCTCAATTCCAAGGTCAATTTTTCTCTCTGTCTCCCTTTTTCTCTCCTTTCGTAGTTCTTTATTTTCTCTTCTGATACTCTTCTTTTTCTCTCTTCTTTCTTTCCTAATACTATTTTCTTTCTCCCTCTCTTTCTCTTTCTTATATTTTCTTCCAATATCTTCTCTTTCTTTTTTCTTTATTTGTCAACACTCTTCTCATTCCTTTTCTTCTCTTTTTTTTCCCGTATTTGCAAGCCAATATTTGCATCATTGGGGTCCTTCTTTGCACCACTTGGGAATTAAAAGGGTGTAACCTCTATATCCCCATAATTTCCTTATTCCTCATCATCCATCGATCTTTGGTACTACCTGAGGCATCATGGATTTCACTCCATCTTTCACTTCAACTAAATGGATTCTTGGCATAGAAGTCAAGCTTACCCTCCTATTTGGAATTTTCATGTTTGTTGAGCCATAAGGAGAACCAAACTTTAGAGTTCACTTAACAAACTAATTTTTGCTAAATGAAAGCCTCAAAAGTAGCTGAAGATTACTGATATTTGTTGAGCGAACCAACCTTCACTCAACAAAACTATGGTGGTTGCCCTTTTCGCTAAAAGATGAGCCCTTTGCAAAGCGAATGTACTAGGATGAAGGCTAAAAATAAGAGTGTGAATGAAGTAGGAAATCATCCCAAATTTCTCTACTTTCGACTCTTTTCTTATTCTTCTTATAGATTTGTAATAGTTAGGTGGCTAGTTGAGTTTTGTAAAAACTAATCAGAATTTTGTAATTATCTCTTGCTTTTATCTAAAGTTATTTATTTATTTTGAATCTTCCTTGTGCTCAATACCTGTTGTGTGACTGATCAACTCATAACATGCTATGTTTAATTTTTTATATTGGAAGATTATTGTGAAATTAAAGAATCAAGAGATTCATCGTATAATGATTATGCTCAGGAATGAGGTAGGATCTATATTATTGAATAGATAACTGTTTTATGCCTATCAAATTATTGAAATAATTCTTATAAATGACTCTTATAAAAGATTATTGAATTTATATAAATTTTGACTTCCATGAGGATACAGCCTAATATTTATCAGATACTAAATACGACGAGTGCACTTGTCAAAAGTAGGGGTGGGTATACAAATTTATAAAGGTCGTTTAAGCCCAGCTTGCGAAACCCGCATTTTAAACAGGCCGGATAAATCCGGTCCATTAAAATAAATGGACCTTTTTTGCGAGTCCACATCTGGACCGCAAAGTCTGCAGACTTAACGGATCGGTCTCCGGGCTCGCATATACACATTTTTTTTTAAATAGTTAAAAAAATGTCTTATATTTTTTAAACTAACTAAATTATAATATATATAATACTAAAAATTATATCATTATTTATAATAATCTAAAACATTAAATATTTCCAATATTAAAAATGTAAAATATCACAATTTAAAAAAAAAAAAGTCACAATATTAACACAAACTAATAGCCTAAATGACAATTTTTCCACCTTAAATAAGCTATATGTCAAAGTTGTGAGCCCACATATTTAGCCCATGAAGTCTATGAGTTTTGTGGATTGGGCTTAAATTTCTCCTATAGTTATGAATCTTTAAGAAAAAAGGTCTAAAACCCACATAGGCTTGGAAGTCTGCAGACTTGAATCTGTATATCCACTCTTAGTCAAAGGTAGTGTAGAAAACACCCAATAACTTTTCGCTTTTTTTTATTTTATTTTTTATACCAACATAAAAAAAATTACCAAAATGACTCACCCCTAAATTATTTAGCTAAATAACATCTTTTATTATTCATGTTGAAAAATTGGCCGTAGAGCAACCAATTTCTCAATGTGCTTTAATTTTTTATGTAAAAAACCTATAAGAAATTGGTTGTCCAACAACCAATTTTTCAACATATTTTTTTTTTAGATTTGTTTTTATAATTCATATTGAGAAATTGATTGTGAGGGAACCAATTTCTCAATGTGCTTTATTTTTGTTTATGTAAAAAACCTATAAAAAAATGGTTCTCCTACAACCAATTTCTTATAGAGTGTTTTTTTGTATTTGTTTTTTTTAAAAAAATTATTTTAATTTCTTTTTAATTTATTTTTTATGTATTTCATTTTGTTTTTTTATGTGTTTTTTTATGTCCTTATCTTTTTTGTTATTTTTAATTTTTCTAAATGCTTTGTAATTTTTTTAGTTTAAAATTTTAAAATTAAAATTTTTAAACCTAAAAAAACATACGTACATAAAAAAATAAAAATGAAATAAAAATTAACTTAAATTTTTTTAAAATCATACTTTAGAAAAACATAGGTACATAAAAATAAATTAACATAAATTTAAAAAAACAATTTTGAAAAAAATTTAGTCAAATTTTTTAATTTTTTAAAATTTATTTTTTATTTATCTAATTATTGTAAATCATGAATTTTAAAATTAAAATTTTTAAAATTTGTTTAGTTAATTTATATTTTATTTTATTTTGTTATGTATTTTTTTTACGGTGTGTATCTTTTTTTGTTGTATAATGTTTTTTAAACACTTTGTAAATTATTTTTTAGTTTATAATTTTTAAGTTAAATTTTTAAATTTTTTTACTAAAATAATTTTAAAATAATTTGAAATATTAGGTTTTAAAATATTAATTAAAAAACTTTTAACTAAATTACAAAACATTTAAAAAATTAAAATAACGAAAAAGGTACACAACATAAAAAATATATAAATTAGCTTAAAAAATTTAAAACCATACTTTAAACAAACATACATACATAAAAAACAAATTAAAAAGAAATTAAACAAATTTTAAAAAAATAAATCTAAAAAAACACTTTATAAAGAATTTATAATTGGACAACCAATTTTTTTATAAGTTTTTTATATAAAAAAATAAATAAAACACGTTGAAAAATGTTTTCCCACCATTAATTTCTCAGTCTAAATAGTAAAAACAAATTAAAAAAAATATTAAAAAATTTGATTCCACAACTAATAACGCAACATAATTAATAAAAAAGATTATTTAAATAAAATATGTGAGGTTGAGTCATTCAAATGATAAGGCATTATTTCCGATGAAGAATCAACAGGTAGCCATTATTGCTGCCAATATCCCACAAGTAGTACCTCCAACAAAAAACCATGTCAGTGTCGATTGAAACAGTTTTTGGCTACTTCAGTTTGCGCTTCAAATACGGGACCATGGGGATGAAAGAGATTGTGTAGCTCTGTTGTGTCTAGGAAAGTGAAAAGTGGCAACATTCTGCTCAGCAGAAGCTTTCAATGCACTGACTAGAAGAGATGGGTTATTTTGCGGAAACACTGGAGTGTTTTCACTCAAAATGCGGTCATTTGTGATTAATACTCTCCCAATGTGTTCATCGAGCTCAACTACTGGAGGTGCCCGACTTCTTTCCTACACAAAAACTACGAGATATACCAAGCAGTAATAATGGAACAACATTCTATACCCAATTAAACCAATTAGGAATTCTTGTACATAACAATAACTGAGAGCAACGAAGCGGAAATAGCTATTGTCCAATTATTGTCGTGTAATATTGTCAATAGCTCATGTCCCAGAATTCTTATTTAGGTAATATTGTCAATCTAGAAATTCTTCTCTAGTCAATATTTTCATAGTCTCCTGCAAAGTCCTACACTAATGATCATCCTTAGTCAATAGCAGAACCCTTTTCCGCAAATCATTGAACCATCGGAGGCACATTTGGTCGATACTAAAGTCGTTCCTACACTTATGTGGGGTTTTTTCTTTCTCTAGCCCAAAAGGTATGGAATCCAGTGGCGGTAAATGTGGGGTGCAAAATATTGGAACTCCGTGAAGAGGGAACCCACAACCTCAACTGTTACAAGAGATAATCTTTGAGGGGTCATTCATGCCGTGAGGAATGTCGATGACGAAATCGAAAGGTGGGTGATTGAAGAAACACGTGGAGACAGAGAGCCCAGAAAAGGCGTCCTCTAGAGTTTGAGGAGGGTTTTGGGTTTGAGATGAGAACCCAGGCACATTCAAAGGTTGTTGAGACATCAATGTAAATTTATCGATTTTCTCTTTGAGCCTGAACTATTCACTCCCAATGTGTCCGACAAAATATACATGCCAAAATATAAGGTACAAATATTTTCGAGGTTGATGTAAGTTTGGTGGCCAATAGTTGCAAAGCTCAGGTTAGTATAAATTCAATATAAGAATGTATTATTTAGTGAGTCAAACTTGATGATTTACTTAAATAGAATATAAGTCACCTTGAAGGTAGATCCGACCTCGAGTAGAAATATGACTCGGGGGTAAGTCTAACCTAGGATAGGTTCGAACAAATGAATTTCTCTGTATAAAACTTGTTTAGTGGATGCTTATTATAATCAAAATATTGTGATTACAATTCTAAAAATATTACACACTTAATAGTAAAAAAAATTCAAAGTATCAATTAAATAAATATAATTACCCATATACTTTTCAATAATCATATAATTTATTGAATTAGTTAATTTTTTTAATTTATAATGCAAATGTTAACAAATATTTGAATGGAAATTTGTTTTAAAAATGTTAATCAAACCAATTAGTTGGATCAAATTGGTCAGACTTAACCAATTATTGTAACTGTACTTACCAAATAGAGAAAGATAGGATCTTTCGATAAGTCCGCCAAATTCATCCTTGAGCAGATAGTGTCGAGGGACCTGTAAGAAACACTCTGCGCTCAAGTTAGTCGAGGTTGTTCAGTGAGAGTGTTTATGCTTGGATTTACAAGTACCTTAGTATTGTCTTTTATACTCAAAACATGATTAATGTGATATTAATGATGTTTATTGCTCATTAACTGCTTATTTAAGTTGTTTGGTAACTGTCGATTTATGGTGACTGTAATAAGCTCCCTTGAATGTCTTGAGGTACTGACGTTGAGCTGTCTTGTTTGTGTTTGCTGAGTTTCCAAAGGGAGTTGCCTAGCAAGAGATGTCCTCTAGGTGAGGTCAAGCTCTTGGACGAGTTACAAGTTCTTTGTATGTGCATAAGTCCCCTAAGCTCTGAGCCTCGTGAGTAGTGAGGTGTTGGAGTTGGGAAGTGAGAATGGTAGAGGAAGTTGTAAGTGTAGTGGCTTAGTTTGAGGTTTGCAAGGAAAGTCATGGCTATTTTAGCAGGACAATGTTGAGAGTTTTGGCAAGTTGAACGTCATTCATGTGATGTTTGCGACGCGATTTTTCGTGGCTTTCTGTGATGATCTCAAGTGACGTTTCTATATGTACATAAGTCTCCCAAGCTCTGAGCCTCGCAAGTAACAGGGTGTTGGAGTTTAGGAAGTAGAGGTCGCAGAGTAACAATGTTTTGGATGTTTCTATTCGCTTTCCAAGCTTTAGGAGTTGTTTAGAGACATGGGGGTTGTACTGTGGGCATGTAGGAGTGTGTCACGTGGTTACCTACTTCCATCAAGTAACCCATGATGTGACATAGGGATTTGTTGCCATCGGATCATCTAGAATGGGAGATGATAGGGCTCATTGGATCTTTGGATGTTATGGTCTGTTGGATATGGGTTACGTGTTTGTGTGGGAGTCGTTGGATTCAACCTCAGTAGGTGAGAACGGTTATTAAACCATTCGACTTCTTGACTTATGAGACACACTTTCGTCTTCTCTTATTTGCACTTGGTGTTCATTCAAGCTTTGTGGGGTTTTTCCTGTGCGAGAATTTGTGCCTTCTTTTTTAGGTACGTTGTTTGGTGTTTTCTTATTTCCTTCATGTGGTGTCATCTCTTGTATTTGCCCCCTAGGTTTGGGTATTTGGTTTTGGTTTGTGTTTTGTGATTGTGAGGGAGGATGTCGTTCGATTTTGGGGAGGATTTTAAGCGAAAGAAAGGGAAAAAGGTCAATGCTTGCAAAGGAAGTGGTGGGAATATGGAAGGATGTGGAGTCCTTTGATTCTTCGTCACAGTCGATAGTGCCGGAAGTGTAGTTTTCGGGGTCTGACAATGGTGTCGGTGTATCATTGATTAAGGCCTCTAGAAATGTGATTTCTTATGGGGTTAAGGTAGTGAAAGAGAAGGTTGGTCATGGAAAAGGAAAAGTTGGTGTAAGGAAGGTTAAGGGTGAGAAGGGGGGAAAGAAGAAAAAAAAAAGTGGTGGTTGTTGAAAGTCTGAAGAGGAAGAGAAGGAATCGAAAAAAAAACCTGCCTTCTCTGGTCGAATTCGGGTATAAGTGGTACGAGGTGATGTAGCCAAGTTTAAAAGTAAGTTGAGAGAGTCGGTTATCAACATCATGTTGCAGAGCGAATGTGTGTTTGTTCCTAATAAGGTGGACTTGTTTCTGTTGCAATCTTGTGCAATGGACGAGTTTGTTTATAAAGAGGGGTCCTCAGATGTACCTTCTACGTATGTGTATAAGACTCTGTTCTTGAATCTTGGTGTTACATTGTCATTTTCTGACTTTGAGTGTGAGGTAATGCATTACATAAATGTGGCATCTTCCCAATTACATACGAACAATTGGGCATTTGTTAGGGTGTTCCAATGTTTCTTTAAATAAGTTTTTGCACTTCTACCAATTGAAATTGGGGGCTCCTATTGGTTGGGTGTCATTGAGCAGGCTTAATAGGGGGTTATTTTCATTGTACTCAAGCTCATATAAGTCCAAAAATGAGTTTATGAGGGTGGATTCAGTAGATCGGAGACTGGAGATCGGAGTATAACAACGTGTTCTTTGTGGTGGATGGGAAACCAAAATTCCTTTTTTATTGGCAAGCAAAAATTGCACAAGTTTAAGGGAACCAGGGAGAGAGTGGTCACAATTGAGGAGGAAGTTGACATCTCTCCCCCGACCTATGATTGTCCAGATAATCCTGTGTCTTTGTCATGCTCGGGATATCGAGCTAAAGTTACAGAGTGCATATATTTTATTTTTGTGTTGCACCATTCTACTATATATTTGTGAGCTCTTAAGTTGTTTTTTGACTTTTATGTTGCAGACCTCATAGATAAGAACAACTGGAAATCGTTCAAGGGGAAATTTGATTTAAGCAAAGGAAATCTTATGACTGCTGCGAGAAGTGGTAGCCGGAAGAGGAAACAGGATGACAAGGTGGTTGGGGTCGCTAATGAGACAACTCCTTTAGCCATTGTTGTTGCAGGCTGTAGATGTGAACCCTCCTTTTCAAACGACCTTAGACTTCTAAGAGGATATCTCTGCTTCTTATATAGCAATACGACTCCGAAAATTCCCGCTCTCAGATAAAAATGACCTAAATCCCCCCAAGAGACTTCAGATTTCAGGATGGCCAAAAACCGAAAAACACATAAACAAATAATAAAAGAATAGAAGAATTTCAGATAAAAATAAAAGCACCAAAGAAGAGACCTCAGATTTCGACCATGCCAAAATCCGAAGTACAACATGACCCCTACCTTAGAAAAGGAAGTAGCATTAGTAAAGGATTTCAACCCGGCCGAAATCCGAACTCCTAAAATAAATCAATCAATTAACCAAATTAATTAAGGGACAAATTAACATAATTACTTATTAGTGTTATTCCCAATAAAGGTGAGTAGAGTCAACAAAATACCTGTTGGATAAAAGCCAAACATACTGTATAGAAAAAATATACCAAAGTGAGCAGGTAATGACCACTAGGTAACAAACACATTTGATTCAGGAAAATTTATTACACTTCACCTTCTTTTCACCTTCTCTATCTTACTCATTTATTGACTTGAGTGTTGAAGTTCTTTCCTGGTTCTCCACCTTTTTGTCCCTAAAGGTGTTAGAATATTTCGGCAAGCTCGTCAAGAACATTTAAGAGAATTCGTAGCAAATCGTACTCAAGTACTTTTTTGTAAGAAAAGTACTTAACAACAACATCATATGACTTTATTTTTTTTTAGCTATTAAAGAGGTTTCTCTAAATGTAATAAACATGATTCTATCTTCTATGATTGACAATTGAGCAAATTTTTTTTATTAATTCCTGTGAATATATTTTAAAACATGGTTAAAAATATTTACATAATTTTAAATTAGTATAATGTGAAATAAGTTTTCATCTCATATTCTTTTGACCAATATTCTCCGATGGCAGTACATTCTTACAGTCTCATCATGACAAATTTTGGATGATAGTAAAAACATCTTGATTATGAAGACTAATTATTGAAGTTCTGTGAACAAAAAAAAGAATAATTGCAATCCTACAATTATGTGAGTTAATATTGTGAAATAACATTCAAAGATATATTTTCATGATTACAGGAAATACATTTATGTAAAGCAGTAGAAAGAATATATCTCTGGAAACAAAAAACTGTCCAATTCCTATAATTAAGCTAATCTCTCTAACTAATCCTGGAAATTAGCTAATGCAATAAATCAACCTATATTTGGTAATTTACTATACAGTGAATCAATTAGAAATCTCAACAGTTAATTTATAATTACTATGTGCAAGTGAAATACAATTTAGGGATATAGTAATTTGTGATACAGACAAAAGGTTATATTCTAGAGATGGAACAACTAAAACAGAATCCAAAGTAAAATTATTAGTAAGAGTTAAGGATCCTTTTCCAATAACAGAGGTTGTGTCACCATTGGCAGTGGAAATCAATTCTTTTGAGGATGGTTTCATGAATGAAATTTGTCTAGAATCAAAAGTCATATGATCAGTAGCACCTGAATCAATTATCCATGTGCTATTAGTAATAGGTACAGAAGACTCACCACAATTACCTCTAATTGCCATCACAGCAGTGGACTCTTTGGAGGCTTCATCTATGTTTGCCTCAACAGCTGCTGCAACTGGATTCTTTCTTCGTTGATCCCGACTGTGATCCCACCACTTTGGATATCCATTAAGTTCAAAATAACGACTTTTAGTGTGGCCCTGCTGATTGCAGTGAGTGCATTTAAACTTAGACTTATCTATATTTGAGTTCGCTTTAGGATGGTTTCCTTTTGTTTGACCCTGCCAGTTTCTGTTTCGAGCTATCATGGTTGTGTTGTCAGAACTCTCTGATTCACCTTTCAAAGTCGCTTGACGTATTGCCTCTCGACGAATCAATGCATAAGAATTCTCCAATTCTGGAACAGATTCTTTGCGTAAAATCTCTCCACGAATTTGTTCAAACTCACCATCTAATCCCGCAAGGAATATATGCACCCTTAGTCGTCCAATTGATTTCTTGTAAGCTGTGACATCTTCAGGATCTTTCATGACCACCTTATCACGATGATCCAATTCCTGAAAAATTTTCATCAATTCTCCATAATACTCCGAGAGAGGCCTACCATTTTGTTTTGCAGTAAAGGCCTTTTGATTCAAAGTAAATACTTGTAACTCATCACTTCCATCATAGAATGCCTTAGATAATGCACTCCAAATTTCATGGGTTGTGGCTAAGCGTAAGTAACGCTTCATAATTTCTAGGCTCATGGACAACAACAGCCACCTCTTCACCTTTTGATTTTCTGCATACCATTTTTCATAACTAGAATCTTGCTCTGCAGGTTGTTTCTCCTTGCCACGAATATATGAGAGTTTCTCCCTCTCTACGATATGCATTTTCATTATCTGTGACCATATGTCGTAATTTGTTTCACTCAGAACGATTCCGGCATTGAACGCACTTTCAGATTGAATAATGACAGGAGTCAATGTAGACCCTGATTTGGGTGCAGAATTTTTATCAGACATCTTATGGGTTCACAGGGTGTTTAAAAAAAAAGGTTAAGAAAATGGTGGATCAAGGTTAAGGAACCAAACTCTGATACCATATTGTGAAATGACATTCAAAGATATATTTTCATGATTACAGGAAATACATATATGTAGAGCAGTAGAGAGAATATATCTCTGGAAACAAAGAACTGCCCAATCCCTATAATTAAGCTAATCCGTCTAACTAATCCAGGAAATTAGCTAATGCAATAAATCAACCTATATTTGATAATTTATTATACAGTGAATCAATTAGAAATCTCAACAGTTAATTTATAATTACTATGTGCAAGTGAAATAATTTGCTATTTTATTATATTTAATATATAAAAATGCAAAATAATTAATCATGATTTCAGTAATTATGTGTTCGTCCATAACAGTTTTCCAACATTTTATTTTAATTTTAAAAGTTATTATTTAAAAATATTAGTGTATGTTTACATTTTTACGTTCATTGTTTATACATCGAGTAATAATAAAACAAATAATAAATAAATAAATTATTGTTTAAACGTTCTATTTTATTAAAAACCAAGGATAGCGATTTTAAAAAAATATTGATTTCTACCCAAAAAAAATTAAAAGATTGTGCACAGAGTATGTATGGAGGTGTTGCACCTGATTATCACAGTATAGTTGTTGCTATTAGCACCTCAGTTAAGCTATGCGCATCACGCTACTCATAGTCTTGTGTGTCAAACGACGTAGTTGTGGGAGGCACAACATTGATATTTATCTGTTATGCACGGTTATTGATAACTTTATTATGCTATCACTACCAGTTTTTTTATTATGTTCATAAACATAGCTAGCCAGATTTTTGTGGATTTTTTCAAATGATTGTGGAGACATGACATAACATAAGTATTTGATATGCATTGCTATTTGGACCTCTATTTTATTTTACAACTCACTATTGATGATTAACTGTTTTAGAATATTATTCGCATCACTATTTTTCTATTAACACCAATTTACTTGTCTCGAGAAATAAAGTTAGTCATGTTATTGTAAGTTCTTTCATATCGTTGTGAGAGATGCGACATGTCATAATTATTGGTAGAACGTTCACCCCAATAATATGAGTATCTCTCTAAAGATGTGGAAGATGTAATGGAAGAGAAAGTGTATCAAGATTTTTTCATAATAGTGTGATAGACTCGATAGAAGAAAAAGTGCAACAAAATTTTTTCATAATAGTGTGGTAGACTCGATAGAAGAAAATGTTCATAAAGACGTTTTCCAAAGCAATGTGAAATATCCCACATAGATGTCAGAGATATGTTTAAAGAAAAAATGTATGACACATCTGTCAAAATAAGTATTATATAATCCACAAAAGTATGAAAAACTCACAAAAAGAAGAAGTGTTTCAGGATTTTGTCCACACTATTGTGGAACACATGCTAAAAGATAATATTGAACATACATTTAAAAATATATTTTAAAACTTTTAAATAAAAACATCTATTTAAATTACTTAAAATTTAATATTAAATCTAATATTAATTTAAGAAAATTAAAAAAAGAAAAAATATTCTTAATAGGTAAGTTTTTTTTTTGTCCTGTCTTCATAGGTAAGTCAAAGCATAAAAATATTTCTGCTCAATTATCTCTCCTTAAATTTATTAATGAGTTTATTTTTTCCTTTTGGTTAAAAAACTTTCTCCTTGGTTAGAAAAAACAAAATCATTCAAAACTTATACCAACCAAAGTTAAGGCCATGTTCATAAGTCAACAGAGTCACATGCTATTGTATCGAAGTTAGCTTTTTTTTTTTTTTTTTTAGATAAAAATCATAAGCTAACACCTCACAGTAGACAATATTTTTGTGCTTATGCATATGTTGTTTTGATCATTGTTTTGATCATTAGGATTATTGTTGTTTATTTTCTAAAGAGATAATTGATTACTTATTGTTGTTTTGATCATTAGAATTATTATTGCTGCTAGCAATGTTGAAAAAAGAGATTAAGAAGATTTGGCACTTTTATATTAAATCAAGCAGTTCTAGAAGCAGTAGCTTTTAAGCCTCTACAAGGACGAGGGAAAGAGAAGTTGTGTTTCCTTATTGTTGTGAGGTATTTGTATTATGTAATGATGATAGTTAATAATCCTTTCTAAATCTATATATATAAGCAAATTTAACTAACATAGAAAAGAAAATCAATTAATAACTAATATCATTTGGAATTTGATAACATAACGAAAATAATTATTGTAAGCAAAACTATAACAAAGATCCAAGAGAGTCTCACATTAAATAATCAAATATTGGAATCAACTACATCATAGGATCATACATTTTATCTTAAAAGAATTGACTGTTTTGTATAAGTTAGAAAAATGAAAAAGTTTTTTATCTACAATTACTTCATTTCTCAAATGTTTGTGTTTGGTAGAAATTCACCAAGTTGAAAAAATTCTGCAAAGACCATATGGGTGTGTGGAATTTGGATGAGAATATCATATTTACATTAATTATAATATTCTATAATTTAGTTAGCATTTAGTATTTATAGGGTCATAATATATTCCTTGTCAACAATTGCATTAGACATTTATCTATAGGAGTAGATGGTGAATCAAAAGTCGTTTGATTTATAATTTTGTAATTCTATTCAAATATTTAAACAGAATATTTGTCAATGATCATATTCTCAGTTACTCTCTAGAGTTCTTCTTTTCTTCCTTTCTTACTAAGCAATAGCAAATAATTTTCACAATTATTAGGTAGTCAGCTACAATTAGTTGTGGAATAGATTTAACACAAACAGTTAGTTAATTATGTTTTATTAGTTAATTATGTTTTAAAATATAAACTATTAGCTGTTTGTTATATAAATCTAACTAGTAAGATGAATTTCTCCACAAACATTTAAAAAAAATTATAATTTTTTTATAAGTTAAAATAAGCATATATAAAGTTAATCTTTAGAAAGTTTTGTGGCCACAGCATATGTAAAAGTTAATAATATTTTAGAACAATTGTTTTTAACTCTACATCTCCATGGATATGAATGGTAGAAGTGGAGATCCAGCTCTACTGTCGAAGCAACCTTTTCATGGTCATCTTTAGAAATATTATTCCAATTTTATAAATGTGAAAGTTCATAAAAATATTCTCCACATGGTGCCTAATATGATTCTATAGTTACTCAAAAATATCGCAATGGGACAACATGGAGACTTTCTCTGCAGCTTCTCACGTCCTTTATTTATCCTCCCTTGGTGCACAATCAGGGACTTCAGATATTTACTCTCCTATGATGAAAAGATTGGAAATAGAGTTCACTCAGAAGAAAATATTATTATACATTATAGAATATAGATAATATTTAAAAAAATTTATATAAATTTATGTTTTTTAATAAATTGTGTTAAATGTCTATTGTACTAACATAAATCTTCTAAATAGTCATCACACTAATAAAAGGTGAGGCTCTTAAATTTCATCCTTATCTTTGATTCCTATACTTACAAATGTAAAATTTTATATTTATTGTTGTTATATGGTTATACCCTTATCTTTGTCTTCATCTTTGTTAACCAAAAAAATTATTTTATAAAATTATATTTATATATATTATTTAAATTTAAATATAAAAATAGTTTTATATTATTAGCAAATAAAATATAAATTTAGTTATGTTAAAATAAGAAAAATATTAAAATATTCACACGATAACTCTATTTATAATTTTATTTCATAAGTTATACATAAATATAAAAGATATAGTTCCCTATAATTTCAAAAATATTATTTTACCTACTATAATTAAAATCAAGATAATATAACATTAAGATAAGTTAATATCTAAGATTCTCAAAATTCATTAAAATAAAAATATATAAAATTTTATAAAAAATAATAACAATACCTTCAAGTGCGAATATTAATTCTTTCTAAATTTTAATATTAAATTGAATAAAACATTAATATGATTTTCTTTTTTCTCTTAAAAATAAAATTAATGCATTAAAAATAAAAAATAAATGAATTCATATTTTTTAGAAATAAAATTAAAATTTTCACTATTTTTAACATTTATCTTTTTTAATGTTTTTATTTATGAAAAAAAGAATTAGAAAATCAATTTTCCTATATATAAATAATAATTTTGAATGATGTTTATTTTATAGGATGACCAATATTATCAATTGTGGATGGCAGAACATAATGGAAGGTCAAAAATCCACCATAAAAATACGTCATGTTCTAGCACATGACTAATTGTCTCATGTTTTGGATAAAATTCGCCCAAAATTACACTTAAGTTAATTATTATCTTCTGGCACTTGACTTTATTATAGTTTGTGCATCATTGCTTGTATCATGTTTGATTATTTTAATCTCATATATGTTTTTATCGTTATTTGACTATTGATTTGTCAGCGTTTAATTTGTCTATTTTAATTAAATGTCAGTAGGTACTACTTGTGGACCTGCACATAGCACTCCTTCCCCAACCACCAAACAAGTATGCACCAAGCTTCCAGGTCAGACTACTAAATTTATGACGCTTTATTACATGTTACATTGCAAAATATTAGTAAATCTTTGAATGTTATTGTATAGGATTAGGGACATCTAATTAGATGAAATTTGAAATCATTACAAATATCGATTTTATTGTATCCCATGCCTTGTAAGACTTTATGATGGCAATCTTGCACCATCAAAATCATCAAAGTTGTAGATCATCACCTACCACTTCGGCAAACTCTATCACTGATAGTAGTGATACTCCCTCAGTGAACGTATATTTTTCCTTCTTAATCTAATTATATGTTTACATTGTTATTAATTATGTGAAATATTTTTTGTTTGATTTATTGGCACTCGTTACATGGTTGAGTATTTGTTAATGTTTGAATTTGGGTTGTTATATAGATGGGTGGACATGCTAATCATGTGAAAGCTATGGAGTGAACAGATGAATGTGAGAAGTATTTTTAGAGATTTTAGCAGAGAGAGTTAATAAAGATCTTAAGGTAGATGTCCTTATAGATGCATGGTTCCAATCTATAATTGCTAGAAGGGAAAGAGATTTAGCCAAGGCTGAAAGGTACAAATCATGCCCTAATAAAGCAACAAGTTCCTTACCTGAAAAATTTTCTATCCGAGATTGCATGAATGCCTTAGATGACTTTTCTGATATTAGTACTGCCACTCCCAAAGTTATTGCCTTCTTTGTTGATCCAAATTGGACGAAGATTTTTTTGCTTATGTCTAATGATAGGAGGATGGGTTGAGTTGTTGGTTTAATTTAAATGTACTTGCATAATTTGAATATACTTTATAAACTTTAGATTCCTTTTTCCGCCAAAGTTCTTATTTGACTTCATGCTTGCACTTTTATTATTAGGTTGTTATTGCAAGTATTTCTTTAGGAATTTTTGTGTAATGTAGATGATTGTTACCTAACACAAGATTTAAGGTCTTCGTTTCACTCGCTGAGATGGGGAAAAGAGTTGTCGTGGTTATTTTGCAGTCGTTTTACACCACTCATTTCTTATTGATTTTTATCTTAGTTTTAGATAATTTTTCTAGGAAAGCTTATTTTCCTTTTTCTCTTTGGAGACGTGATGAAATAAAAACAAACTGATAATGAGGACCAGTGTTATTAAACTTGCATTTTCACTCGTAGAATTATACAATTCTACGAGTCCACTCCCTCTTTGATTATTTACTTGGATGAAGAATCAACGAGTTTGAGTTCCCTTCATTTAATAAAAGCCCTTTCTCTCTTCACAGTCTCACGCACAACCCAAGTTCCACTGCACCACCGCCTACCTCCATCACGCCATTGCACCACGCATAGAGCACTATTGGTTGGTTCGTTGCAGCATTTCCCTTTGGGCAGCACAAGTCACAACACTAGTCCTTCAAGACGTGACAAGTTTTTGGAAGTGCTTATTAATTTACTTTTATATTTTTAAAAAAAGTAAACTCTTATGTTTAAATTTATTTTTATTTAAACTTATTATGTGATTGAAAATTTCAATTTTTTATGTTTTTATAGTTACTTACTCATTGTTTTATTTTTTAAAAAATTAAACTCTTACTATTCTACCATTCGAGTCTAAGTAGATTCTTAAATTTGATAACTTTCCAAGGACATAATATCAGCATCACACGAAAATAAGGAAAGTAAACTTGCCACAAAAATTATAGTCAGGCGTCATGAAGTGAATTATATGAAAGAAGAAGATCGAAACTCCTACTGGGAAAAAAAAAAAGCAAACTAACATTTCTAACAAAAATTATACTCTTGAAAGAGAAAACCAAGTCAATAAGTATACAAGATAAAAGATGAAAAGATAAAACTGTCCTCGTCTAAACAAGAACAGGTCTTCACATGCCATCATTTTGTACAGTCACGTCAACTTATAAACTACCTCACCATTTTATAATCTTTACACCATAAAAAGGCTTGTATAGTCATTTCATTTTATCTCCTCTGCAGGGGCACCAGGTGTATTAAAACATCTGAGCCTCATCTCGCTTAAATTCTTTGTATAAACTTAAAGCTACAAAATGTACAATTCTGCAGTACAACCGACAACTTTATTTCCAATTGGCTACAACCCATCTTCACAGATAGGCAAACATAACCTCTTGATTTGGAAGGGAAAGAGGATGAACAAGCAGCTCACACTAGCCTCAGTTAGCTGTACAAGATTGATTATATTTCTAAGCCACCTAAGCAAGTTGAGGAGGAGACTGAGCAGCAATTCTCCTTTCTGCAATAAAAAAATCACCCATTGTAAACTATATGTATTTAATACATCAAGTCCTCAACATATGATAACAATATTCTTGAAATTAAATGTGCACATAATGATACTATTATAAGCAACAGAATAGCTTGGGTCTTCATGCATTTATTTAATGCAGGGGCATGCTTTTCATATCAAAGTGTAATGTGGAAGGAGTAAGTACCTCCAGCAGCAACAAGTTTTTCTACACGTGCGACAATGTGCTTTCCATAGGTGTACTTTTTCAACGCATTCAAATGAACCTTAATTCGAGAAAGAATCAGCTCGCGTTGTTGGTCATCACAAGTTTCCAGCACCTTTTGTACAACGTAATTTGCAAATTGATCTTTCATCATGGCCTGTATACAAGAGCAATCTGATTTATCATTTTGCAAAACTGGGAAGAGGACTGTTCTTTATCAATTTTAGTCACGTGTGAGAGCTAACTAATAATGCCTTCACAAAACTGACAAATAACAATTTTTCCAGGAAGAATAATTTGGGAGATATAACCTCCCATCTCCCTGATCTGAAATAGTTATGCGATCAAAGTTCAAACCTGGAAATGTGAAAATTGGTCTGTTCAAACACGTGAAGGAGATGCTCAATTAAAAAACAAAAAACCCAACAGATGCTGTAAGTCCATTTCATGCAATTAAATTGAAAATCATAAGATCATTTCTGATCATATATGACAGTATTGAACCTAAAAGTTACTGGGCCTAGCAATGTATATCAGAAAGAGAAAGTTCAACAAACCTGAAGAGGCTCATTTTCATCAGTGGTGCCAAGCATCTCACTCACTAGTAATTGGCGCTCAGAAGGACCTCCAAAGGTTAAACATTTCTCCACAACATTGGAGGCAAACTTCTGCTGACTCATTTGAACTATCTTCCCAGCTAATTCCTTTATTATAGAAGAACGCTCATTAGGCTTCCCGTGTTCCAGCACATGCTGTTCTCAAGGAGAGAGGAAACCAAAAGCAAGAGATCAACTCACATGTACATCAAACAGAATCACGTTTAGGAGGTAAAGTAATACTACATAAGTAGTGAGTAGGGACTAGAAGCCTGTATATCGCATGTGAGAGAGACCTAACCTTGGATGGCATGTTATTATGTTAAAAGCCTAAATAGAGCAGGAAGATCTGATAAAATATTTTTAAAAATAAAGAATTATAAATTGTAATAAATGTCATGGAAGCATTACAAGTATTCCAAAGCCATTCACAATAAATTCAGTTCAAATCATAAACAAGAAAAATAAGTTCCTAGTTGAAAGCTTTCATGATATCATTTATTGATAAGGCCAGATTTGCAGCAAGAGAAATTCATATTTTATTGACAATTAAACAGATTCGCAACAAGAGAAATTCCAATATAATTGAGAATTATTTAAAAATACATTCTATGACAATAAGACATTAAAATCAGAGAAATAAACAGAAATATTGAAATGAAACTGTGTAAGAATACCTGCAAAATGAATCTATAACTTTATTTCATAGGTTATATATATGAGTATAAAAGATATGATTCCCTGTAATATCAAAAATATTATTTTTACCCACTATATTTAAAAACAAGATAATATATTATCAAGATAATATAATATTAAACTAAGATAATATCTAAGATTCTCAACATTCTCTCTCAAACTGGATCTTACTAAGCATTCAGCTTGTTACAAGCATGCAGTGACAAAATTAATAAACCAAAATTGAATTTCACCATAAACAATATTTCAAAATACAACTCAGGAATGTTGGGTGAAGTCGAGGAATATTGCTTGAAACCACCACCACTAGTGGGACATAGTTGAGACTAGTGCAACAAGACAAACGGGGCCCGTGCATTTGGGACAAAGCCGAGGTTAGTGCATCTAAGACAAAGATGAAGTCAATGCATAAAAGTATAGATGAGTCAATGGAAACCATTATTGAAAAGGAAAATAGAGGCAAGATGAACAATATCGAAATGGGACCATCACTGTTACTGGAACATAGTTGGTTGGAACTAGTGCAACACGGATAATCGGGACCGGTGCATCTAGGACAAAGACAAAGGTTAGTGCATCTAAGACAAAGATGAGGTTAGTGCATAGGATAGAAACGAGTTGATAGAAGCCCTTATTAAAGAGGAAAATACAGAGAAGATGAACAATATCGAAACGGAACCACCACTGCTACTAGAACATAGTTGGAACTAGTGCAAAACGAACAATCGGGGTCAGTGCGTCTAGGATAAAGACAAGGGCCAATGCATCAAGGACAACCAATACCATTGCATCTAGGACAAAGATGAAGCCAATGCATAAGGGTAGAAACAAGCCGATGGAAGATATTATTGAAGAGGAAAATAGAGGCAAGATGAACAATATTGAAACACTATGTTTTAGGATAGAAGCAACAAGCGAAGAGAGGTCATGGGGGGGGGGGGGGGGGGGGGGGGGGCAATGGGCATTGATACCATGTTAAAATAAGAGAAATGGAAAGGCATATTGGAATAGAATTGTCTATGAATACTCACAAAATGAATCTATTTATAACTTTATTTCATAAGTTATAATGAGTATAAAAGATATGATTCCTTATAAAATCAAAGATATTATTTTTACCTAGTATATTTAAAAACAAGATAATACAATATCAAAATAATAATATAATATTAAAATAAGATAATATCTAAGATTCTCAACAAGACATAAGCTCAAAAAGTGTAGTCAGAAAAAATATTAAACCTGAACAACGTAATTGCCATACTGATCTTGAGCTAACATGCTAACTGCTCCTAAAATTTCATCCATAACTTTTTGCTGTGTTGTTGGATCTTTGCAGTGCTCCAGTACTCTCTGTTGCGCAGAAGTTATTCTTATATACAAATGATCTCAGATACATAACAAGAGTAACATAAGCAGTGAATAGACTTACTTGTATCACTCGGCAACCATATGGATGGGTTGAGAGTGTCACCACTTGATCAAAAAATGTTGAGACAATAAAGTGGATTGCATCTTCAGGGACACATTCAATACACTTCTGAATGACATGATTTCCATTCTGATCACGTACGCAGCGCATGACATTACCATCAAGCTCTTGAACCATCTCTATCTTCTGATCAGGATCAACAACTTCAATGGCCTAAAGAGGGATACATAATTGAAAGAACAAAAGAAAAATGACAAGACATTCAGAATATTACAGTGTGCCACAAAAATATACATATTAACTAATGCCGCCTTATATAGCCTTGCCCATACCTTCTGGATGACCCGACAGCCATACATTTGAAGGCTAAGTGTTAGAACATGACCAAGAAGTTTGTTCGCTAAATCTCTTCTCTGGGATGTAAGTCCATGCTCAAAAAACTGCAACAAAGCATTATGACTATTGCTCAAGCAAGATTCATGAAAGAAAATAATAAATTAAGAGTACAGATTACCTTTTGAACCACATAATTACCAAAGACATCAGTCATCAAAGCAAGAGCATGAGGCATGATTTCCTGATAAACCATGTTTTTTTCTTCTGTAGTGGCTGTTTCAAGCTTTTGTTGAATAAATCGGCTACCATATTGATCCGCACTGCCAAGACAATAAAATAAATTGATCAACATTAATTCTCCAGAATTGCAACAATAATAATAAATAGCAAAAAGTATACCTGAATTCAACAACATGACCCGCAATTTCAGACAGCTCAAAACACTTAGTTTTGTTGCTTTTGAACTCCTCCAACAGAGAAGAAGCAAAACTTTCATCAATGTTTCCAGTATCTACATGCCAAGGTCCCATCACCCCAGCTAAATTCCTCATTCCAGAAGCAAACCGCACATTCAGTTCATTGTGCCTAACAGGACTTCCAGATCCAACAGGAGAAGTGGATACAACAGAGTTTGCCATTGGACTTCCTGGGTAAGACAACCCAACACCATATGAAGGATTTTCAAAATAACCATGAGGAGTGGAGCTGCCTGATTTACCACCCAGCGATACATTGTATTGGGATTTCTGAGGTGAGAGGATAGACCCAAGATAAGCCTTCTGAAGCTCAAGTAAATTCATGTATGAATTACCTAAGTAGTTCCTATCCACAGAGGGGTCATTAAGAGCAGCAAGTTGTGCTGCATACTCAGATGTTCTCAGGTACTGAAGATACATGGGATCAACAAAAGGAGCTTGAAGAGCACTGCCTGGAATTTGATTTCCCATCCTACCAAGGTTATGCACATCAGATGGAGCAGCAGCTCCAGAAGCCAAACCACCTGCAAGAATTCTTGAATCCATTCCAGTAGCTGCCATTGCCGATGCTGCAGCAATATTTTCAAAGAAGGGAGGCAGATTACCAGTGCCAAGTTGGTTAGTCATCAAGGATGCCAATGCTGGATTTCCAGCATATCCACTCAGACCAAAGTTAGTAAATGATGAATTTGTACCATCTAAAGGCCGGAATTGAGGTGGCAAACTACCTCCTCTACTAAAATGGGAGGTAGGTGATCCTTTAAAATATGAGTTATTGGAAGGAACAGTAGACTTTTGTAGCTCAACCGGCCTATCCGAGGATGGATTGTCAAGATCTGATCCACTCCTGCTCTTACTTGAATTTTGCAAGTGTGCTGATTCAGATTTCTTTAAATAGGCATGTTGTTTTCTATGATCTTGACCACCTTGCCTACCAAAAAGATATCTCTGGTGATTATCAACTTCTGATTCAACCTGTGATGGCAAATGGTTTTCACCATCTAACACATCATCTGCTGACAAGTTCATCACTGACAATGCAGCCACAAGATCTGCTGACCCATTGATGCCTGATGAAACACCATTAAATGCATCTGAACTGGCAATAGCTCTCTTGTCAGAAGCAATGGCTCTGCCACCACCAATAGGCGTAATGCAGGGACTGGGAGCCCTAGCAAGAAGTTGTGGATCAGGAGTAGTGCTTCTTGACAAGGAAGATCCTACTGCAGCAGCATAAGAATATGAAGCTGGTGGGCCAATATTTTGGGCTGCAGGTGATCCTTGAACATTTGACCCTGACCTTAACAAATCAGAGGGCATGGACTCACGGCGTACATGAGCCAACTCTGCTTCAGTGGAACTAATGATATCATTGTCATCAAATGCATTACGACTAGATGGACGAGAAGGAAGGCGTGCAATAGAGGAATTATGCCCCAAATCATCCTGCACAATTACTGGTTATAAATGGTGCGCAGAAGAAACAAGCATATGAAAATAAAGAAATCCAGGAAAAAGATAAAACTAAATATATGCTACAAGAAAACTGCCACAATGGAAAGGCAAACAAATAATAACCTGAATTTTCAAAAATATAGCAAAAACACAGATTGCAAGACCAAAATCAACATATAAATCAACTTCAATACTGTGAGGTCTATAAATTTCTTCAAAAGTACTGAGCGCAAAGCTAAGTCAACCTCTACTTGTTTAAGCTTTCATTGAATAGAGTCAGTGTATGAGGCGCAGAAGCATGAACTGAATACTAGACTGAATTTCTCAGAAAAATTATGAATCAAAACAGATAGAAAGAGACAAGAAGGGAGGCTGAGAGGAAAATCAGCAAGGAATTGCTTCTGCAAATCCTGATGTTTAGGATATAAAATGAATGGTACACTGCATTCACAATTCAGCTTCAAAATATATAATGAACAGTGGATTTTACAGAATTAAATATTTTAATGGCTATGATATTTTCAAGTGATCAATTGACAGGAGAGGATCACAGACACATCTTAGAGTGAACAATATAGTACCACAGCATGCAGTATAGTACATAAATGTACTGATTGTATACTCTAATATTACAAAGCTAAGCACCAATGTGGTTTGGAAGGCTATTATGAGCCTAAAACATTTTTTGTTGAATACAATAAAACAACTAGAAGTGACAAAATAATCAGCATAGATATTTAGAGCCAGTATGACACTAGAGGATAGCTACTACAGAACAATCTTAAAGGCTTATCATAATCATCAGAAAAAATTAAGATGAATTCACAAAATATTATGCTGCCATGCTAGCTACCATCACAATATGCATCATAAATAATGTATATAGCAAAAGTCAAAGACATACATGTCATCATTTAGCATTCCTTTAATCAAAACTTAACTTCCCTCAAGAATTACAATCAATAGTCAAAGACTTAATTAAGTTTTTAGTCACTGAAATTTGACTAAATTCTGCTATTCATCCCTAAAGTTTGAAAATATGTTTTTGTCCTAAAATTTCAAGTTTATATTTTTCAGGGACTAAATTTAACTAAATTCAAGGACTAAAAAAAATTATTTTCAATTTTCATGGACCCAGAGTGGAATTTAGTCAAATTTCAAGGACTAGAAACTTGATTAAGTCTTAATCAAAACTATGGAACAATACCACACATAAGAACATAGAAATCAATACTAAGCATAAAATAAAATTACCAAAGATCATATGCAACTCACATCATATGCATCAATTAGTCATACATCACACAAATGAAAACACAAAATGCAAAGTCACACAATAAAGGGAAAAATAGAAACTGATGCAGCACTGAGTCCATTATTAGCCAATGAATCGCAGAAGAAACAAGCCACCTGGAAAATTTCTGCAAAACTCTTTTGTTTACTCAGCCCTATTCCAGGCAAACCAATCAGTCCATCACCACCCCACTCAGCCGAACCTCTTGTTTTTTCATTATCCACATCACTCTCGTGTTTCCTCGTATTAAAGCCTGGAGGAGTAGAGAAAGGCGATCTTCCATCATTATCATCAATCCTGTTCACTTTCCTCCTATCTCCAATTCCACCCAGAACTGAAGTTCCACCTTTAAGTCTTTGTTGAAACCTCCAATCCTCCTTTGACAGCAAAGGAGGTGGCAGCCTCGGATTCATATTCACATTGGAATAGTAATATGAAAGATAAGCTGGATCAGACCTAAGCTCTTCTTCAGAAGCAATCCCATTCACATCTTTAGTCCCTTGAAACTCCGGAAAGGCAGCAGTAGCACCAGAAGTAGCACCAGCAGTACCAAACAACCCTCCAACTGCACTCAAAGAACCCTCAACAGTTGGAGGCGCTGATCCACTCCTAAAAATATTAAGCTCTCGCTCATGATCATCAGCCTCTTGTCTGCGTTGCTCACGAAGTAACATCCCTATCTCCTTCTCCAACTCATCACCAAAAGAACCATCGTTACTCCCAAGCATCGGTCTTCTTCCCAATTCAGACAACATTTCGAAATCTCAATTTGATCACCACCCTCTAATCATTAACCTCATATAGCTAAAGCATACCGCTACCCACCACCAGAAAATCAAACCCTAACCCAGAAAACAACCCAAAAACTCAAACTTTTCCCATCCCAGAGCGTAAACCGCCGCACCCCATGCTAGAAACTGCAGAAAATTTCTAGCTTGCAGTTACTGGAAAATAAAACAAAAATTAAGCTTTCATGGTAAAACCTGCACCCAAGTCACTTTTGAAGCTTAAACAAAACCGGCCGAAGAAGTAAACAAAAAACGAGATTGTGAAATTCACTCTATGTTCTCTAGAATTGGTCTCCATGGTTATTGAAAAGAAATTCCTAGGACATATTTTCCGACAGAATAATGTATATACAAGAATAAAATTAAGGTGGTAAAGAACCGCGAGAACAAGAGAAAACAGTGAGTGAAGAATGGTACACTGAGATCGAAAAAGAAAACAGTAAGAGATCAATCTGGCGGCGATTGGTTCTTATAAGAACCCTTAGGGTTTTGTTCCATTTAGAGGAGGATTAAATACAGATGATGATAGAAAGCAAGCCAAACCAAACTTGTTTCATTTTTTTTTTTTTGATGTTATTAATTTAGCATGGATTTTATTTTATTAAGACAACATTCTCCGAAATATCCAGGATACTTTTACTAATACCATTTGCAAAGAAGGAGAAAAGAAAATGGTGTTTATTTGGGTTTTTGCTCAAAATCCAAAACAAGAAGCCATCACCGACTGACACGTTGGTGAATTAGATTCGTTGGGAGAGTAAAATAGGCACTAGTTACCCCTTCCTTCTTTCACTGGTTATGAGTATGAGTATCGTGATTTTAATTTTTCACATTTCATTATTTTGTTACTTTTCACTTTTTCTTGTATTGTTACTCATATCACCTGTAATACTAAACCCGGCATCAAATTTGTCTCTCTTCCTTGTTACATGCATGGAATAGAGAAAATATCATTTCAGTATAGATATTGTTTAGTTTTACCGACTTTCTTATACATTTTACTTTCAAAAATTAATCTACTATATATGCATAATAATTGTGTAAATGACTATTTTAACCTTTTGTAGATTTGTATATTATTTTCAAATTGAGATGTATATTAAGTTTAATTTATATGTTAGTCTAAAAAAGTTTTAAATGACGTGTCATCACAATTATGTATTTGTATGACTTGTAAAATATTAATAAATTTATTATAAATGAAAGATTTTGATTAAAAATTGATATAAAACTTTTCACATTTATAATGTATAATTTTCCTTTTTTTGACAATTTCTTTCGATACTTCTACTTTTCTAATTGTAACTTCTATTTTATTCTTTATATTTTTAATGTATTTTACTAATATATTAAAATTATTTTATTAAATATGTTTCATATATTATAAAATATTTTTTTATATATACATAATAATTGTTTAGAATGTATAAATGATTATTTCAGTCTTCTTATGAGACTTGTCCAAATTGATAGATATATTGGTCTTTCTTATGAGACTTGTCCAAATTGATAGATATATTGGTCTTTCACAATTTCTTTTGGCATTCCACTTTTCTATTTACACCTTTTAATTGTTTTCTTTTTTATTCTTTTAATATATTTTATTAATATGTTGAAATTAATGTACTAAATATATTTCGTGTAAATTCAACATATATTACAAAGAGTCAAAGTGATTGCTGGACTGTTTTACTATTGTGTCATTAAGTTCAACTAAAATGCAGTTATTGTATTAATTGTATTTAATGAAAATGTCATATTAATTATTTTTAATGTGTCTTTACTTTTATTGCTTACGATGGATACATGTGACTCCAACAGCTACCCGAGGGGTATGAACGTGCAACCTAAGCATTGTATATAAAGTCTCTAGTTCTCACTGTCAGACACACCTCTAATCATTCTTCTCTCTACTTCTCTCCAGATTCTCGTTTTTATTTTGTTAGTTCTATAGCATCAGCTTATCTGAGAGGTTCTTGTTGTATTCTAAGAAAGTGAGATTACTCAGATAAGTCTTTTAGGACAGTGTCTAGCACGCTTTAGGAAAATATTTGTACATTTTTGCACTAAAGTTAACAACAATCTAAAAGACTTATGGCGAACTAATTCGACTCCGTTGTTGTCCACCAGATTGTTAATCTTGCATCTAATGTTCAACGCCTTTTGCCAAACCTTTGTCGGATGTCTCCAAAATTTGAGGTTTATGTTGGACAAAATTTTTGGCGCTATCAAGAGCATATCTATGCTGGATCATTGTTGGACAACTACAAAAATTTACACTGAAAAGAGCAAAATCAAATTATGATTACGTAAAAAAGATACACTTATGAAACTGATCATAATAATAATTCGTATAACCACTTATAGCTTTGAACCTCATCTTTAATAAAAAATAATTATTTTTATGGAGAGCCAAAATAGTGTATGCCTTTGTGCTTACATGTGAGAAATGACAATCCTCTTAAGCCTAAGGTTAACTTGGCGAAAAGAGATGATAATTTTATTGTGATCATTTTTCTGGTAAATATTATGACCAATGTAAGTAAATGGATGGTAGACTCTGGGGCTACCAAACACGTGTTACATAAATTTGTTTTCCTCCTACACTCCTATAGGGGATGGAGAAGAACAAGTTTTCCTTTATGATTCTGGATCAGTTTTTGGGGAAAGGAAAAGTTCTTTTAAAACTCACATTTGGAAAAAAACCGACTCTAGTTTATGTGTTTCATGTGCTTACCATTAAAGTAAACTTAGTCTCTGGCACTACTGAAAACTAGGGTTATTATAATCAAGGTTTCTTTGTACTTAATATATCAGAAGTGATTAACGAGAATTGGGCATCTGCTTTTTCTACTCATATGATTGATTCATATGATATATGACATGCTAGATTAGGACATGTAAATTCTTCATATGTTATTAGTTTACAATGATTAAGTCCAATCAACATATTCATATCGACATACATGATAAACAAGTTAAGAAATATGAAGTATGTATAGAATATAAGTTAACTAAAACCTTATGCTTGTTTGTACAAAGTGAAACTATACCTCTTAGTCTTATTCAATCTGATCTTGTTGATTTAAAACAATGTATGTATAGGGGAGGTAAAATTTATTTTGTAATCTTTATTGGTGATTTCTCTAGATATATAAGATTATATTTTATTAGACATCAAGATAAAGCATTCAATATGTTTTTTATCTTATAAAGATGGAGTTGAAAACCAATTAAGTAGAAAGATAAAAAGGATAAAATCAAATAGGGTTGGTGAATACACTTTGTTAAGTGACTTTGTGAGAAAAAATGTATTATCTATAAGGTAACTCCACCATATTCCCATGAGTCTAATGGAGTAGGTGAGAAGAAAAAATAGAACCTCTAAGGAAATAATGAATGTTTTGTTGGTTAGTTTATCTGCACCTGATAACCTTTAGAAGAAACACATTTAACTGTTGTTGTTTTTTTTATAAACCAGGATCTCTCATAAGAAAGTAGGAAAACACCCTATAAGTTATGAATAAGATATACACCCAATTTGTAATACCTAAAGTCTCTAATTGCATGTTTATCGGTTATGCTAAGCATAGTGCAACCTATAAGTTTATTATTATTAAGAGTAATGCATTTGATTGCAATATCATCATAGAGATTAAGAATGTTGAATTCTTTACGGATATACTCTCTTTGAAATCTAGTATATTTGCTACCTTTAGTGATAGTACTATAGTTGAGCAGTAAATTGAAATCTATATAGTAACCTATGATTGAGGACTTAAGACGTAATAAGAGACAAATGATAGAAAAATCTTTTAGTGATGATTTTTACACATATCTAATTGAGGATGATCCATTAACTTTTTTCTAAAGCTATTAGCTCATCAGTTGTAAAACTTCGGGAACAAACTATTAAGACTGAGATTAATTCTATAAAAAAAGAATAATATTTGGAGCTTCGTAAACTTGCTAAAGGATGCAAAACCAATTGGTTGTAAGTGTATCTTTAAGAGAAAGTATAAGCCTGGTGGATGTATAAATAAAAATATAAGGCTAGATTGGTAGCTAAATTGTTTACTCAAAAGGAAAACATAAATTATTTTGATACCTTTGTGCCTGCTACCAAAATTTCCTCTGTTACAGTTCCGATAACATTAACATATATTCATAAGTTGGTGATTCATCAAATGAATTTTAAGACAACTTTCTTAAGTAGTGATTTAGAGTAAGAGATTTACATGATCCAACCTTAGGGATGTGTGATTACTGGTCAAGAAAACAAAGTGCGTAAACTTTTACAATCTCTATATGGTTTAAAACAGACACCAAAACAATGGCATGAAAAGTTTAATGAGACTATACTTGCTAATGATTTTTGTTATAGTGATGCTAATAGATGTGTGCACACAAAATTTGTAAATGGTGAATGTGTCATTACATGTTTACATATGGATGACATGTTGATCTTTGGTACATGCAATGATATAGTTTTTAAAACTAGATCATTCTTAGCATCCAAGTTTGATATGAAAGACATGGGTGACACAAGTGTAATTTTAGAAGTTAAAGTCATACAGAAGGCAGATAACATATTTCTATCCCAAGAACATTACATGGAGAAACTTCTTAAGAAGTTTGACTGCTATGATTATAAATATGTGAGTACCCTTTATGACACTAACTCTCAACTAATGAAAAATAGAGGAGAACCAATTTCTCAAACTCAACTTGCCTAAATTATTAGGAGCTCGCTATACTTAATGAATTTCTCAATACCAGATATAACTTATCTAGTAGGTAGATGAGTAAATATACTCATAAATCCTAATAAGGATCACTAGGAAACATTTGCTAGACTTATGAGATATGTGACAAGGTACAATGATGCTAAGTGGATCTCTTATTCACATGAGATAAAATCCATTAGTGGCTACGTATTTACACCCGATGGTGATGCAATTACATGGAGATCTTTCAAAAAACTATTATAGCTAACAATGGAATATGAGTTTGTTGCTTTATAAATAGCTCACATTGAGGCTGAATGGTTGAAAATCTTTTTTGCTAACATTCCTTTAGGAATGAAACCAACATCATTAATGTCTATGCACAGTGATTCACAATCAACAATAGATGTAGCTTAAAATAAAACTTACAATGATAAGACTAAACATATACAATGAGACATAATGTGATAAAGCAACTGCTAAACGATGGAATAATTTCTATAGATTTTGTGAAGTCACAAGGAAACTTAGAAGATTCTTTGACAAAACCTTTAGGAAGAAAAATGATATTAGAAACATTGAGGGAAATGAGACTTAAGCCACTTGAATAAAGATAATGATGACAACTCAACCTTTGTGATTGAAGATCTCATAAAGAAGGTTCATACAGCTAAGAACAAATCATTTGTTAGTTTTGCTAGCACTAAAATTGATATCAATTAATTTCCTTTTTAGTTTTTTCTCTTATATGAGAGTGTTAGATGTTGCATTAATAAGAGGTTAAACTTTATAATCAAGCTTTATGAGCTTAGCATTTTATAAAGTTTTTAATGAAATTCATATCTCCTGTGAGTGGTGTATGATTTGCAGCATATACTTGATAAAATCACCTATATGATTGTTAAGTGGACCCATTTGCATGAATACTGGACAAGCACATGCCTAAACGCACAACACAACGAAAACAACAAAAGATTGTGGGGGTAAATTACAATTAGTAAACTACTATCATATGCCACGTGTTTTTCGTTCATATAACATAGTTACATCAAATGCACTGTGTGATAAGTACTACTAGTCTACATCTAGTTCATATAACATAACTACATAGGTCTGATGCAATATACCTCATTTGAGAACCTAGTCTGAGATTTTTTTTTTTCAAAAGTTACTTTAACTTTTGTAATATGTGGGAGATTATTGTAAGTTCAACAAATATCGCAAAGAGTTCAATGGTTGTTTGACTGTTTTTACCATTGTGTCATTAAATTCAATTAAAACGCAATCGTCCTATTCATTATATTTAACGTAGCCATCATATTAATTATTTTTAATGCGTATTTATTGCTTGCAACAACTACATGTGACTCCAACATCTACCTGAGGAGTCTAAGTATGCAACCTGAGCACTATATGTAGGGTCTCTGGTTCCCACTATCAGACACACCTCTCATAATTTTTTATCTACTTTCTCTTAGTTTTTCCTTTAGTTATAATTTTTATCTTACTAGTTCTGTTGCCTTAACTTATTTTGCCTGAGAAGTTCTTGTTGTATCTAGAGAGACTTATGGGATTACTCAAATAAGTCTTTTAGGACTGTGTTCACCGCTCAACACATCTCAAGAAGATAATTAATAGATCTTTGCACTGGAGTTAACAATATTTTCATATATTAAAAAATAATTATTATATATAATAATATTTATTTAGACCGATAAATGATCATCTTATACTTTTGACATTTGTCTAGATAGAGAAGTATATTGGTCTTTGACAACGGCTTTTAGAGACTACAATTATTATTTACCAAAAGCAAAGTTTGGTAAATTGGTTTTTAATAACCGCTTTTAGAGACTACAATTATTTTTTACCAAAAGCAAAGTTTGTTCTAGACTGTTAATTTCTCCATTACTTCTTAATTTTTTTTTTATATTTTTATACTCAAAAATTTAAATGCAATAAGTAATAATATAATAAAACAAAGCAATTTAATTATTATAAAAATTACAATAAATTGAAATAGATTTAATTAGTATTGAGACTATAAATATTATTTGTGGAAAATAAAAATATTTTTTGATAATTAATTATATAATTTAATGTAATCATATTATAATTTTTTTATTTAGATATTTATATTAAGAATAATTTAAATATAATTAATTAATAATATCATAAATTAAAATGCTTTAACTATAACTTAAATACAAGTATCATAATATAATTTATTCTCAAGACCATTAATGTATATACATAATATAATTTAAATATTGGTAATAAAAAATTTTAAAATAATTAGTTAATAATTTATATATTTAAATAATTTTGGTCATAATAAAAATTACTAATATTATGTATGAAAAAAATCCTACTCAAGGGCCTTAAATTTTACACTACTTTATAAAATATTTATGTTTAAATATTATAAAAAAATTAAATAAAATTAGTTAATATTGTAACAATATCATGTGAAAAAGCCACAATTTTACCATATTATCAAGTAATAATATCATTAAGGTCATTCATTGGTAAATAGTTAATTATTTATTAATTTTAATTAATTAGAAATATTAAAATATAAAATTAAAATAGCTAATTTCAAAATTTAGAACGCAAATTAAAAAATAAATTCTATGTTATAAATCAAAATAAAGATACAAAATTAAATTAAAGATAAAATCTAAATAAAATAAAAATAGAATGTTGATTTTTTTATATTTTTAATTTAAAAATGAAACATAAAATAAAATAAAAAGATATAAAGAGTCAAATCTTAGAAAACCGATTAGGATATTCTTGAGGTGTTATTATATGAATTTTAAGAATTAATTTATTTTTCTTTCGAATTCTCTCTAAAACTCTAAGCATAAATTTTATTGTGTGAAATCACTTTAAGAGCATCTTAAATATTGGTAAATTATGTCCTAAAATAAAAAAATAATAAATTCCAAAATAAACAAAAGACACTTGTGAGTTATAAGTTTAGTCTAACGGTAAAGTTCACATGTGAAAAAATGGAGGATAGAACTATCAAAACAGGTCCAAACTCGTGGACCAACCCAGTCCACCATGAATACAAGTTGATCGCAAAAATAACAAGGAAGATGAGTTGTAATGGCAAAAATACAACCTGACCCACTTTGAACTTAACTCATATGGGTTCAGTCCGGGTGGCCCAAGCACCTGTATTCAACTCACTGATCATTTACTACTTTCTACTATTTTACATCATACCACATTTTTGTTGGCCTAAATGGTCCACTTCATTCTCACACCTAGCCTTACTCACCCACATTGTTAAACAACATCATTTTGTTTTATTATATAACCAAATTGTATTTTATATAACCAAATAATAAACACTTTTAATTATGTTTTATTCAATTGCAAACTTGTACTTTATATAATTTTTTTTTAAATTTTAAACAATTCTATTACATAATCAAATAGAAAATAGTTTTTTCTTAATTTTAAATAAATAATTAATTAAATATTCAAACTTAAAAATTTTTAAAAAATATATATTTTTTCAAGAATAATTTTTTATTTTTTGGTGGATAGGTGAGCCGACTTGTATAACCCACAAATCTGTGGTAGACCAAGTTAAGTCATCAAATTGAGCAAGAAAGTTCAAATGAATCAGATTAGGGGTTGACTCATTTTTCTAGTGGTCAAAGTGAGTTCACCCATATGGGTCGGGTTAACCCGTTTTGACAACTTTAATGGAGGGAGAGGTTGTAAATTCGAAGTCATTCACCGATAAAATTAACAACTAATATTTCCCAATAAAAAACCTAAAATACAAAGAATAAGCATAAATCACATACAAACAAATACAGTATTAATTAAAATCAGACCTAAAAATAGTTTAAAATACAATAATTTATTATTTTTTTTTAAAAAAAACTCTATATTGATTTTATTTTATAATATATGATTTTTTAGTGACAAATAACAATAAATATTAAAGAATTTATGATATTTTTTATTTTGTAATAAAGATTCATATATTATTTTCAAATGTTAAAATAATGATATACTAATAATACTAATAAGTTAAAAGTTAGTATTAAATATCAGTTAATGCATAATTTACTACTATCTTATTATAAAAGTTGGTAATATAAATTTACAATAATATTGAATATAAGTAAAAAAATAATATTCAATTAAAAAAAATTCTATAAAATTTAATATGATGAATTAATTTTAAAATAATATTGGAAAATAATTATTTAAGTTTAGATAATAAAATTTAAACTATGATAATAGATTTAAAAATAAAAATAAATTGATAAATCAAATCAAATCAAACAAAACCACAAAAATTTGTTTGATTTTAATATTTTATCTAAATCAAATAAAAAAGTATCTTAATTTTATGTTTAATTCGGGTATTTTTTGTCTAAAAATTGAATCAAATCAAACTTTAAACCTCCATATGTTGTAGGGATGTTATCAGTTCCTTATCAATCAAACAAATCTTATCACTTGAACCCGTAGAATTATATTTATAAATTGGTCCAAGTTTAATTGGGCCAAATCTGACTTTAATTGTATCAATTCATAAATTTAAGGAAATTTTATTTGGCATCGCCTTATTTTTTATTTGGCACCTACCGTTATAAAATGACAAATATATCCTTATATAATCAGTTATAAAACTCTTATTTTTCCATTTTGGTTGTTTCCTTTTCGCTTCTTTCTCTTCTTCACCGTGACTCACATCTCTAACCTCTTCTTCTTACTACTCCCATAGGTAAGTTCTCCTATCAATGTTATTTTATGTGTTTTCGTTTACTTATATTTGGAAATGACTTAGTTAATAGTAGATAAAGTAGGGTGTTTGAGAAAAAAAAAAAAAAAGCTTATGGAGGAGGATCTCCATTAGCCTGCAATTTTTTTTTTATTTCTCCGTAAATGACATTCTGGAAAAGGAAATAAGTAGGTGTACTCTGAAAATGGTTATCCGGAAAGTTATTTTCAAATTGGTTTAAGAAGAAGTGTTATGAAATAAGTAATGCGTAACATTAATTTTATGCTCTCGGAACAAACTTGTCCTCAAAATTTAAATTTCCAATAGGGCTTTCTGAATAGTTAAGTTTGAATGCTTCCAGATAAGTCTAGAGAGCATAAAATTAATGTAGTTTTTTTACATGAATTTTTTTATTTAACAAATTATTTTTTAATTGATTCAGTTTCGTAATTAAACAAATAAATATACTAAATAAATAAATAAACTTTAAAAATATGCACACTAAACATGTAATTAATTATACTAAAAATAATTAATAGACGAATAATGTTACTAAAAATTAATTATACTAAAGATGTAATTGATTATACTAAAATAATAATTAATTAAACGAATAGGGTTTAGGGTTTAATTATACTAACAAAATAATTAATTAAATAAATAATGAGTCATGAATAAAATTCAACAAAACTTGTAACTCAATATTTCTAAAAATTAACTAAACAATTAATATTAATTAACCATTACTAAAAATAAATAACATGTACAAAAATACTTAATTATATAAAAATTTAGGCATGATTGAAAAAAACTAAACATGCAATTAATTATACCAAAAAATAATTAAACATAACATACACTTACTTCACCATTCCAGATGACATGTCCAATATGATCAGGATATGATACCAAAAGGGAACTATCTCCCTGTCCTTCAAGAAAACTCATTGTCATAGGTTCTTGATGCATGAGTTGGTCTTTTTAGCTGTTGCAGCTTCATGTTGTTTGGGCATACACATTTTATGTGTAGACATAATTGAACGTACGCGTTCATGAGCAATATCAAAATCATACATAATTGAACGTACGCATATCTGTTAACCATTGTTTTAAACAATATTAAATATCAAACAAAATTATATGTTTACATAAAAAAACATGTTAAAAATGAATACAAATATTTTCCTTTTCTACGAAGAAGGGTTTTCGTAGAAGCCAAAAACAATTGTTTCTCCGAAAACCTTTCTCCATAGAAGCAAAAAAAAAATGGCTTCTATAGAGAGGTCTCTCTAAAAAAGTTTTTTTTTTTTGCTTCTCTAGAGAAGCCTCTCCATAGAAGTTTTTTTTTTCTTCTATGGAGACCCTTCTTTATAGAAGATGACTCTTCTACAAAGAAAGGTTTTTGTAGAAGCAAAATAGAGAGACTTTTCTCGAGAAGTAATTTTTTTTTTTGCTTCTATGGAGACCCTTCTCTATAGAAGAGAAAAGATTACACTTTTCTATGAATATTCATCTTCTTAGAAGGAAAAATTATCACAGTTAGCATACCCAAAGAGTCATAGACAGAAAAAAAAGAGTTAGGTTGAGGGAGAGGGGGGGAGGGGGAAGAGGGAAACAATAGGTTGCGAGGAAAAGGGAAGAGAGGTAAGATTGAAGGAGGAGGGCAGAGCGGGATGTGAGATATGTGATAGTTGAGGGAGCGAGTTTATAGTTTATTTATGATAGTTGTTTTGAAATTTAGAGTGAGGAGGGAGAGAGTTAAGGAGCGACAGAGGAGGGAAAGTAAATGAGAGAGTTAGGTTTAAGGGCATTTTGGAGAATTTTAGAAAATATTTAGGGGAGTAAGTCTAAAATTAAAATTGGATGGTGTCAAATCAAATTCCCCAACTTTAAACTATACAAATCCAATTATTTGATCCAACCTATTTAATATGTATTATTTTTATTTTTTTTATATAAAGTTAGTAAGAAAAGTTATAAGAATGATCTTGTGATAAAATCAATATGTGGGCATATGGAGAGGGAAATGTGGTAGGTTTGAATTCTTGTATTAATAACTAACATTTACCTATAAAAAAATAAATAAAGTCAGTAAGGTGTAAATAGTAACAAATGCAACGCAACAAAAAAATAATTTTCTATTAAATTATTCTATAGATTCATTTGCAGTTTATATAAGTAAGGGTGCAAATGCCATAACAGACTTCAACAAACCAATAACTTTTAAAGGTTATAAATCATAATTTTATGTTTAATTAGAGTTATAAGATTGGTTTAATTGCAAAATTCACCCGTGGGAAGAAAGGGGAAGACAGAGGTATTGTGTTTGAATTCCTCCATTCACAAAAACCAATACATTAACAACTAACATTTGACTTATAGAAAATTATATTATTTTTTAATTCAACAATTTCAATTTTAGACTAATTTGTAAATACTTTCTAACATTTAGTTTCATTTAATATATTATTTTCAAGTTAAAAATAATTTTAAAAAAAACTGTGTTATTTAGTTTTAACATTTTTAAGATTTACTTTTTATACTTTATAAAATACTTAATGTTGTTTTATTTATTATTTTGAAATTTTAATATATACTAAATGACAATGACATCTTCAACTATAGTGAATGCAATAAACAATTACTTGAATTCATAGGGTAGAACATTTGCATCCAAATTTTAAGAATTTAAGGTATGCATGCATATTAATCATCTAATAGTTTAAGCCATAATTTTTTTCAAAATTTCTAAATGTTTTTCCATCCTATTTCGTGACAGGATAAGATGACCATATAGACATTACTATTTTTGTAGTTTTGAATTTAGATATTATACTAACCTATTAATCTTCAATAGACTAAAAATTTTAAATATCATATTAAAAAATAAATGAGATCTTTTAAAAACATACAAAAATATATCATGTATTTTAGGTAATGATTAAAATATTTTTTATTTTAAGTAATAGGGCTATAGATTTTAAATGTCATAATAAAAAATTAAATAAGATCTTTAAAAAAAATGTTGAAATTTTTTTATACATTTTAAATATGATAATAAAAAAATAAATAATATATTTCAAAAACATAAAAAATATATAACGTATTTTAGGTAATTGTTAAAAAATAGTTTATCTTACGTAATCGGGTTATAGATTTTGAATGGCATAATAAAAACTAAAAGAGATCTTTTCATAAACAATGTTGATATTTTTTATTTACATAAATTAAAAATTTTAAAATAATAAATTAAATTATTTTATTTATTTAATTATAGTTTAATTAAAAAAATTAATTACATTAGTAATTATTACTCATTTAAAATTTTTTATAATATGTGATTTTTCTCTTTTAATAGTTTAAAATATACTATAATATATTTTTAATATTTTTATTAAAATAATTTTTTTATAAGTCAAGTATTTTAATTAATAGATAAAAAATATAGGAAAATACAAGTCATATGTCTTTGAGATTGAGAAAGAAAAAAATAACAAAAAAGCATGAAGAGTACGAGGAAAACACATTGGTCTTCCCATAGAACAATTAAGTTTTTAGCCCCTACCCTTGCAACATAGAAGGTTGGATTCATCACTTACTCTACAAAATTAAGGTTGTTAACTACTTGGTCTGACTCCATTCTCAAGTATTGAGTTGAATTGCAAGGCCGGTGGCAAACGCTTGTGGCACTTTACTATTGAAGACGAAGGCATTTTGCGTCTTCCAAAGATGCCAAAAGCTTGCAAATCAACCAAAGTCCATGCCTTTCGAGCTTCTTACTACCGTTGATCAACCCCAAAAGTTGTAGTCCCTAACATTGCATCTCTATATGTAAAATTGTAGGAATGGCAAAACAGGTCAACCCGCCCTGTTTTGGTCCGCTGAAAATGGGGCGGAGCGGGCTGACCTGCATAGTTAAGACGGGCCAAATTGCTAGGCTAGTGGGCTGACCTGTCAAAATTTTGAAAAATTATTTTTTTTGTTATTTAAAAAAAATAATATAAAATTTTATTTTAAACATTTTTTTTATTTTTTAAAGGGTTAGATTTTACAAGAATAAATAGAAAAATCACAAAAAGTAAATCATGAATGATTGATTTTATTTTTTTTACAATATTATGCTTTTACACAAATAAATTCATGCTAAACTTATTTTATTTGCTTAACAAAGTCATTTTTATGAATTCAACTTAATAATTTATTTTATATTTTAATTATTATAATCATTTTATTAATTTATATAAATATTATATTTTTTAAAAAATAAAATAAAATATTAGTGAGTCAGCCTATCCTGGCCTGCCTTTGGCTCACCAAATTGGTGGGCTAGACGAGCAGGCCAAAACAGGTTGGTGACACCCCACTTGTTAAAATGAGGGTGGACCGGCCTGTCAGGCGTGACCCATTTTTCCATCCCTATAAAATCGTAAAGATCCCCAGCAAACGCATAACTCCCTCCAAACTTTTGCCAACAATGAACAAGACAAAAATAAATGAGTGTCTATTTCTAATGCCACATCACATAGACCGCATTTGGCATCATCACTATTAACTATCTTGCGTTTCAACAAAATATCCTTTGTCAATAATCTACAACATCCACTTGCTAGACTAGTAACCGAACCTTTGGAGGAACCTATTTTCCCCAAATGTGGTTGAAAAAAGGATCTTGTTGTTGCCCTAAGACAATTGCCCAACTGGATTTGCAAAGCCTTTACCATCCCTGACTCCTAAGCAAATAACCTTATCTACCATTACCAATTCCACTTCCTACTTCCCTCACCTTACATATCTTTCACTCAGATATTTTTGTTGCATGCTAACCTAAATAGACGATTGTAAGAGCTATGGAGATTTTGATCTCCTAACCAATTACCCTTCCACGAATCTTATTAACTATTTACATTAAGTAAAGTTGGAATAAATCCCATCATAGGGAGATAGCCACCACTACTACTTTAGAAAAGACTGAATGATGTGCCTTATACAAAATGAATGGTGGGGAGACCGGAATCGCTTTTGTCGCTCCGGATTTCCTCTTAGCCGAAAGGGTCGAGGCAGGAAGGAGAACGCTATATATACATCTCTTTGTACCTGGGACTAGACATAATAGCTTGAGAAAGGCTCGGGAAAGTACTAAATTAGAATGAAAGGTTTTTACCAAAAAATTCATCTATACTGGAAAATTTGTTTGCATTTTTTTACGACTTGAATAAATTCATTTTGAAAGGATTGAAATGTTGCTTAAATGCAACAAAGTCACATTTGCCATATGAGCTCCCATCTGTTTTATGGTCATATCACACTACTGCTTATTCATCCACACTGGAAACTCCGTTTGCACTTGTTTACGACTCAAATGCAATGATACCCATCAAGATTGTTGAGTCAAACTAGCAGGTAATGGACTTTAATGAACAGGTCTTCACTTGTTGTTTTATATTTTCTTATTTATCTTCTTTTCCTGTAACTCACATTTATTGTGTTGCTACTCGTGTATGTTTATAACAATATGTATTTGAAGATTACTTAGTGTTTGTGACCATTTGAGAACAGGAGAATGATAATAATTGCCAAACTGACCTGCACATAACTAACGAGGCTTGTGAACTAGCACATATCAAAGAGATCACAACAAAGGGACGTTCAAAGATCCACTATAATACTAAAGTTTACCCTTGACATTTTTGTCAAGGTGACGTAGTTCTTAAGAAATCACAACAAGCTTAAGTTCATAATAAGTTGTCTCCTTGTTAGACCCACCTATATTGTATCGAGGAGGTCATTGGGAGAAGGGCCTACCGTTTACATACTCTAGAAGGAAAGCCAATTCCACGGAATATGGAATTCGTCTAGTTTATGATTTTTACTTTAGCTAGACTTTCTATCAAGCTAACAATCCAACATCATCATATTCCCTTCATGTTATGTAAAGTTGTTGAAAATATTGTGTTTTGTTTTTCTTTCTACTTTGTGTGTATGTATGTATTGCTTGGTTGAGTTTGTGTAAGACTGTTATTTTTAATATGAATAATTAGACGTACTGCAGATGAAAGGTAGATAAGTAGGTGCCAACATAGTTGGAATATGATTGTCCATAGTGATGCCAATGCATGTCTTTTTATGTTGCTCTCATATTTATCAAATGATTATTTCCTTTGCTTCATTCATGATATATATTCACAAGTATTCTCATTGTGGTGTGAGCAAGAAATAGAACGTTGTTAAAAGGGCAATGAAAATGAAAATTGCTACAAAGGCAATGGAAATGAAAATTGCTATAAGGACAATGAAAACGAAAATAGCTACAAGGGCAAAAAACATAAAATTACTCAAGGCAATAGCAAAGACGTTGCTAAAAGAGTAATGAAAATAAATTACATCACTACAAGAGTGATGAAAAGAAATTATGTTGCTATAAGGGTAATTAGAAGAAATTACATTGCTACAACAACGATGAAAATAAATTTCTTGAAGGGCAATATTTCATTAAATAATCAAAGCAGATACGTAGACTAATTGCAAGATAAAAAAAAAGTGCATAAAGTACTCAACCACAAAGCAAATCAAAGGGTCATGCCAAGCTTAATTTTGCACATCGTCATAGTTGATCTCCACTATTTCACCATTTACGATTTCTTTAAAATACCCCATCTTGCTAAAGTTCACTCCAGGGAACAAAGCCTTAGCTTGCTCTTAAGTTGACTTAAAATCGCCAATGTACTTGGCCGTAATCTCAGGTTTCTTTGCCTCGACATTGGCTTCTAAACGTTGTACTACCTCCATTGTTGTTATCTCCTTCTTATGTGCCAAACTTAGATCTTTCTCAATCATTTATTTTTTGACCTTTATATTGGCGATAACTTTCTCAAGTTTCATGTGGCATAGCAACATGTCTCAAAAGGTAGGAAATCGAAGCGTTGCAGTGTCTTAGGGTGACACAACCCATGGATACTGAAGCGACATGTGACGCAACCCATGGACGCCAAAGTAATAGGTGACTACCAAAACACAACATAATTTCAAGACCTATCACATCGTGCCAACTTATAAAATGAATATCGAAACTTCCCAACCTCCTTATTACTTCGACCTTGAGGATAAAAGGCTTATGGTATGGTGGACAACCATGTCTCACCTACATTAAATAAAACCAACAAAACTTACTATTAGATTTAAAAAAAATAAATGATAGAAATGAAAAATAAGTTTTTCAAATTTACTATTGGATTAAGTGTTTCTCCTTTATTTATATATAAATATAAAATTTAATTAATATGCTTTGATAATGGAATACATTTTATACTAACATTCAATTCTAATCATTCATTTATGATAATTTTATTAACTTTCTCAATTATTAGGTCAATAGTCATATAAATTAAGAGTTATGATTCAACGTTAGCGTAAAATTCTTTTACATTGTCAGTACATACTAATTAAACTCATATATATATATATATATAGTTGTGAATATAATTGATAATGTAAAAAAATTTTACACAAACATTTAATCGTAACTCTCAATTTATATGATTTTTAAAGTATTAATTAATAATTCAATCAATTTAGTATATATAAATTACTGTGGTTAGATGTGAAGTTTACAAATGTTTGTATATATATATATATACTATTAATATCTATACTATTAATAAATGAAATATCCCTTTTGATGTCCACTTTTCAAAATACATATTCTACCCTTACACATATTTTAAAATTAAAAAAATAAATTAATTTGTCGTAAGAGGAACTTGAACCCATAACTTCTTATTTTCCAAACATATAGTTTATCACTAGACCAACTTATAGCTTTGAGAAAAAATTACTTTAAAATATTGATATCCAACATACATAATTGTCTAATTATATTTATAATATATAATATATAATATATGGTATTATATTATATACTATATATCTATAATTCTATACTATTAATAAAGGGAATATCCCCTTTCGATGTATAATTTTCAAAATACCTATTCTACCCTTACACCTATTTTAAAATTAAAAAAATAAACTAATTTGTCATAAGAAGGACTTGAACCCATAATATCTTATTTTTAAAAAATATACTTTACCACTAGACCAACCTTATAACTTTGAACAAAAATTACTTTAAAATATTGATATCCAACCTACATAATTGTCCAATTATATCTCCAATGTATAATATATGATTTATATTATATACTATATCTATACTATTAATAAAAGGAATACCCCTTTTGATGTCTACTTTTCAAACTACCTATTATACCCTTATATATATTTTAAAATTAAAAAAATAAACTAATTTGTTATAAAAGGGACTTGAACCCATATCCTCTTACTTTTCAAACATATACTTTACCATTAACCTTATAACTTTAAGCAAAAAATTATTTTAAAATATTGATATCTAACATAAATAATTGTTCAATTATATCTATAATATATAATATATAATATTGTATTATATACTATATATTATATAATGAAAATATGACATTTTGGTGTCCATATTTTATGACTATTTTACCTTTTTAACATTTTATGATTGTTTCCACTTTCACAAATATAACTTATCCTTTTTAATATATGCGTACATTTCATGATAAATATTTTTAATAAACATACAAATACAAAGGTATGACAATATTTTGAGTTCTATTCAAACTGTTTTTTTTTTATATTCATTATCTATTTGACATATTCTATTATGATCTGATATATTTTTATCATATTATCATAAACAAAAAATATAAAATTAACAAAATATATTTTAAAACATATACATAATTTATATTTTAAAAATAAAAATTTATAAAAAATATTAAACCAAAATCTTATTATTATTATAATATATTAAAATAAAAATACCAATATATATATATATATATATATTTGTTATTATATTTAATGAAAGCGGAAGTCACCGTCATCCATCAAATAAAAACGGTGAATGTGGCTGTTTTGTGCAACCCATATTCCACGGTTTCCTTCAACTGATTAGTCGTGCCTACATTTTGACTTTTCTTATTCATTCATTTACGTCACACGCGACATTATTAACGTGTGTCATAAAATAACTGATACATGGAAGGTAAAAGCAATCTAGAATAAATTGTTATGTGGACATGGTCATGCGGGGGTGTTCAACACGAGAGAGTAATTTGGAAAAAATTGAACAAGGTTAAATTGTTCCAGTTGGACATATTTATTTAATATTCTGAGAATATAATATTTTTGTGAGCATATAATAATTGAATGAACTAATGATGATGGAGGGCGTGGAACCAAAATAAAAGATGAGAGATGAATGAGCTGAGCAGGAAAAAAAGAATGGAAGTGAAGTAGTAAGTAAGAGGAAGGGGGAATGCGATGAAGGGCCAGGAGCGTCGACCACCGCCCCGTTTCATGGCGGGTGGCAGTGGGTTCAAATCAAAATCGGCGTCTCTTCTCTTCTCTTGCGGTCAGCGGTCAACACTCCTTGGTTCGTCACATCACCCCTTACGCCCTCAACCCAACTAATTAATTATTATTAATTGCTTTTTAATTTAAAACTCAAATTTTAACGCGTGGGGAAACAGACACGGAAACGTTCCTCCCCATTTCCTTTTGCAGTTCACGCTCCCTTAAATTCATCCACCTTTCTTAGTTCTCACATACGCACTCTTTCTCTCTCAAACATGAATACGGACACGCAACCCGGAACGACGTCGTATTGGTGCCACAACTGCACCCGTTTCGTGCACCTCTTCGGGCAAGACGCCATCCTTTGCCCCCACTGCCAGAGCGGCTTCGTCGAAGAGATCCGCGCCGACGCCTCACGTCTCAGCCCCTTCCCCGACGACCCTCTTTCTCTCCGCCGACAGGGCTTCCGCCGCCGCCGCCGAGATGCCTCCGGCAACCGCTCCCCCTTCAACCCCGTCATCGTCCTCCGCGGTCCCGGCGACGACTCCGCTGCCGCCGACCACGACAGCGCCAGCACCTTCGAGCTCTTCTATGACGACGGCGACGGCACCGGCCTCCGCCCACTCCCGCCCGCCATGTCGGAATTCCTCCTCGGCTCCGGCTTCGACAGGCTCCTCGAGCAGTTCGCGCAGATCGAGATGAACGGATTCGGAAGGCCCGAGAATCCGCCCGCGTCTAAGGCGGCGATCGAGTCCATGCCCACCATCCAGATCGGAGAGGCGCACGTTGAAACTGAGGCGCACTGCGCCGTGTGCAAAGAAGCGTTCGAGCTCCACGCGGAGGCGCGTGAGTTACCGTGCAAGCACATTTACCACTCCGATTGCATCCTCCCGTGGCTCTCCATGAGGAACTCCTGCCCGGTCTGCCGTCACGAGCTTCCTTCCGATTTGGAAGCTAGGGTTCCCAGTCAGATCGACGAGGATGCGATAGGGTTAACGATTTGGAGGCTGCCTGGCGGAGGATTCGCCGTCGGGCGATTCTCGGGAGGCCGGAGAACCGCCGAGAATCATTTCCCGGTGGTTTACACGGAGATGGACGGTGGGCTGAACACAAACGGAGCTCCGAGAAGAGTTTCTCGGTCGGTTAGAAGCAATAGGGTTAGGGAAAGTCGAGGGTTTGGTAGAGTTATTCGCAATTTCTTTTCATTCTTTGGACGAATTGGTTCTAGGAACTCTTCTTCTTCTTCGTCTTTGTCATTTTCCGAACATGGGTCTGTGAGTAGAAGCCGTAGTCAAGTGAGTTCAGTGGTCAGTAGAAGCTCGCGGAGACATAGCAGGAGTTGGGTTTTGGATGATTAATCGGTGGTCGCAAGGCAATTTTGCGAAGAATATTATTTTTTTTTTTTTTTAACTTTGGGTTATTTGATTCATACTGTAAATAGCATGTAACTAGCAACTATAGAAGCAAGTTTGGTTTCCCTCTGGGAATCTATTATGCATCAATAGAAGGTAGATTGCTATTTTTTTGGCTTCGTGGATCAAACATGTGCGGGCGCTTTTGAGTTGCCACCAGTAACTGTAGCAGTGCATTAGGAAACAAGAATGATGCTCTGTTCCCCGTGAACTGAATTATTTGATTTTTTATAATATCATATGTGAGGATTCTTTCGGGTTTATGTTTTCTGAGATGCCTCTTTCAACTTGCAGCACCATGATGTTTTGACCAATATGCTGTTGATGATAAGTCACTTTTTCCTTTGAGTTTGATTGGGAATGGGAAGAGGATGTTGCCTAGGAATTGCATTTGAACGAATAGTAACTGATTAATTGTAGTAGCTTGGTAATCATAATTCATCTGAAAATGTCTTGAATTACAATCCACAAATGGGGCTGTTCCCTTGTGCACAACTTTATTGAGCTAGTGATGAATTCTTAAAGTTTCATGAATTCCTTTTTACCTTTTCGCATAGCTACTTAATTAAAAGAGGCTTTTTTTTTTTAACTCGTTGTTAATTACCATTTTTCTTTTGGTTTTGGTGGTTATGCTCCATTCATGGACCTCTGATATTTCTCCTTGGCGGATCCCTTGATTGCATAAAGGGTTCCCTTTCTTTGTTTTATGTGCGGTTGTTTTTTCAGTAGTTGCCGTGACCACATGTCTAGTAGGTACTGGTTAATAGTGGTAGAAAATTCTCGTTCTATCCAACATTTTGTCTGTCTTTGTAGTTCTTCAAACTGGGCATTGCAAGTTTGAATTTTGTGCAGGTCCCCTTTAAGTTTGAAGTTTTCTCTACCCGTTGGCCGTTAGTTTGTAGAAGAAGACGAGGGTGGGGCGCGTGCACATAAGGTTTCAAACTTTTTTCTTTTTTTTTCATTTTGAATTGATGTCCAATTTTCCCCCCTATTTACCATCTCTGTCATCTTTCTCACTCACCTATATAGGCAATCACAACAATGCCACCATTGCACTCCCGTCGCATCCGCATCCTAAGGTGATGGTCGTTGCTTTGTTTGGATCATATAACATTCTTAGAAGAAAATTAAATTATAAATTAAAAAATTTCGTAGTTGTTTTATGTTTAAATTGAAAGAAATAAAAGAAAATAAAAAGTGAATGTATATTCTAAGACCATATTTCTGTCTAATAATATATTTAATCTAAAATTCAAGGAGATAAGTAATAAAATAATTACGAGTATTTAATATTATTTTTCCATTTATTTCATAAAATCTCTGTACTTCATCAATCATGAGATTTATTTTATTGGCTTTCACAAAACTTTTCTTCTTTTTCAAACAATTAAAAAAAAAAAGTTTAATATCTATACACAAGAAAAAGAGATTACTGACAATTAGTTAATTATCAGTTTTTATATTTACAATGTATAAGTTTCTTTTCTCTTTCATGTACTTCTTTTTCTTTAAAATTTATCAAAACAAACATGCTGACAAAGCTGTATTCTTTCTTTCCATTCATCACTTTATAATTTTTTAACCATCTCATATCATTAAAACCAATAGAGTGAGCCAACTTAGCTTACCCAGGTTAATAAAAAAGTGAGTTAATTTGGTCTCATGTATTTGGCAAGCGAAAAATCATCAGCCGAACTCACTCTTTTGCAGGTTGGTTTACATCATTTAAAAAAATTGAAAAACAGAAAATGAGTGAAAAATACCAAGAAAAAAAAACTATTAAAGTGTAATTGAGGTGATATATTTTTGAAGGCGTTAAATGGTGAATTTCGAAACATCAATAAATATAAATATATATATATATATATATATATATATATATATGAATCAGGTGAGAAAAATGATTACAGTAAAAAATGAAAAAAACATAATAATAACTATAAAATTTTAATCAACGGTTCAGATTGAGTTGTTAATTAAACAAGTTCAAATTGTTTTCTCACTCAGAAACTTTTCTACAAACTCTAAGTACGGATCGCTTTCGCTACCCTTGAAGAATCTTCTGTAAGGTCGCTACTACCTTCATCCCACCACCACCATCACCATTGGCGATAGAGGTGGCACTAGTGATAATGACAACAGTGATAATTGTTCTGTACCAAATAACAAACAAGAGATAAAAGCATGAGTGTGTGAAGTAAACTCAAATTGAAAACTCTATAATTACAGTAAAAGAATAAGTGCTTCAAAAACACAATTTGTTTTGTCCTTTTATGAATTTAAAACAGCATTGACTTTTGAATCGTTTTGTTTTTGTCTCTTTTCTTATTACAATGCTCTGTATTTGTTGAATTTTTTTTCTTTCAATTTCATGTTTTTTCCCCAATTTCATTAGGTTTTAAACAGTGACAGATTATGTATGTTTCACTTCACCACCACCACCATTACTGATAGTGATGACGGCAGGGTGATGGTGGTGGTGACAACCTTGTAGAGGATTATACAGAGGTGATGAGAGCAGTTCGTTAAGAATTTGTGGGAATGTTTCTGTGTGAAAGAATCACGTAAGCTTATTTAATTAACAACTCAATCTGAATCATTTATTGAAATTCTAAAATTATTAGTATTATATTTTCTCATTTCTCACCGTAACTCTTTTTTCACCTAAGTTGTCATCTCTCTATATATATATATATTTATATTTATATTTATAGGGAGGGAATTCACTTACTCCAAGAGTAAGTTAAAGGGAGTTAGTGCTTGTTTGACAACAGTTTTATAAAACTGTTTTCAGTATTCTAGTATTTAAAAACTAAAAAACTCGTTTGGATAGTATTTTTTGAAAACAGTTATGGTTGTTTAGTGCTTGTTTAACAACAGTTTTATAAATATGTTTTTAGTATTTTAGTATTTAAAAACTAAAAAACTTGTTTGGGTAGTGTTTTCTGAAAACAGTTTTCGAAAACAATTCTGATTTTTTAGTTTTTAAAAACTAAAAAACAGGAACAACTAAAAGTAGTTTTGCTTTTCAGTTTTCTATTTTTGTTTTGAAAACTCAAAATACAATCAGAATATGTTGTTTTTTGCTTTTCATTAATGAAAATTTAATAAATATGAACAAGTTTTTCCATTTTTACATCTTCAAAATAATTTTCAAATAACACTTACCAAACAAGTTTTTTTTCTTTCCAAAAACATTTTTTGAAAACTATTTTTGAAAATTATTTTTAAAAACTAAAACAAAATCAAACCAATCAAATCCTTACTCTCTATCCTCACAATTCATTTTATTGAATTCTATCAATTGGAATGAATAACTAATCTTTACTATTAAATTTCAAGGAAATGAAGGATTAGAATGAAAATAAGTCTCTTAAATTTACTTTTGGAGTAAGTGGATCCCCTCCTATATATATATATATATATATACACACACACATATACACATTATTAATAAAGGAAATTACCTTTTTTCATGTTTTTTTTTTCAAAATATCTATTTTATCAAAAAATTAAAAAATAAACTACTTTGTCCAGGGGGTGGTGGGGATTCGATGGGGATTCGAACGCACAACATATGTTGTACAAATATAAATTTTGTCACCAAACCAACCTTATAAGCTTAAAAAAAGTGTTTTAAAACTTTTGTATCTAATATCTATAGTTGTTCTACTATAAATAACCTATAATATATATATATATATATATATATATATATATATTATCTATACTATTAATAAAAAAAATTTCCTTTTTGATACTCACTTTTCAAAATAACTATTTTTCTTTTATACCTATTTGAAAATAAAAAAATTAAGTAATTTGATAAAATGGATGATTCAAACCCACAAACTCTGTCTTCCTAAACGTAAATTTTGTCACTAAACTAATCTTATAACCTTAAAAAAATTACTTTAAAACGTTTATATCCAACATTCATAATTGTTTTACTATCAACAATCTATAATATATATAATAATAATATATAATGGGAGTAAGACGTTTTGATTTCCATATTTTATAACTATTTTACCCTTATAAACACTTTATGACTTTTCTCACATTAATAAATGCACATCTTCACTTTTATCTTAAAAAAATTACTTTAAAACGTTTATATTCAACATTCATAATTGTTTTACTATCAACAATCTATAATATATATAATAATAATATATAATGGGAGTAAGACGTTTTGATTTCCATATTTTATGACTATTTTACCCTTCTAAACATTTTATGACTTTTCTCACATTAATAAATACACATCTTCACAAGTTTTATCTTACCACAAATCATTCTTTTTGAAACATCATTAATATATGTATACCTTTGATCATAAATATTTTTAATAGAAATGCGAATATGCATGTGCAACAATATGTTTAATTTTATTAAAATTCTTTTCTCTTTTCTTAAATTCATTGCAATTTTTACATATTCATTGATGATCTAATACGTTTCTATCATGTTAACATAAACAAAAGCATACTAAACTGAAATTATTGTACACAAAATGACACGTGAAATATTTATGTTATATCATGTTATTAAAACTCTAAAATTGTTATAATATATCAAAATAGAAATGTGAATACATAATTATGACAATGCCTGTGTTTTTGCTAGTGCTTTTATTTATTTATTTATTTATATATATATATATATAAATTATGAGAAGTAACATTTGATAATGAATAACTTTAGATGATATATGATATATGCTTATTGAAATATATTATTAGTTAGGCACGAAAATTAAAATAAATAAGTATCATTCTAATGCTTTTATGTTAAAACACATAAACTTAAATAAGTTCAAATAATATTTACATTATATATATATATATATATATATATATATAATTTTCTCTAGTTTCTATAAATTAAAAAAAAAAATTTCTCAATATATAACATGTATTGTAAATTGATCTTGTACTAAGTGTGAAATAATCATATCTCTCATTCATATATATATATATATATATATATATATATATATATATATAAAAGATTATATAACTGTGATTTAATATTAACTCCTTATAATTTTATTATATGATTATAATTAAGCACATTTATTATTTATCAAATAAAAAAGGTTAATTTGTATATTTTGTCTCTTTATTTTTAAAATTTTGGAAAATTTGTCCTCTTATCTTAATATAAATTAATTATATCACTCTATTTTAAAAATTGACAAATTTGTCCAAATAATTAAATTAAAAACATTGACCATTAAGAAATAAACATTGACTTTTACATCAATTTAATTGGATGATAAGGAAAATTAGTTAAAAGATTGTTAACTAAATAACTAATTAAAATAAATTATAAAAATATATCATAGAATTTATCTTTTAATTAATCAATTGGTTAATATACTTTTAATTAATCCATAACCATGCACCAATTAAGCTTGTGATGAATTCAATGTTTATTTATTAGCCGTTCACATTGTTAATTTAATACTTTGGATAAAATTTATAAATTTTTAAAATAAGGGAACATGATTTTTGAATTAATAAAAATAAAGAGACAAAATATATTACTAGCCCAATAAAAATTGTAAAATAATAAAGACATTTGAGTAAATCATAATAAGTAATATAAAAGATACTTTGGAGGTAATTTTACAAAAAGGAAAAATAAATCCTAAAAGTTCTTCTATATAGAAATCGAGGCGACACTCACGTGTGAGCATATAAATTAATACCAAATATATTAAACTTTTTTTTTTATAACAATATATTAAAATTTTATAGTCATACATAAAATATGTATGTGTATGTGAACAATCTAAGTAGTATGAAAAAAAGTTGGATATGTAAAATCCATTCATTTTTAATCTATATCCAATCTATTTTATTGGTTTTGTTTCATTTTTAAATTTGATTTTGAATTTAACATTCAATCCAATTAATAAGATATTTATTTGTAATTTTAAAAATCTAAAATATAAATTATTAGTATATATTCTGGAATGTATTTTTAGGTAGGGTTAGAGCATCTATCTTAGACAGCTAGCAAAAATGGTCCTTTTAAGGTTTCATAGTCTTTCCTTTTATACTGATCCAAGTATTGTCTTCTGCTTGGTGATCACGTGTGATCCTCTATTTAATGTTGTTTCCATTATTAGTGGGTGACTATCATTAAATGATTAGATATCATGGGGTCGCATAGGTCAGGTCGTCGAGGTTCACCTTTAGTTCATAAGTCTTTCAGCCTCGAAGTCCTATGGGAGTGAAGAAACTTCTATTTATTGGAATCGTATAGGTCAGGTCGTCGAGATTCATCTTCAGTCCACAAGCGCTTCAGCTTGAAGTTGGGAGTGAAAAGGATTCTATCTTTTGGGATTGTGCAAATCAGTCATTATGATCCACCTCTAGTCTAGTAATGATGCTTTGATTATTAATGAATGTTAGTTCGATTATATGACGATTTGTAACAAATTGTATGTTTGAATTAAGGCCATCCATTCATTATTCTTGGTTGACCTATGATGTCACTCAAGTTTGCAGTGGGGTCAGATGCGCCCCACACAACTTATAATGCAACCCACAATTGTGTTAGGGTCAGGATTTGCTTGCAATGACTGTAATGCAACTCAAGTTTGCATTGGGGTCAGGTGTGCCTTGTGTCGACCTATAATGTAACTCACAATTATATTAGGGTTGAGATTTACTTGTGATGACCTGTAATGCAACTCAGGATTGCATTAGGGTTGGAATTTACTTACGATGACTTGTAATGCAACTCACAATTGCATTAAGGTCGAGTTTTGCTTATGGCGACCTGTAATGAAACTCATGATTACATTAGGGTCGAAATTTACTTGTGAGTGCAGAATGCGGTCTTTTCTTGGTCAGGAAGGTACATGCATATTTTCTTGTGCTCAGAGTACGCGTCTAGGAAATCGAGGAGTTTGTAGCCTACACACATCCTTCATTTGCCTGATGTTTTTTTTCATGACTATGTTGGATAGCCACGTGGTGTAGTGGACCCTCTAATGAATTTGGCCTCTCGTAGCTTAGTTGTTTCGGTCAGTGCTACTTGTTGTCGATCTTCTCCTGTCTTCCAACATCTTCGTGCAATAGGCTTGGCTTTGGGAAAGACGGATGGTCTGTGATAAACAAGGTTAGGGTCTATCCATGGCATGTTTGTTGCTTTCCATGCAAAGAGGTCAACACTTTGTCTGAGGATAATTTTTATTGCGATGACGGTGTCTTGGCTTATGATGCTTTTGCAAGTTGAGCTGGACCAAAGAGGTGTCCTCAGTGGGTAAAGGTCGTCAGTCCTCATCGGTGTCAAGGTTGAAGCCCTGGAGGAGAGTCATAATACCTTGAATGTTGCCGATGTGGTTCACGCTTATTAGGGCTTCTAGTAGCTTGTATAGTTTGAAGTTGAGACTTTTTATGTAACATTCTCGAGCTTTTTCTTGGTATGCATTTATTGTGTAATATCTCCACAGAAGAGGGGAACTTCACGACAGGTGAGGTATGGAGACAATAGGGCTAAGGGCATTTAAGGTTGATGCCCGAGGAGCACATTATAGGATGTATTAACATCAAAGAGTATGTACCTTACCTGTAGTGTTAGCGAAATCTTTCCTTATCCAAAGTGGTCATGAGCTCGATGTAGCCCCTTTTGTGGACCTGTTGTCCTACAAAGTTGACTAGAGGTTTTGGGTATGGTTTGATTAGGTCAGTCGAAATGTCAATCTTTTAAAGATGGACCAGTAAAGTATGTCGGTCGAGCCTCCTTGGTCGATGAGGATTTTTCAGACCATTGGGTCGCTCTGTTTGGTGCTGATGCTGGTGAAGTTGGTGTCCATGAAGGTGATGGGTGACATAGATTGGCCAGGGGTACCAGTTACTGTGTTGATGAATTGCACCTCCTCCTACGAATTCTTCGACAATGACATTGATGATTCCACGGACTTGTTTGGTTGTCTGAAGTTGGTCTTCCAATGGTGGGCGGTCAGTGTGCGGTTTCTCCATGTATTCATATCAGAACACATTGTCTTCTTAGTTTGAATGGTTTTGGGGTGACCACCGTGGTGTTTGTTGTGATATGACGAGCTTTGTTTGTGGACAAACCGATTGAGGCTTCCTTGCTGTACTAGTTCTTCCATGGTGTGGCCGTAATTATGGTGATATCTACAATGCTTGCTTTTGTCTGCTCCTTCATTTGATTGAGCTATTTGGGGGAGGCAGAGGATCTTAGTGTTGAATGCTTCCTCTAGGACTCTGGCTCTTAACTCTGTTAGTGGGGTGTAGGTGGTGTACTTAAGTTTGTTAGGGGGTCAACCCAAACACTTGAACCCCTTGTCTTGTGTGGGTCAATGGCGATCTACATCCCTATCTCAACGGTGTTATCAGTTCTGATCTTTTTACGCGTTGTGTGGAGGCCTTTAGCAGTTTGCGTCAGACTGATGCTTCCTCCACCTGGATGTTTTGAGGCCAATTCTAGGAACCCATCCATTGTCCTCAGTTGTTGTTTGGTTATATTATCAACAAATATTGCAGGCTTTAGGGCGCTGATGGGTGTGTATAGGCGACTCTAGGCTTTAGGTCTATGATCTGCTCTGTCATCTTCGAGAATCAGTCCATGAATGCGCACAATGATTCATCATCCTTTTGTTGGAGCCTAATAAGGACAATTGATGTGGTTTCATGTGGTCAACAAGTGGGATAACGTGCATTGAATTTCTCCACCAAGGTGTCAAATGAGTCAATTGTGTGTGGGGGGAGGCGCGTCCAGCAATTAAGGCCAATGCCTATGAGTGATGTTGAGAACATTCTGCATAGTGTTGGTCCTAGGGGGAAATCTAGAAGGGGGGTTGAATAGATTCACCAAATTATTTTTCAATAATTTTTATTCAACAGTATCAAAGTATTTTAAAAAACAGTCCCTTTTTGAAATTTTCAAAATCTACCTTCTTTTACAAAAATGGGTTTTTAAGAATTCAACCCTTTAGGCAGAGCACCAATAAATTCAATTGCTTCAATAATGATTTCAAATAAAGTAGCTGAGAAACTTGACAAGAATTATATTTAAAGTAATTCATATTAAAAGGAAAAAGTAGAAATAATAAAAATCAAACCCACAAAATATGGGTCAAAACCCAAATTCAAAGTCAAGAAAATATGTGTCAAGAATTAGATCAGTAGCAAGAAATCTAAATGAATCAAACGCAGTTGCAAAAATCCAAATGTTAGTGCTCCAAGAATTCAATAAAAGTTGAATTTAAAGAGTATAGAGAAAAGAGAATTTGTACCGTGATTTATACGAGTTCCGTCCAACTGACATACATCCAGTTTACAGACTTAGCCTTCCGCTAATCTGCTTTCCACTAAAATCTCAGTACATGCACACCACATATACAGATTTTAATCTTGGAAAGATTTAAATCACAAAAGAAGAGACTTCCTCTTGCACCCCACAAAAGTTTGTTACACCGTAACACCCCGTCACTCACAACGCCTCACTTGCAACACCCCACTGCAAGATTTTTCCACAATCTCAAGAACACCTCAAGAGATTGATTACCTAGTGCAAAAACACATATAGGGTACAGAACAATATCACTTGACGTGAATAATAACCAAATGGAAAGATTAGAACTCAATAGAGTCTCTTTCTTGAATCTTGAATTGGAAGCACTTTCAAACCATAAAAAATGGGTATGAATCTTGAAGAGAATTCTTAGAAGTCGTATGTGAGAAACAAACACTTGATTGGAATGTTCAAAAGTTGTTAAATATGTTTTCAAAATGTTTTTATATAAGTTTTTATGCAGGGTAATAAATTACCCACTTGATTACCTAATATCCTCCACAAAGCTGGACCAAAGTGCTTGTTCTCAGGAGTAATCGATTACTTATTTCAGGTAATCGATTACCACAGAGAGCATCAATTTCAGTTCTAAAAAATTCTCGTAGGGTAATTGATTACCATTTTTAGGTAATCGATTACCTTACCTAAAAATCTATTTTTGAAGCTTTTCTAGCACAATCCAAACTATGTAATCTATCCAAAACTATCCCAAACACATTATCAAGCCTATCTAAAACACACAATACAAGTATCACACCTATAAACGTGTTTGGTACCATAAAATTGATTTAAGATAAAAAACAAAGAGAGAAAATCAAAACTAAAACTTCACTAGTCTTTAATGAATTCCTTTGGTTCTAACACATAGAACACAATCATCGTTAGAATAAAGATTTACTTGGGTGAGTGTTAAAGATTTGTCGAGATCAATATTAAACAAAAATTAAATTTCGCCAATTTCGTAATACAAGGCACAACCTAGGTCATTTCTTGAAGATACAAATCATATATGGTTTAGATTTCATCAAACAATTAGAAAATATGAGGATTTTAATTGTATAAAATGAAAAAAGAAATTGTAAAGAACAAGACAAAGATTTAGAACAAAAAATAGAGAAAGAAAATATTGATTCGAGGTTCCTAGTGATACGCTTAAGTAATCACAATTCTAATATTCATGCGAAATCACATCAACACTCAAAGATAATTCAATCGAACCGGATTACGATCGCAATATCTAGATTCTCATAAATTTTCAGAAATCTAATCGATTGAATTAGATTCTCAATCGATCACCTAACCTCTTTCAATTCAAATTAATTGATCTGAATTGATCCCTAACCAATTAGTATCAAAACCCAATTGGAATTCCACACGAGATCGATTCAGATAAGAATTCACACTCTTATCGCACAATCACATTAGAGACACTAAAAAAGAACACAAAGCTTGTTTGAGAAGCTAGAAGATGGAGGAGAGAAAACGTGTGGAGCAAGCTAAATGAAATCTGAAACTCAAAATTAAAATGAGCAAAAGTTGTTACAAGAGGCTATTTATATTGTCTCACTAAAACTTGTAGAGGAAACTATCTAAAAAGGTCTGAACTAAATTGGGCTAAGACCAAAACGAAATTAGCCGAAAAATAGAAAATAAAACTAAAAATTAATATAAAATACAAAAAAATAAAAAACAGCTAGCTCAATGCAAAGTACAATCCAAGAAAGTCCATTAACCTGCAAAATAAGAGATAAAATATGAAAAAAGCACAAACGTGGTCCAAATATGAAAATGAATTAAAAAAGAAAATTAAGAAACAATTACAAAGTTAGAAGGACTAAAAATATAAAATATGTATAATAAAATGCTCTATTAGTGAGGAATACTTCTAAGTGGTCATCGAGGTTCGTTATGCCATTATAGGTCTTCATGGTGAGTGGTTTCCAACCCTACGGGAGGGGAGTCTTGAGGATTCCATTGACGAAGGGGTGTCTTTGACCCATGAATCCCGACACGTGCAACTGCGATTCTTCTAGGTCTTCTCCTTCTCAATGCATCTTGGCACGAGTCGACTCGTTGTCTGCCGTGTGGTTGTGGTGGTGTCTTAGATGTTGAATACGTCGAGTGCCTAGGTGGTACCTCTAGGGGTCAGATGCAGGGTATGCCAAGGTAACTTGAGGCTAGTTGGTATAATAAGTAATGTAGTGAGCATCCAAGCTGCTAACGCTTATGAATGTGTTTGACAAAACTAGTTGAAAAACTAACTGAAAGCTGAATAACTAATTGTAAGTGTTTGATAAAACTAGCTGATTAACTAACTGAAAAATTGTAAAATGACAAATAAAAACATCATTAGATCAACAATGAAGTTTTTAAAATGATTATAATATATTTTAATAATATTAATTAATTATATATTTAAATTATTATAATTATATATTTAAATTATAAATTATTATAATTATATATTTAAATTATAAATTTCTATAATAATATGTTTAAATTATAATTACATATTAAATAATAAATTAATATAATTAATATTTAAATTATAATTTATATAATTAAATATATAAATTTTAAATTACATATTTAAATTATAATTTTTTATAATTATATATTTATATTATAAATGACTATAATTACATTAATAAAAAAAAGATATTATATGATATAATGAGAAAAAATTAATGAAAATAGTGCATTAATCAATAAATAATAAAGATGTAAAAATAACACCACCTACTAACTAAGAACTGAAAATATAGGTTCTTTTCAAAAAACTATTTAAAGTAAAAATTTTTAAATTTTCAATATCTAAACAGAATTAAAACCATTTTATAATTTCACCCTTGAACTAATTGCAATAAGAAACTAAAATCACTCTTTATTTTATCAAAATAATTTAAGTATAACCATTAATATTGGAGTTTTCAATTGTGACAATGTCGGTGTTGGTTCTAAGCTTCTATCTGCATAGGTTGCACCTTTCTGCATGCGAAGAAGGCGTGGCAGTAGCACCCAAGAGCCTCTATTATTACCAACTCCACGTGGCATTTCCCAAACTCTACATTTCTCCTGAATTTACTACCCACCATATCCTAAATAATTCAATTGTGTCTACTACGTTTCCTCCTTTTGTGTTTCTACCAACAATTAATGCCATATTTATACTTCTGTACCCCCAATTGAAATTTATAAAACAAATAGTTTTGATTTCTATTATCTACCACAGCTACTCATATTGGAAAACATTTTTGACAATGTAAGACCGTTACGATTTTTTTTCTAAAATGATTATGAACCAGCACAAAAAACACTCTAAAAACTAAAACATGCAATTTTTTCATGTAATAGCTAAAACTAATAATTGGAGTACTAATAGTTTAAACAATTTGTTGCGGAGTACGCGGAAAAGGCACAATAATTATTAAGAAAGTAAACATCAAAAACTGAGATCAATAAAAACGTATATGTATGATGTTTCTACAAATAGCATTTCCAATTCTTATGTTGCAGCACTGCAGAGAGTGAATCCATCGTCACCACTCACCACACCGCCCCAACAACATAGACAGTACTGAAGCAATACCTGGTGCAATTACAACTCCATTTGATTTGGGTAAGTATGTTGATCATGGTTATTGTTTTTGTAGTGTACGATGTGTTTGGATGCTTAGTGTCTTAAATTAGTTTCTAGAATTTGATGATCTTTTCATCTCTGTAATTGCAATGTGGGTTTCGTACGGGATTTGGCGTTCTTCTTTTTGCCTATTTCTGTTAATTTTTCAGTCATTCTTTAATTCCGGGTCTTCATTGTTTGACAATTTGCCTGGAATTGATTTGAGATTTTGCTTCTCATTTTTGTCCTCTGCCCTGTTGATATTTTGCTTCGCCAAATCGCCTGTTTTTACATGCTGATTGAATTCAGCTGCGTGGAAATCACCCCCATTCTGCACCAAAATTCTGTTTCACAAAATGCAAAAGCACGCCCTACTTACTCAAAATTTTCCATACAAGAGGCAAGTGCTGAGTGGTAATTTAGTAAATCGCTAAATGCATGGGATAGGAGAGTTTTTACTCTATATACCTACACGTTTTTGTTTGCATTGTTGGACTGCCTATGGTTTACAATTCATAATTCCGTGTACTAAATTTCAAATAATTTTTCTTAATCTCTACCTATATTGGTCCACTGCTGTGGCTTCAAAAACAAAAATTATTCACTTTTTGTTCAAAAATGGACCTGGTTAGCTTCAAATTGTTGTTTTGCGGGCAATGCACCTGATGAAACCAGTTATCTATTTGTATTTTTTAGAAAATTTATTCTAGATAAGGTACCGAAATATGAGAAGTGATTTATGATCCAATCTTCAAACAATAATATTGATATTTGTTGCGGTTACATTCACTCTTCAGAAATTTATTTGTGAAATTCTGTTTGTGTGCTTTGTTTGATGCTCGAATGGATGAATATTTGTTTGTACTTTTATTAATAAGTATCCAAATTAATGTAAATTGGTGTAATAAATCAAAGACCCAATACTTGCAGGTACTGTTTTTGTGAATTATTAGTTAAACGAGCTCCTTTGTAACCATGAGTTTTGTCTTCCGAGGGAGTAGGGGAGATATTGAAAGTGGCTTTTCAGAATATGTTCCTGAAAGAACCTTGATGGTATGCTTAATATGTGTAATTGTCAGTCTGTGTGCTAGCTTTTCTTTTCACTCAATTCAGACTATACATAAGTGAACTGTAATTCGGGTGTTCTTTTTCTCTTTCTTCCTATCAGAGGGTCCATCCACCTCGGCCAGTTAATGGCAATTCTCTAGCTTTTCTTATCACAGGTAATGTAATCATTCCTGTATCTAATGCTTTGCTGCTTCTTATGAGTAAATTCTTAATCTGTATCTGGCGTGCTTTGGCAGTTATTTTGATATTCATGATATTAAACTCCCCTCAGATGTTGCATCATTTTTTGGTAAGTAATCGCTTAAAGAAATGCTAAATTTGATGTTGTCACAAATTTGCGTATTCTCATCTGCATTAAATTAATAAAATAATTGCTGGTACATATAATTTCAGCTCTGGGTGGTACTGGCTATCTTTGTGATGGCTACGAGTCTGAGGATGTATGCAACTTGTCAACAGCTTCAAGCACAGGCCAGGGCTCATGCTGCAGCTGCCTCTGGGTTGCTTGGCCATACTGAACTTCGTCTTCACATGCCTCCATCTATTGCAATTGCAACCAGAGGAAGATTGCAGGGACTTAGGCTTCAGCTTGCACTTCTTGATCGTGAATTTGATGAGCTGGGTATTGTGCTTCTGATTTTGGATGTGTATTTTGATATCTTTTAAGTTGCAAAGGCCTAAAGCAGGTGCTAAAAGCAAATGGAGGCTTATAAAGCTTTATTTTTTAAGATGATATCTTTTTCTTGATTTTGTGGCAGATTATGACACTTTGAGAGCTCTGGATTCTGATACTGCTTCTAGTACTCGCTCAATGACTGAGGAAGAGATAAATGCCTTGCCTATTCACACTTACAAAGTTCCAGTCCCACCAAAGTGAGTTCCGATGGTTTCGTAAAAACATAAATAATAATAATAATAATGAATCAGAACTCAGAAAAAAGGCTTGCTGTACATTCTTGCATTTTTTTTTGTTCTATTCTTCTTTTCCTCCAAATCAGTGTTTGGAGGGTCTCTCCTCCCTATTCTGCTTGTTCTATAGAACGCAGAAGGCACTAACTGCCAAATTATTGTTGTCATCAGTAATTTTATGAAGTCCATTTTGTTTTAGAAAATCATTGAATGTGGAGCATAAAACTTACTCCAAATAGAAGTGGGCTTGCCTTGGTGAAGCTGCTGACGATGGCTTTGCCAGAGTTGGGTGGAGATCAGCAATTGTGCCTAGGTAATAGAACAATGATCTTGAAGGGTTGGTTGACACTCATTGTGTACTAGTTGACCATTTGTGAGAAAGAGGCTGTTCTGTTATGACATTGCTTATTTAATAAAAGCTTATTGAGAAAAATGCACCTGTTAGTCTGTTTCTTATATATTTATTTATGTATTTTAGTGATCTCAACCCATGTTAAGTGGTTAAGAGGTTTAGATTTCTCCATTGTGTGAATGTGCATTTATGTAAAGAAGTGCTAAACCATAATAAATAAGTTGACACAATTTGTTATGTTAACAGAGGTGGCTCCGCATGTTTGGCATCATCTTCAGGTGCAGCTGAGGTAAATATTCATTATCTGTCCCTGCTTTTGGTTTGTTTAGTCTCGCTAGCCTAGATTGTATGATACGTACAGTTATCAAATCGTGAGTTAACTCATAAAATCATACGAGTTTATAAGTCTCTGACGAGTTAAATCTCATGTAAAATTGGAAGAGTAGTAAATTTGTAGTAAGTTCGGTAAAATCAAAGTAAACTGGTAAAATCGAAATAAACTCGTGAACAAATTTCTTGGGTATGTTTTTCTATGTTGACTTTAATTTTGAGTGTTTTGAATATAATTTATTCTTATGTCAAAAAAGGTTTTAAATTTTTTAGTGTTTCGACTTTAATTTCTACTTATTTGGAGTAATTTAGACTTATTATGTATTGAAAACTTTCAATTTTTATGTGATTTATAGTAATTTTTAATAAAGTAAACTCTTACAATTTTACGACTCGAGTTTACGAGTTGAATTTACTGAACTCTCACAAGTTTACGTAAACTCTTGGTTTAACTTTGATGATACGGTCTTTCATGGTAATAATAATGTACATGTATTGCTTGGGTGAAATCAAGACACAGCAAGAAGAAGCAGAGAGAAAAGCACTTGAACACAATGATCAACAAACTCGTGTCGTTGATAAAATGAGAGGCAAAGAGTTTATATAGAAACCAAAAGAAACAACAGCAAGGGAACCAAAGGTATAACTACCAAAAACAGAGACAAGCTATAACTAACTATGACTAACAATAACAGAAAACAAATCAGTTAATGGAAGTTATAATAGCTTGGCCACGTCAGCTTGTGTTTCTCATTAGATGACTGAGAGGTTGTACGCTTGGTTGTCAGCTTTATGCACTACTGGTGGTCTATATTGATGTGACTGCCTCTCATAAGTATTTTAGGCAATCCCCACGATATAGATTGCAAAATGTCTAATATTTAGCTGATGTGATGTCCTCTTCATTGATATGCTTTTGAAGAAACCAAATATGTATGCTTCTCTTTAGTGTATGATGATCATAGTATCTTTGCATAATTAAATAACGTGACTATGTTGTATATTTTTTACAAAAATCTGGGGAGAAACCCCCACCTGATGGCTTCCCCTACTTATCCTGAAAAGGGAATGCTTTTTATCCAATCAGATTAAACAAGAATCTGGAGGAACAGAGACAGGTATTAAAGGTCCAGAGGATGAGCTGACATGTACTATATGCTTGGAACAAGTTAAGAGGGGGGAGCTTATTCGTAGCTTGCCATGCTTGCATCAGGTTTGATCATTGTCTATCATTTTCTCCATTTTTTAAAAGTTATTTATCATTAATGGAGATCAGTAAAGTTATCTCAAATTGTCAGGTTTATTTTGTGATAATCTTTAAGCATTGCCATATTAAGATACAAAGCTGTAGGTTCCTTAGTTTTCTCGTCATGTCATATTCTAGTCAAATCCATTAGAACTAAAGCATTTGGGACTGCTAATTTCTATTCTTTTAATAATATTGGGGGGACTAATTCTTCATATCTCTTGAATATTTCTGTCAATATTTCTCATTGTTATTTTTCTGTTCTGGTGAAGCTTCTTCGGACCAGGCTCATGTGCATATATTTTTAACAACAAATGTCAATTAATCCACACTTCACCTCTAAAGTGTACCCCATTTCTGTTCTTGTCGGGCATGTGCTACTTTTTCACCAAACAGCTCTCCCCATTGTGCTTAATGGACTTATACACCCTCCATTTCAAATTAACTATCACGTTACGAATGTTGATTTATTTCAAAATATGTCTAATTAACCAGTTTTTCGCCCAACAGCTCTACTCAATGTGCTTAACGAACACATTCTCAATTTCAAATTCTCTATGACCTTAGGAAAACGTTGCTTTTATTTCAAAATATTTGTCACTCATTAATGTTTTTCTGCTGTGTCAGGTTTCTGCTAGTTCATGAATTATGTACATATGTTTTATGTGATCTTGACACTTATCAACAATTTTCAATCTACATTCCACACTTTACCACACTTTACCACACTTTACCTCTAAATTCATACCCCATGTAGGAGCCAAATCCTGAACAATGCAGTCAATATTGCTTATTGTTCATGTTTTGGTTCGGCTTGTGCTACTTTTTAACCGAGCAGTTCTCCTAGAAGAAATACTCCTTTCATTTTAAATTATCTATCACTTTAGGGATGTTGATATGTTTCAAAATATTTGTCACTTTAAAATATCATCAAGGAATTATTAATTTTTTGTCTCACCTGTCTCACAATTATTCAAACTCTTATAATAAGCGTAGTTTCAACGATCGAAGACTATTATGTCGTAGTAATTATATAATTAATACATTTTTTATGGTCTGTTATTTCCTTAATGATGACAAATTTGAAATTGAGGGAGTGACAATTAATACCTTGCCATACCGATGTTGTTTACGAAACTTCATTCATTTAAAAAAAAAATATTTTTGTTCTGGTCCATAAAAGATGCCCTCGTTGGGTCGTTATATATGTTTTGTTATATATGTTTTGATGGTGATTTAGGTGGTTTGCCTTTGGGATAGGTTTCTTTTATTGTTAAGAGGTATTTCACTATCTATTCAGGTTGGTTTGATAACCGTCCAGTAGTCCACACCTTTTCATCTAATAATCATTTGGAGTTATAGGTCAAGTTGAGATCTGTCCGACACACGTCGGGTTGGGTAGCCTGCGGTCCAGTTTTTATTTGTTTTAGAGCAACCCAATTTTTTACGATGTAGAAGAAAGCGGTAGATGTAATTCAGTAGGTGTTTTCAAATTTTAGTTTTGTTTTGTTATTAAAATTGCAGTTGTACATTGGTAACTAGTACCGACCTAATGTCAAATTTTATTCTACATATATGTTGTTGTGAGATGAAACTCCAATATTAGTTGAAAAATAACAGCAAAAGTATTAATAGACTGCACCTAAATGGTCGTTTGTTTAAACGAAGCATGATTGCTGCCACTTGGGTTGCAACTCATTCCTCCTTTACTTAAAAATGTGAATTGCGATTATATTACATCGCATAAATGATTAATTCGTTACCTTTTTAATTCAGTTTCATGCCAACTGCATTGATCCATGGCTTCGGCAACAGGGAACTTGTCCTGTATGCAAATTAAGGATAAGGTTAGGAAGTGAAGGAAACAGAGATAGCGAATCCGATGGTTCAGATATTGCGTAATCTGATGGTTCACAATTGACGTATGACTGTAAAATGCGTGATGTGATGCCTTGAGTATGTACGTATGTATATATTATTTACTATTGCCTATTGGTGTATATATTATAGAGATTGGCTTGAGCATATGATTGTAGTCCTCCCTTCACTTAAAAATGGAGTGTAACTATTCTCCTCCGTATCCCGGGATTTCTTAGATGTTCTCTCAGACATTATATTCATATATCAAAATATATAAATAAATAGCGTTTCAAATAGATCTTGTGAATCCATGAAGTCTGTAAGCAAATTTGATGCTAGTATCATGATGGCAAGTAGGATAAGTGATGGATATGGAGTACAGTATACATATTTATTTCAAACTCATAAAAACTATAAAAGCCGAAAACAGATTGGAATATCCACATTGGAGAGGACAAAGCGGCTATGCCAGTACAATTTTAAAACTGGAGAGTTGTTATATCGGTTAATTGATTGTTGTACTTGAGCAAAATTGTGTTACTGGGTACTGTTCTTTAGTTTTCCTTTTAATTTTTATCTATAAGAATTAAATCCAATTATCAGAAGATTTATAATAATTCATATAATCCTTTTGCGTGCTATTACGTAGTTATTAAAATGATATATATATATATATATAAAATAGAATAGAATACAATATAATGTTAGAACGTCTTTATATGAGAGAGGAAATTAACTTATTTCATAAATATAAAAACATCTTTAATACAGTGTTCAGTAAAGATCTTAAATCAAGATTTGAAATTTAAAAAATATTTATTGTTAAAGTAGAATTGAGATTTATAGGATGAAATCAAGATTTAAAATTTAAAAAATATTTATTGTTAAAGTAGAATTGAGATTTATAGGATGAAGATCCAAGTTTCTTACAAGATTTTGTAAGATCTATATAGAATATAAATGTGATATTTATTTCTTTTCTTTAATAAATATATATATCTTATTTTTTAAATGTACAGGTTCATTTTATTAACTATGTATTTTATTTTAAATATAATTTTATTTATTTTGATTTTTTTATTAATTTAATTTAATTAATTAATTTTATGTTTTAAAATAAATTTCATGTTTTGTTAAAAAATAAATTATAAATAAAATTTAAATCATGACCTTTATTGTATGATTTATACAAAATATCTTAAAATCCTAAACATGAGATATTCGTCTTTATTTAAATTTTAAACAATCTATCTTATGAGATTACACTAAAATAATAGTTTTCATCGTATATATCTATCTAAGATTTTATCATTGTTGATCTCTTATTCTTTATTATTGTAATAAGTAATTAGTTTTTATTAATCTTTAAATACATGAATGGTTAAGATGAAGTGAGTCTATTAAATTTGTTTTTATATCTTTATATATATATATATATGTCAGCCATCGCCTGTTGAAACATGTAATTTAATTTATAGTATTATTTAAGTAATGTATGATTCCAAATTTCCAATGATATAAATGTTATCATAAAAAAAATTATGCAGTCCACGTAACACTTTTTTTGAAAATATTTTATGACTTCGGCCTGATATAACGAGCTGCATGTTTTTAAATTAGAAGGCAAAAAGTTGTGTTGTAAGAATTGGATTCCACCAGACTGAAAACCACTCTAATAATCTATATGATCCGTATTGTAAGTCGACCAAATAAAAAATTGGTGTTGAAACCATAAAATTGGTAAATTAATCTGACTATTTATGGTTTGGTTAATTCATAATTGTTTTTTAAAATATTCAGATTTTGATAAATTCACCTCCCTTTTTTAAATTAATTCTATTTAATTTAAAAATTTTATGAAAAGAAATTAATATATCCATATGAGAATGTATTTAATAATTTTTTATAATTATATTCTTAATTAATTTTTTTTTATATCTTATGACTTATGATGTATGATTTATGATATTTTATGTTTTAATATTATGAATTTTGTGATATTTTTTGTTTAATATGGTTTAGCATAATTATTATAGTATATTAATAAATAAAACAATATTGTTCCTGTCTTCAAGAACAATATAAGAGTGCTCAGATTAGAATGAGGTTCGAGATGATGTCTTCTTGGTCAGAGATGGTCACTCCTCCTTATACTCTAGTCCAACAAGGAGTAACCTTCAAAAATCACTCTAATACTCAAGTCAGTATTCAACTAAGGTTAAATTGAAGTGTGTATAAGGTGTAATAAATGCATTTGTAACCACCCTTACCTATGGACTTACCAAGGTATTTATAGGCAAGGGTGCGTGCTTTGATCCATGGGCCTTGATTAGCAAGGGTCAATGATGGACTAATCATGTTTAAGCTGGTTAATTATTGATTTACACTAATCCGCCATGTTAATCCGTTATGTCTTTGTTGTAGTTGTTCTATGGAGTTGGGATCGAGATGACCTCGATCGCAGACCTCAAACCGGTATAGAGGCCCTCGAGGCTTACATGAGAATGTATGACTGGAGTGTTAGTCTTAAGTAGTTTCGTGTTAAGGTGAAATCAAAATTGCCCATTAGTGCGGGTGATGTGCTGAGTTGGTGTTGAGGTCGCCGATTGGTGGAGTTCTTATGCGAACATTAAATGTTGGATAACCATCAGGTGGCACGTGGCACAATATTAGTTGTAACATCCCAAATTTATATATACTATTTACACCATAAATTCTCTTAATGATTTAAATTACTATTATCTATATTTCCAAATACTGAGATAAAATTTCTATACATTATATTGAATATTAAAGCATACATTACAATACTTTCAAAGTTCAAAATAAAATATAACACAGTACGCACAATCTCAACTCATCCAATGAACCTCGTCGCTTGACGAGACCTAGGGTAGCTCATCTAGCGACAACTGTTCCCAACGAGACCCTGCAGATAGCAAAACCTCTACTACCAAAACCAACCAACTTCCTAATATATAACTCTATATTTTTATAGCATGCATACCAAAATTCATCTATCTCTTTACACCATCTTCACACAACTTCCATATAAAACATAGTGATCACGTAAACTTAACAAAAATGCCTCTAAATTTAAATAACAATATTTCTATCCAACTTTCTTATATACGTATTCAACAATAAAATAACTTTCTCTGAGACTTCCAGCTATAGTTCGACATACTTCACTCCAAAGCATCATGCCTCTCTGCATCATCACTACTATATACTTCCGTGCAAAGTACAATCATCACAATTATCAAAAAACACAAAAATTGCAAGGGTAAGCTTACATAATACGCAATATACCATTATATCAGTCATAAAGTGTGAAGGTTACATAACATTTATATTTAGTACCATCAACACAAGTTCACTAATAGTAAACAACCAATCAATAACTCTTATGTTTCACTTGAATATAAACACTCACAACCAATCAATAATACTTATGCCCCACCTGAACATAAACATTCACAACCAATTGATCACACTTACACTACACCTAAACATAAGCATTCACAACATTCAGCCGATGCTTTCCGAAAAGACTCACTACATTGAATTCAGATACCAAGGTAGTGACTCATCTGACTTCCCCTACACTCTACTATCTGACCCATCTGATAACTAGTTGAAGTCTGAGCATACTCATTGAATAACCAATTGATGCCTAGTGTATCATCACCCAAAATAAGGCCTTAATACTGTATCACGTTGTTATTCGAGTATAACTTATGGTGTATCATCACCCGACACAGGGCTCTAACACTAGTATATCATTGCCAGACACAGGACCCTAACACTACATCATCACCCAAAACAGGACGTTAGCACCAGGATCATTTAAACCTATCCACATCCTTAATTTAATGCATCACCTCAAGAGCTCTGTTTCCTCCTCGTAATAGTCTATAACAGAATTCATTAATACTCCTTATTAATGAATTACAATTTCCAATCATCTACAAACATAATTCCAACAACTCATCATTCACACACAATACACAATTTCACATATTACTCAAAGAATGCATCAACTCCACACATCATCATGCATTTAATACAACACCTCATCACTACACATCTATAACCAACACACACACCATCTCAAATAGCTCATTCATTCCATCAAAATATATGTTATCACACATCGCTCAATAATACAACTAACAAGCATGATATCCCAAATAGTTCAACTATGAAATCCAAATATACGTTATCTCAAATAACTCAAATCACATATAAACAAATACGCTAACTCAATTAGCTTCCATCACAATCAACAAATACACTAACTCATTTAGCTCAAATCAAAATAAAATTCACACTATCTTAAATAGATCAAAACATAATTAAAATACATGTTCTGTTAAATAGCTTAAAACATAGTCAAAATACTCGCTATCTCAAACAGCTCAAACCTCTCAACTACCAAATGACTTATCCATTAACAAAAATAAAAAAAAAAGGGTTTCCCTTACCTATTTCTCCACCCAAAATCCAATTAAAATAGAAGAGGAATAATCAACCGAAAAAATTACATAGGAACTTGACAAGAATCCTAATTTCAACACGAACCAAAGAAAATTAGAATTTTCAAAGGAATCCCTTTTTTAATGAAAATGAAAGATCGAAAACGATTAGAAAAGGTTTAGAGAAATACGATCAGACATACATATACTGATTACTTCTCAGAATCAGGAGCAATGGAAGAGACTACGTTTCATTCCATCAACAAAAGATCGTCCATGTGAGCCATAGTCCATCACAACAAAGAAGAACGAAATTTTGAAAGAATAAGAAAGGAAGAAAGGAAGGAAGAAAGTAGAAGAAAAAAGATGTTGGGGTGTATTTAGTAAGTTTCACTTGCTATTTACATCCCTTTTTTCCTTATTAAATAAATTTTCAAACTCTTTTTGAAATTTAGCTAAAACCTTCCAAAATAAAAAACAACAATAATTATTTTCACCTCCCTATTCTTCTACCATCAACCAAAAATAACCATAAAGCATTAACATCAATAATAAACTCACCACACCTCAATTCAATTAATAATTTAAGTAAAAACTTAAATCTAATTTCCTTCACTATATTAAATTAAATATAACTAAATATTTATTTTCCTTCCATAAATAACCTATTAAATAATATCGCTTGCTGGACCTGCATGAACGAAAGGCCTAAATGATTTGCCATATTGGGCCGCATGGACCGTATGCCTATAAATAGGAGAATGCCTATTGTGCATTGCACACATTCTTTCGATGAGATTTTGTCTCAGCTAATTTCGTCTTTGTACACCTGAAGTGTCGCGACCCAAGTTTTGTCTTTCTGCCTTAAGGTTTGTGCAATGTCTTCTTTGAGGTCTTCTATTCATATGTGTTTTACCAAGGAGTCCGAGTCTGAGAGCAGTTTTATCTCTAAAAAAATCTAAGTTAAGAGACTCAAGTAGTGTAGAGGTTTCTAGTAGGGAGCCAGTAGCACCGAGTTTGGTTGCAGAGCCCATAACGGTCGAGGCTGATGGCAAGGTGTTCTCGACTATGGATTACTCATGGGTGGATCCGACAGTTTTAGAGCACGAATTCGAAATCTGGAGGAATTGCGAGATGCAATGGGTGTTGGAAAATGTGGATCTTTTGGGGGATGATGGTTGTGAACTTTATTATGGTGGCTTGTTGCTGGTCTTCGAATCATATTTGTCACGGCTGAAAGGACGTAGGCGTCGAATTCTTCCTCATGTACGAGCTTCTTTTCACCAAATTCCATGTTTGGTTGCCGTTTAATGAGTTCACCATGTCAATGTTACAAGTCCTGGATGTGGCGCCAAAGCAACTCCACTCTAACGTATCTCTGCAAGCCTTCTTAGTTCTCTACAAGGCCCTCTACATCGAGCCTAACCCTAAAATATTATTGTATCATTATTGCATCCTTCTTAGTGAATTGCTGAGATGGGTCTTGTTGACCAGGCAACCCCAATTTTGCATCATTTCCCTGTACACTTCATCCTTGAAAGATTTTAAAGGGAGTTTCTTTAAAGTTTTGGTGGTTCAAAACGATCGTCATCACTTTTATAATAAGGACGAATGATTGAGGTTCCCTTCTATTAGAAATGGGAGCTTTAGGGTATAGCTTGTAGTCGAGGTCATCCATGTTGGATAACGACCTAAAATTGTTGTCGATCCTTAACAACCTTCCCCAATGTCTATCGATGAAGGACATTCTGGGTTTGGTGTTGTTGGTTGATTCTGGCCTGAATCTAGAATGTAAGTTTTCCTCCATTACTTGTATGCTTATATTAGATTTTTAACTTGGATGAACTTTGTTTATTAGTGTGCAAATCTTATGGACGAGAAGATTCCTCTAAACCCCCTATTCGATTTCAAGAACATTTGCTCTACTTGAGAATAGGAGAGCAAGAACAAAGAGGTAGACATCGGTGGGTCAGGCATTAGCAAACCTGACTTACTCCCACCTGTTCCAAAAAATAAAGGCAAGAGAAAGGTCACCACTGAGGCCCAACCAAATAAATGCGCCACTGAAGTGACTCTGGCAAACAAACGTGTTGTCAAACAAGCGTCGGTGACTAAGGAGCTTTCCATAAAAAATTCAAAGCAGAAAGCCAACTCCGATAAGAAGAAGGACTCAATCTACCGATTCCTAAGTGTGTATTAGGTTCACAAGCTACAAGCCTAGGCTTGGGTGCTCGGGAAAAGACTTATCCGGGAGGCAAAGAAGTCCAAAAACGTGGCCAAAATAAGGAAGGAGCTAGAGGACACCCAAGCATCCCTCTCCAAAACCTTAAATGCCTCGACTAAGTTGTCCGACTCCTGCACAAAGCTGACCCAAGAGAACGAAACTCTACGGATGAAGTTGAAGTCAGCGGAGGATAATCAGCTCTTCCTAAAACAATAATTGAAGAAGGATAAGAAGAAGGAAATCGAGTTAATCGTTGTGGAGAGAAGGGTGAATGACTTCAACTCGAAGGCGATGACGCTAGAGGAAGAGAAGGACAAACAGTTGTAGAGAAGGCCCTGCTCATTAAACAAGCACAAATGGATGTGGAGGAAAGCCACATTCAAGGCTTCAACAAGGTCATTTGTCAGGTTTTTGTTGTCTTCGACATCTTGGACATGCAATTTGATGTTGACAGTGACGTCTTCGAAGGCTGAATAGTGCTTGAGAAGGACATTCCTACTGCTGGAAATGTTAAGGTGCCTTTTCCTACTAAAGAGACTTGATCTGAAGTGCCTTATTCTGTCGATGACACTGTTGCCCCTTGACCTGATCCTGCTCGGTTGTAAATATAGATGCGCCTTAGTTTTTTTTTCTGGTCAACCTAATCTTATTTTGTAAATGGTGGCTACACAAGCCATCACTTGTAATTCTGTTGACTTTTTCCTAGATTCAGCCCACATTATCTAGACGAGATCCCCCTCTTTGAAACTCCTCGGCGTGACCTTGCTGTTGAATTTTCTTGTAGCCTTCCTCTTGGAAGCTTCCTCCCTTATGTGGGGTTTATCTTTGAGCTCTTGGACGAGTTCAAAGTCAACTAACATTTCTTGTTGGTTTCGGCTTGGGTCAAACAGCTTGCGGAGAAGTGTGGGTACCCCTAGTTCAACTAGAATAACATTATCTGTTTCGTAGAATAAGTTATATAGGGTTTCTTAGGTAATGGTTGTAACAACCCAATTTTCATAAATGAGGTATTTTAGTTATTTTAAATTAATTGAATTAGTTAATAGAAATTTAGTCATTTATTATAATTAATTATTTCAAAGAAACTAAAGTATATATATATATATATATATATATTATTAAAATAAAATAATAAAATAAATATTTTTCGAAACAATAATAATAAGGAGATGTATATTTTATATTATATATTTTTACTAGGAATTTGTTAAGGTGTTAAGTGAGAAGGTAAAGGAGTTGGATGGACTAGGCCCATTAGGGTTGTCATATGAGAAGGGAAAGAGGAGACATGACCACTCTTGCCTCATTTTTACTTTAGAGTTTCTTGAAGTTTGGGAAAAGAAAAAGAGAAGCCATAAAGAGAAAAAGGAAGAGAGAAAATTATTCCAATATAAACCCTATGCAGTTTTCATAATCTCATCACTGTGAATTCCTTAACCATTGGATCGGGCTTGAAATTGGACAGTATGTTTCAGATATGTGTATCTTTATTCTGACTATTTGGATCTGCATTTGGAGCTCTAGTTCGTGAGCAAATGACAGAGCAACAAAAACTCTATTTTGGAAAAAGGTTCGTTAGATTAGAAAAGAAAAATATTTGTTTATCTCTATTTCTTCATATGGGTAAGGGTTGGAGGGGTTATCTTTCATGTGTCATGTGTAGAGTAAAAGGGTAGTGAAGTAATTTCTAAACTTTGATTGGTTTCAATGTTGCATGTATGCTATTGAAAGGTTATGAACACCTGCAGCGAGTGCTGATAACATGTTTTGTGCATGATTGTGTAGACATATGTAATTGGAGATTTGTATTTATATAATGGGGTGGTTTTCCAAATTAGAATTTATGTGTGGTTGGTTTAATATAATAATTTATTTTGTTGATTGGGGATGTGTTTGAATGAGAAATAAGAGAAATTGAGATTTAGGTGTGGTTGACACTCATGAATAATTATTAGATGTGTATATTAATTTATTTTGTTAGATAATGGGAGTACATGTGCCCTATTGGATTATTAAGATGTAATAATTATGTTGGAATTTAGGTTTTTCCTTTTTATACCTTAGAGATTAGTACCCTTAAACAAAGTAATGGATAATATTGATTTGTCTCTTGTGTTAAAGTTGAGTTCTATATAAGAAATAGGGTGGTGGAGGTGAACCCTAAGTCTTCCTATCATTTAAAGTTTCATGTATTTATGCAATTGATTAGTTTGTTTGTTTCTATGAATGCTTCTGATTATTAAACAGTGAAGAACTTAATCATATTATTGATTAATGGGATAGTTGAGTAAATGCTTTGTTATTTGAACCATTCTGCATACCTAAAGGAGTAGATGTTAGGTGTTGAATGTTTTCTTCCATTGAGAGGATTGATAGAAAAATAATGATTATCACTACAATTGTAAGGTGTGTTGTTAATAAAAAAAAAAAGACATAGAAGTAGAATGCTTAAGGGTTTGGAGATAGAACATACCTTAGTGTTGTATATTTTAGGAAACTTATAAGTTGAATATTTTTTATTTGAAAAGTTTTGTATGAACATACCTTAGTGTTTTTGTAATATCTTTTTCTGTGGTTAACCAAATTGAGTTTTTTTTGTTGTTGTAGAAAATAAACATTTGAGGCTATATTTTAGGCTCAAGAATCACATAGAAATGTTAAGAATTGACCGAGTTATAAGTTGAGTGTTTACACTAGTGAGCGAAACACATGTTTATGTGTTGTAAGCCCTATGACGTGACCTAAACGACCTCACTAGGTTTGATGTTCTTCATGAAAGTTGCAGCCTTATATGTTAGGTTTCAATTGGAGTTAGAACCACTAAAAAAGGATGTATATAACTTAAATTATGAATAAATTACTAAGTAAAAGTCAAACTATCACATTTGGGGTTAATAGTTGCGAGTTTATAATTTTTAAAAATAGTGGATGATAAAAACAACTATGGACATCAACATAAAATTTTTAGGTAAATGTATTATGTTTCTAATAAAAAGAGTAAGGTTAGAAGGGATAGTGCGAGTTGTAATGGTGTTGATTGTTGTGATGTGAAATATTGTGGTGTATCTTATAATTATGAGTTTCGTGAATGATTAAATGTTTGAAAGTTGTTTGGGGAGCATGGATTAAGGATTTGACTCACTGTATGATATTTGTGTTGATTACAGTTGAGTGTATACTGTGTTGATGATCGAGAATAGTCAGAGTCTGTGTCTAATGATGTGTCATCCCAACTGCGGTTGAGGGTGAATTATTATTATGTTATTAGATTATTTTATTGTATCTTATAATTAGGAGTGTGGTGAATGATTGAATGTTTAAAAGTCGTTGAGATGTGTGAATTGGAGATTTGTTTCACTGTGTGATGTTGATGTTGATTTCAACTGGACATATAGTGTGTTAATGATGATGGTCATGGTGTACCTGATGAGGTGTCATCCAAATTGCGGTTGGGGATGGTATTTAATGACTTGATTAAACATTTATGTTGTGATTTATATTAATGATGATGGTAGGGTGTGCCTAACAAGGTTTCATCCCAACTGCGCTTGGGGGTGGAGTGTGATGATATGATTAAATGTTAGCATTATGGTTTATGTTGTAGGTGAGGTGATGTATGAATATGACAATTGAAGAAGTTTTGTAAGGATCGCCCATTATGTGGTGCTCAGGATCAGATTACTTGGGTTGTTTTGCATTACACGGTTAAACCTACGTGTTACTAGCGTAGAAGAGGATTCACTTTGGGTGGCCTATGGTGAAACGGTTGTATCTACGTGTTACTGGCATAGAAGAGAACCATTTTAGGCATGTATCTGAGAGAGCATGCATGAGTGTGATAGCCGAAGAAGTTTTATAAGGATCGTCCATTGTGTGGTGTTTTAGACCAAACTTTAATTGTATCTACATGTTATTGGAGTAGAAAAAGATTTGCTTCGGATGGACCTACGATGAAATGGTTATACCTACGTGTTATTGGTGTAGACAAGGATCGCTTTGAGCGTGTACCTGAGAGAGCATGCATGAGCATCATTAGCATGAATGAATTTATGTATGTGGATATATATATTCTTCATGGGTGTGGAATGAATTCATATGTCTATTTTTTATACTTTAGTTGACTATCCATTCTCTTTATAGGTGTCTTAACATGCATGATACATATTATCACCCTTTGTTATTTATTGTTGCATTTTGTTTGCGTTAAATGTCATTTTTAGGTGTGCAAGATCATGGTGATATTGTTGGTGATAAAAGATTCAACTTTTCTTTAACTTTCCATTGGATGCTCTAATTAGGTGTAACCTTAGACTAGGGAGAATTATTTACTATTTTTTTGTTATGAAGATGAATTATTCAATATTTCAATGAGTTTTAGTAATTGAGAATCTTGTAAAGTTTAATGTATTTACTTGTATGCTATGTTTTATTATATTATAATTTTTTGAAAAAAGTGTATATTGGGAATGTAAATCCTTTTACCAAAACGCAAAGTCTACTATTATAATAATAACAATTTTTTTTGTTATTTTTTTAATTAATGAATAAATTGTTTGCAGGTAGAAGGGTGTTACAGTGATTTGCAGAGTGCATCTATAAGCCCATAACACCTCAACTAAGTTCTTGCCCCACTTCTCTTTGGATACTCCCAATCTCTTTCTCAACTTGGTAAGTATAACTTTATTGGATGTTTCTGCCTGACTGTTGGTTTGTAGATGTTTTACCGAGGTGTTCGCAAGCTGTATGGAGAAGTTTTCTAAAAACTCTTCAAAATTTTTGTCTATAAATTGTCTTCCATTATTAGTGATGACTGTATAGGGTATCCCGAATCTGCATATGATTCTCTAGAGAAATTTTTTCACATTTGCTGTCGAGATCTTGGCTAACGGTTCAGCCTCTATCCACTTCGTAAAGTAATCGATCCCGACAACCAAAAACTTGCACTGTCCTTTAGGTGTGGGAATAACTCCAATATATCCAAACCCCGTATGGCAAAGGGCTAGGGAGAAACCAGGCTTCAAATTTCATCAGGCGGAGTTCATATCAAATTATTGTGTTCGTAACATTTCTTAACATAAACTTCAACATCTTTCTTTAGTGTAGGCCAGTAGTATCCTGCTCTCATTACCTTAGCTACTAGAGTATATGCTCCAGAATGAATACATATATTCCATCATGCAACTCTTCCAGAACATAGGCTCTTTGTGTCGAGGTTAAGCACTTTAAGAGTGATGCTGAGTAGCCCCTTTTAAATAGCTCATCTCCTATGATTAGGAACCTTGTTGACTTTGCTCGTAGAGCTTTTGCTTCCTTCTAATCAGTGGGTTTTTCCCTTTTCTAAATATAGGCTCTAATACTTGGGCCCTTTTAGCGTTTGCTATATGACCGATCTGTGATGTCTAGGCTTCGTCGTGCTCGCCAATTTGGCTAACAAGTCTACTCACTTGTTGCTTTCCTTCAAGATGTGCTTGATGATGACTTCAAAAAATTATTGTTTCAAGTTCAATAACTTATGATAATACTGCAGAAGGAAACGGTCATTAACTTGGTATTCTCCATTCAATTGAGACACTCTTAGCTAGGAGTTACTTCAGCATCTTACTTCTTCAGCTCCCATCTCCTTTACCAAGGTAAGCCTAGTAATTAGGGCTTCATACTCTGCTTAATTATTGGATGCACGAAAGTTAAACTTTAAAGATTGTTCTAAAATAATGTTATTATGGCTTTCGAGGATAATTTCAGCTCCACTTCCTTGTCTGTTTGACGATCTATCAACATATAGTGTCTATTGTGACTTGATCTCAATTATGGAGGGCAATTCATTTATGAAATTGGCAAGACATTGGGCTTTGATAACTCTTCTTGGTTCAAAGCCAAGCTTGAACTCAAACAGTTCCACCAACCAAGAGATAAGTCTTCCAACGAGCTTAGGTTTCTAGAGGAGCTTTGCCATTAAGTAGTCAGTCTTTACTAGTGTCAGGACAAGTTTTTTGATCGTTTAATAGTGAGTTTCCGAGCCATAAAGAGTGTGACTAATGTAATATACTGTCTCTTAATTAAAAGAGTGCTCTTGAACTATCACAACATTGATTTCTTCATTTGAGACGGAAATATAGAGGAGAAGATCTTTTCCGACTTCGGACTTTTAGAGTATAGGAGGTGCAGCCAAATGCCCTTTCAGATCTCGTAAACTAGCTTCGCACTCCTAGGTCCACTCAAACTTGTCACTTTTACACAATAGTTTGGTCATTGGTCTCGTATTCTCAGCCAACTTCAATAAGAACCTTAACAATGACGCCAATCTCCCTACTAGTCTTTGTACTTCTTTTTTATCTAGGGACTTCTTATGTCAAGGACAACTCAACATTTTTCAGGATTTTCCTCAGCACCTCTCAGCAATAGCATGAAGCTTAGGAACTTTGCACCCTTCACCCCAAAAATGCACTTGTCGGCATTAAGTTGCATGCTGTATTTTTGAAGCAAGGCAAACGTTTCTTCAAGGTTGATATTGTGATTTTGGAAATTCTCATATTTGATCACCATATCATCTACATATACTTTTATTCTTGCTGATCTGATCTCGGAACACTTTGTCCATCAACCATCAGTAGTTGCTCCAATATTCTTCAGCTCAAAGGGCATCATATGATAATAATAATTTGCATTTTCCATGATAAAGTCGGTCTTATCTTTGTCAGGAGGGAACGTCCGAATTTTATTGTATGCAGAATATGCATCAAGGACGCTCAAAACTTGGTGTCTAGTGGCACCATCAATAAGTCGGTTAATGCTGAACAAAGGATAACAGTCTTTAGGATAGGTCTTGTTAAAGTCTGTATAGTCAGTATGCATGCACCATTTACCATTCGGCTTGACAACCATAAATACATTTGTGAGCCACGTTGCATACAAGATTTCTTGGATGAACCCAACTTTCAAGAGTTTATTAACTTACACCATGCTACTTTTCTTTTCGCTTCACCTACTTTTCTCTTCTTCTGGGAGATAGATTTAGCTTGTGAGCATACAAATAACTTATGGCATAGAATCTTAGGATCAATTTCTGGCATTTCAGCAGTTGTCCATGCGAAGAGGTCAACATTTTTATTAAGGGCATTATGGATCAAAGTCTTGCCTTTTTGGGTCAATTCTACCCTTATGTTGGTTGTTTGGTCTTCTCCTTTTAGCAAGAAGGATTGGGTGCTCTCAACTGGCTCAACCCTAGTGGTATCTTCAACTCTGGGATCTAAGTCTACCATTGAAACCATATCAACTTGTGGTCTCTTCGGCAGGTTCAAAGGGTTATTCATTGGGAGCATCTTCAAGTTGGTAAGGTAACATTCTCGAGCTATTTTTTGGTCTACATGGACATTTATAATATCTCCCTTGGTTGAGAAGAACTTCATAGCGAGATGGGGTGTCGAAACTATGGCTTTGAGCTTGTTAAAAGATGGTCTTCTTAACAGAATGTTGTAAGAGGTGTTGACATTCACTATGATATAGTGAACTAGGATGGTCTTGTAATCTCAGCCACCTATAGCAAACTTTGTATATAAATCCACATAACCCCGGATATCATCTCGCTCCCTTAAAAATCCTACTAACTAGTCATTTAATGGATGAATTGAGGTCTTTGGAATCCTAAGTTGTTTGAAGGTTGACCAATACAGTACATTGGCGGAGCTGCCTTGATCTACGAGCATTTTTTGGACTGCAAAATTGGCTACCTCCACAGTTATCACCATTGGATTGTCTTGCAGTAGATCTATGCCTTGAAAATCCTTATCAGTGAAGGTGATGGTCAAATAATGCGATCGATGCCAAGATAAGCCCAGGGAGACAACATTTACATTTTGAATGGCTCACAAGTGCCTCTTTCGAGCCGAATTGCTCACTCCTCGTCCAACAAATTCACCAGCTATAGTATTAATTACCCTTTTTAAAGGGGGGTAAGCTTGTGGTACTTGGTGATCATCCTTTCATTCTCAGTCCCGAGATCTCACTTCTTCTCGAGGTTTATCTGTCCTTGACTTTTGGCGGTTGTCTCTGCGTTCTTCTCTAACTTGGTTGTCTCAATTGACAAATGTTCTCAAGTGTCCTACTTGGATTAACTTTTAGGGCGAGGCATTCATCAGTAGTATGCCCATAATTTTGGCGATATTGGCAATGTTTAGTGCGATCAACATTCTGCGGAGTAGGAAGCTTCTTTAGAGTACGAATAAGCTCAAAAGCAAGATCTTCATCCAATATCCTGGCCCTATTCCTGACCAGCAGGGTGTAATGAGTGAATCGGGAGGTCTAGGATTGCAAGAACAATCTCTCTTTCTCTTTCCCTCTTGTCATCATTTCGGTCTTTCTCAGACTACTCGACTCGAGTCTGATTACGAAATTCAACAAGCTCCTCTATTTGCATGAACTTAGCTACTTTCTTTCTCAACTTGTCCATGCTTGTGGTCAACTTCTTGCAAAGACTATCCGCAAATTTTCCCAGCTGGAGTATCGTAACCATGTGATGGAGAGTGACTTTGGGGTCGAAGTTTCTCACGCTCATGGCAACCCTTCTAAATCGATCCATGAATGCCCTCATTGGCTCCTTCTTCTCCTGCTTCACACTGACAAGTGCGATGGAGGTAAGGTGATGAGATTGACTAGTCGCAGACTAGATTCCAAACTTGGTAGTCAAAGTTTGAAAACAGTCAACAAAATTATGCGAGAGTCTGGTAAACCAACTTAATACCCTCTTTTCAGCAAAGTCAGGAATACTCTACACTAAATGACATCATCCATGGTGTACAACAAAGTCGATTCAACCATTAGTTCTATAACAATTGAATCAGTAAATCGTGATAAGTGCTTTCACTTATTCGATCACCGGCCCAATTTTAAAAATGTTTGCAAAAAGCATCACATTTTTTCTTAATCAAAAGTATTAAATCCAATCTCTATAAAGCTTAGGGGATAAACAAAATCGACAACTTAGCAACCAAGCATATATATAGAGAGAGATCTTGGCTGACTTTTTGTTTTTATATAGTTAGATTGTATAAATTTAAAATGATGTATCATATTTATATTTAACTTATCTTGTTTTAGTTAATTAGTTTTGAACATTAAAAGATTATGAAATTCATTTTATTTATTAATGTTGATTAAAATTTTATTTCTTTTCTAAGGAAAAGTTTGTTTTAAAATCATATTAGATAAAAACTCAATCCATCATTACGAGTTTGAAATGAATGAAATTTATTTATTTTCTTTTTATATGTTAAATGTTAGTTAAATATGTTAGTTTTGGTTAGTAGAAGGATTCAAACGTATGACATCTCTCTTCCCATTTCCCTACTTTACCACGTCTCAATCTTATAACTCCAATAAAACTTATTTGTTGATGAAGAAACTTGTCTACAATAATGCAGTCCAATGCTAGATATGAGTTTACAATGAATGCAATTTTTTGGTAGCTAAAATGGTGTAGAGTTCTATATATGGTATGTCTTAAAAAATTTAATTAGGGAGAGAAAGGTAGCTAAAAAGGATTGAACCTAATGCATCTTATAGTTGGCCTTCCTTTTCTCTAATGCCTGATTTTTAATGTTATACAAATTACATATTTGGAGTCATCTTAAAGAAACAAATAAATGAATTGAAGTGACTAATTTTATTGACTCGATAGATATACAGTGATGAAGTTTTCATAGCATGCTTCAATTTCTATGCATAACTTTGTGGATGGAACCTATAAATATTGAATAGTAGTATTTGCGAGAGAGATATAAATGACCCTTCGCAGAATACGGAGTCAAATTCTTAAAATCTTCCTAATTGAATTGACTTCTTCCTCTTTAACTGTAAGTTAAAATTCAGTTATTTGCTAATGAAAGGTGAGAATTCTGTGGGTTCCAGAAGAGAAGAGATATGTATTTGAAAAGCCCAGTTTTCATCAAAGCTCGTAAATTGTTGTCAGTGTAGCTTTGTAATTAATCTTTCTATATTAGTGATTAAGCCTAGACAGAGACGATGATCCTATACTTAATTAACCGAGAACCTAATCTCTGCTTGATTATCTTTCCTTTTTTTACTAACTTGGTGGATCAAATGTCATTCTCCTTCTTTTTGGCTTTAACTCACTCACTTACGGTACTGTTTAGTTGAGAAGTGTGCCATCACCAACCAATTAAGCCTTAGGTGAAAAGGAGATTATTAATGTGATAATTGTGATTTTTTTAGAAGGATTTGTAAAGTCTGAGTGTGGCTTAGTTAGCAAGCCTTAACGGTTGATTTGAAAATGGCAAAAAACGCACTTTTCCTATTACTTTTCTAACCAAGTTAACTACGTGGCAATACCTGAGTCTGCAAACTATCCTTCTACCAAATTATTAACATTTACAATACGTCCGCACTAACTGTAAATTCCCACAAATTCCATAATTATCAATGTAAAACTGCTTTAAAAAAAATAAACAGTATAAACCTTGAAATACTGTCTGATTCTGTTTTACCACTTTCAAATTAATCAAACTTATTTTCTTTTTTCTAGATTATAAGATTAGTCAATAATAAAGTTCTAAAATGAGAGAGAAGTGTTGATTTTGAATCTCCATACTAACAATTACAGTTTTGTTTAAAAAAAACTCATTAACTTTTTTTGTTAGTCTCAAAGCGATGGTTAACACTTTTAGTGGAACCTAAACACGCGTGTGTTTGTACGTAAGTTTACAAACATAATATAAATTGTATAAAATTGGTTTTACACTCAAGTCTCAACATAGTTTTTTTCACTCAAAAGTTAATTATTGCTCTTTACAAAACCCAAGTTTGCATTTGTTTTCCAGACAGTATTAACATAATAATAGCGGCACGTTAACTTTTTGAACGTGATTTTAGGTGCCTAAGCACAAGTCCGCACAGATTATTAATAGGAAAATTATTTTTAGACATTCAATATGTCATTAGTGTAAAAAAGTCTGAATAGCCCAAGTTGGGTGCACGTGGAAAAGAAACTTGTAATTAGGGAGTAAGAAATGGGGCACGTAATTGACACAACATGTAAAATTAAGTATATTAACGTTAGTGACACTCCAAAGTATAAGAAAAATGGGGCCATACGGAGTAGGTAAAAGTCAATCCTCTTCTGGTATGCTTTGTTCTGAAACATGGACACACTGATAGGATAAATCTATTCGACCAAACATTAATTTGTAGATTGTATCTCTGTCGCTATATATACAAGCAAGTTTAAAATGAAGTGCATTGCCTCTTATCATCCAAACTTACTCACTCAGGTCTACGGCCTAAAACACAATGTTGGTGCAGAACAAAATGACCACTACTGTTCTTTCATCACCTGTACTTTCTTTGGTATTCCTCTTTGCCACCAGCTTCCTCTGCTCTTTTTCCCAACTTGTTATTGCCACTTCAACGCATGAAAGTGTTACAAGGCACTACAAGTTTGATGTAAGCATTATATACACATCTGTACATGCATTTCTAAAGTGAATGTTACATGTATATAGTGAGAGGTCCAAAGTGAAATAAGATAATCTTAAACCATTTAATGCAGCTAAACTTTATAAACTAGCCTAATGCCTACCAAGTTGTATGTCTTTGTGCAGAAAAAAGAGTGACATATATCCATATACGTGAATCAATTTATTAATATTTTTGTAGATAAGATTGAGAAACGTTACGAGGCTGTGCCACACAAAGAGCATCGTTACCGTGAACGGGAAGTTCCCCGGGCCTCGAGTTGTTGCAAGAGAAGGTGACAGAATAGTGGTAAAAGTGGTTAATCATGTTCCCAACAATGTCAGCATACACTGGTATGATCTTAATTTTCTTAACAAATAATTTTGCATTACTTATTCTTTGCCCATGCGAAAAGCCTATTTAACAAAATAATATATAAGCTTTTTTCCATGGTATATGTATTGCATCTAGTAGCTAGGGTATGTCCATGCACATGCAATGGATTATTATGTGGCTAGCAATAGTAAGTAACGTATATATCCTATTGACAATAATGGTTTGGATGACAACAAAAACAGGCATGGAGTGAGACAGCTTCGAAGTGGATGGGCAGATGGTCCATCTTACATAACTCAATGCCCCATTCAAACTGGTCAGAGTTATGTGTATAACTTCACCGTTGTTGGACAAAGAGGAACCCTCTTCTGGCATGCTCACTTTTCATGGTTAAGAGCCACTCTCTATGGACCCCTAATTCTCCTCCCTAGGCGCAACGAATCTTACCCTTTTGAAAAACCCTACAAGGAAATTCCCATCCTCTTCGGTACATGCCTCAAACCATCATCAACATACAATAATACACATTTCTCTAATTTAATTTTACAGTATCATATATATTTTTTAAATGAACGGATAATGAAGAAAAAGCTCTCTGATCTGTATTACTTTATTAAAACATATAGGTGAGTGGTGGAACGCGGATCCAGAGGCTGTTATTGCACAAGCCCTTCAGACAGGGGCTGGCCCAAATGTCTCTGATGCCTACACTTTTAACGGACTTCCTGGTCCCCTCTACAATTGCTCCAAAAACGGTAATAGCTTGTTGAATCTACATTAGCAAACTGTGTTGTAAATTATTATTTATGAAATTGGTAATTATTTAGGGAGTAGGAGTACTAACAATTGGTTTTGATATGCATGGTGGACAGAGAGAAACAAAGACACGTTGAGGTTAAGGGTGAAACCAGGAAAGACATATCTTCTCCGTTTGATCAATGCTGCACTCAATGACGAGCTCTTTTTTAGCATCGCAAATCACACTTTAGTAACAGTTGAAGCTGATGCTTCTTACGTTAAACCCTTCGAGTCAGATATCTTAGTCCTAGGTCCAGGACAAACTTCAAACGTTCTTTTAAAGACAAAACCTGAGTACCCGAACGCCTCTTTCTTAATGCTAGCAAGACCATATTTCACTGGCATTGGCACTTTCGATAATACCACTGTTGCTGGCATTCTAGAGTACAAGAATCCACTTCCCCCACAAAATATTCCTACTTTGAAACCCTCTCTTCCAGCCATCAACGACACTTCCTCCGTTGCCAACTTCACAAGCAAATTTCGCAGTTTGAACACTGCCAAGGTGCCTCAAACAGTAGACAGGAGGTTTTTCTTCACTGTTGGACTAGGGACAAATCCTTGCCCCGAAAACCAAACATGTCAAGGACCAAACAACAGTTCAAAATTTGCAGCCTCGATGAACAACTTATCCTTCACTCTTCCTTCTATAGCACTTCTTGAGCAACACTTCTTTGGGCAGGCTAATAATGGAATTTACACCACTGATTTCCCTGCCATGCCACTCATGCCATTCAACTACACAGGGACCCCACCCAACAACACAAGGGTCAGTAATGGAACCAAGACTGTGGTGGTACCCTTTAACACAAGCGTCCAACTGGTGCTTCAGGACACTAACATTTTGGGAGCTGAGAGCCATCCTCTGCACCTTCATGGCTATAATTTCTATGTTGTGGGTCAGGGCTTTGGGAACTTTGATCCTAACACTGACCCTACAAAATTCAATCTGATTGACCCTGTTGAAAGGAACACTGTTGGTGTGCCCTCTGGTGGTTGGGTTGCAATCAGATTCCTTGCTGACAACCCAGGTGACACTCAATTCTGACATATCATTCATACCTACTTAGCTACCCCCATACTCCTTCATAAACCTTAACATAAATTAGTGAACTACTCATTTTTATTTATTTATTTATATAACAAATAGAGAACATATTTTCGTATGTGTGTCCTGTTTGAGATGCACATTTACCTAATGCAGGTGTTTGGCTGATGCACTGCCACTTTGATGTCCACCTGAGTTGGGGATTGAGGATGGCTTGGATTGTTGAGGATGGGAAGCTCCCTAATCAGAAGTTGCCTCCTCCACCAGCTGATCTCCCTAAATGTTGATTCATCATTCTCTTCCAATAACTTTTTTCACACCATTTCATTTTCATCCATCCGGATTTTTGGTTTCCCGAGTGAAGAGTCACCACTCATCAGCGTTGCAATTTCAGATTTTCTTTCTTTGTATCAATCTCACACAATCACTTTCAATATAAATGTACTTCCTTTTTCAAATTTAATAATATAATAATGTTTCTCATTTCCTCATATTTTCTTGTTCGCTTTGTCAAGTGCGTATCCTAACAATGGCTATAGCCAGCTACCTCGTTCATGGTCATGTTCATGTTGACAATCCTTCATTTTCTTTTCACAACTCAGGGCAACCACATCACCCCTTGTGGATCACCAGTCTATATACAAAATTAAAATGGTTAAAAATTAATATAATACACTTGTAATATTTATATACAAAAATAACATCATAAAAATTAAAACAAATTCATTTAAATTTTCTTCTAAAAAATAAACCTAAGCGAGTGAAATTAAATTAAGGGTTTGAACAGTTATTTTTAATTTGTCAGTTAAATCAATTCAATCCAGTTCCCCAACAATTGCCCCCAGTCATCATCAAGTTTGGACCATAAGTCCTATGTGATAGAACAATATCATTCAACAATTTAGCCGATAGTTATATCAAACTATCTGGAGCTAGTCTTGAAATGAATTGTTGGTCATTTTTTAATAAGATATTTTGTATAAGGTTATGTCACTTGAGTCTCTCACGAGAATATAGATTAAACTCGTAAATTCCTTTACTTTATATAAAATTAATAAAATATTTATAAATAACATACTAATTAAACATTAAAATAACATAAGAAATTAAAATAATAAATCACAAATTTCACAATAATTAAATAATTATGTTTATAACAATATATCACTATTAGGTAATAACTTGCGAAAATGATAATAACAGTAAAACATTATCATTCATGTTGGTATTGTTAGAAAACGAGTATATTTTTTTATTCATGAATGAGAGACTAAATAGAAGTATATTAAATTTTAAACACATAGAAAATAATTCAATTTGTACTTGATAGTAAACTCAAAAGTTATAGAGTTGGAATAGAGTCTACCAAGTTTACTTAAAGATTACTGAGTAAGTATTAAAAGGGTTAGCTTTAGAGTTTAGTAACCATAATTTTATAATTTTTATTATATTTATTTATTCTTTTTAAGACTTTGAGTATATTTTAGCTTCTTTTTAGGAAAATTGGATAATCATTTATAAATTTTTCCTCTTACATCTTTTAAATTTTCAAATATTTTAATATTTATTAACTTTCAAGAGTGAGAGTAAATTGATACATTAATAGTATCTTTTAAAGTCAATAAAATTAACTAGTGTCTTATAAAAAATTCAGAACGAGTACTAAGTATCCCTTATTTTAACCAATTTTCATTTGACATGTTATTAACTCCTTTACTATGTATAGTGCATTTTATAAGGCATAATAAGGAATTATTAGGACTTTTATAGGACATTTTATAATTTTTATAAAATATTAATCGATAATTATTTTTCTTATTTTTCATGTTAAGTATTTATGCTTTTTTGAAAAAAACTGAGAATTTATTCATAAATGTTAAATATCACTTTTCAAACTCTTAACCGTAGTGTTATTTATCAATTTTTAAGGACATTAAATAGGGATAAAATTGGTAAATTAATAATATTTTTTTAAAAAAATTAATAACTACTATAACTGCTTTATGTCCAAAGTGTTTTATATAAATATCAAATTAAAAAAAAATCCATGTCATATGAAAATTATTCAAGACTATATAGTCTTTTTAGAGGACCAAGAATAGTTTTACATCAAGTATTAGTTTATCCCACTTTTTAAATCCTCTCCAAACATATTTCTTTCAAGCTTTTTTGCAGGAAAATTAATTCATCAAAGTATATTGATATCAATCATAATTATTGATTAATCTTACTGAATATTTTACCAAACCTATTTCCGTCAACCAATTTTGTAATTGGAGATCTCACTCAACTAGTAACAAAGGCAATGTATATAGGTGAAGAAAATTTTCCATCTTATAAATTAATTTTATAGGATTGAGATACACTCAAACTCAATTTAATTTGATATTAAAATCTATATTAGAATTATGAAGTGGTTCACTATTATAACTTTATGTCCAATCTTATAAATATGTCACTAGATAGGTCATTGAAGATATTAAATTAACCAATAATAGAAGAAGATCCAAATTTTAATATTTAAATTTATGATTATTTGATCTCACGATTGTTATATTAATCAATACAAAAGGATTTAAAAAATATTATTTATAAATAACTTTTTATCTAGATTCTTAATTGATGTGAAACTTTGAGTATATTAAAACAAATTTTTCAATAAAAAATGAAAAGTAAAAGAAGCACCTAAGTCCTTTTAATACAAATGTTTCTATAGCCATTTCAAGAATATCTTTAATTAGTGTTACAATATTGTCACGAAAAAACACTTTAATGGGTTAAGAAAAGAGAGTTTGGCATAAACATTAAACGGCTTGAGATTTTAAGTGTAAAAATTGGTTTTCGATGTATGCCTGCAAATTATATCTTTTGCATAATAAAATGCAAATGTTTGTGAAAAGGAATTTAGGAAACTTCAACGCTTTGTTGGTGCATTTTGTGTGTGTTTACGTAGTCTCAAATTAACACAGCAAAAGAATGTTCATTGACGTTAATGCTTTGATGGTCTTTTCAAATGGGAAAACTCCTCCATTAATGCTTATTTTGTCTTGCTTGTATCGCTTCAAAGGTTAGTGGCCTCTAGCTAGTAGCTAATTCAAGATGCAATAATCATGGTTGATGACAAATTATTACGTCTCCCTAATTTTTAAATGTATTTGGTTTGCCATATAAAAAAAACGATGAACTTAAATAGTTTTCATTTCGTTTTTGTAAGGAAAAAAACTGTAAGTTTTTTAGAAAGTTATTAATTTTTTTTAAAAAATATTATTTTTTAAAAGATCTCTTTTTTTTATGATTAACTAATTTTTTTACAACTATACTCTTTATTAATTAATTAATTGTTCTCCACTTATTGGTATTCACATGTCACAACTTATTTTGGTTTTATTTTAGTCTCATTTATTTAAATATTCAGTCATAGTAATTTACAATTTAAATTTTATATATTTAATTATAAAAAATTATAATTTAAATATATTATTATAGTAATTTATAATTTAAATATGTAATTATAGATATTTATAAATTAAATATGTAATTATAATAATTTATAATTTAAATATAAAATTATAATAATTTTTAATTTAAGTATGTAATCAATTTATATTATTAAAACATATTATAATAATTTTAAATATTTTATTATTATCTAATATTAATAATGATTTTATTTATTATTTTAAAAATTATAACTTAAGTTAATTGATAAACTAATGTTACCAAACACTTTTAATTAACTTTTTAGCGCTTTGAAATTCAAAATAAAGAGTAATAATTTCCTGTAAATAAAGAGTAACAAACACCAACTTAAAAATCTTAAGTTGTAAATGCAGTACACTTCACATTTAATTAAAGTGATTAATTGATTTCTCCTTATACTTAGCTACATTTTGGTGAAATCTTACAAAGGTAAGCCTAATTAATGGTTTGATGTACTAATTACTATTAATACGGACGGGTTGAAGAAAAGGAAATATTCCAACCCCACTGTCATGCTATCGTGAAATTATGAATTTAAGAATCAGCCTAAGTTCCTTAAGAGATCTAACTTCAGATGGCAAATTTCTCTTTTTAGAAGTGTCCAAAAGAAAAGAAAAAAAAAGATACTTCAAAACTAAGGTTTAATAACTTATTAACATTTTGAACTAAAAATTTTGCGGTTACATTTGTTTTTTATGGAAAAACGAAAAAGGAATGTGGCTTGTATTTTCAATGTAGATCCAAACAACTATTATATAGTGATAAGTTGAGGCAGTTTAATTAAATATCCCTATGAAGTAAACAAACCTGAAACCTTTCGATTGAAACACACAAATATAGTGAAAGAGAAATATAGAGAGAGGTGACAGAATCATAGAGTCACAGAGAAATTTAGCGCAACAAAGGTTTTTGAGGATTCTGAACCAAAAGTGAAGCAGTTATAGTTTAGTAGGTAGCCGCTGTTTAACAATAATCTCCCCCCCATAAAAAAGGGATAAAACCAGATTAGAAAGAGGGTGAAGATTGACTAATACTTTAGTGGAGTGTGTGTTTGTGTATATACATAGACAACACACATTTTAAACAATAAGTAAATCAATCTTATAACTCACCTTGTGGTAATTAATTACAAACGAATATATTTCAAAAAGAGAAAACGAGATCCTTCAGCATTTTGCCACTATACTAATGAATCTGAAAAGGGGATCTTAGGTTCCTTCAAGAGTCCCCATGCTTGTGCCAGCAAACTAACATGGCTACACACCTCCTCATGATGTAAAATCTGGCTTTGTGTTCCTTCGCTATGCTGGTGCATTTCTGACCGATGGAAGGGTTCTTCTGTGAGAAGCTCCTGGGAATATTGGTTTTGGAAGTGGAGGAACTCTTTTGGGATAAGCTTCTCAAGAGAGGGGAGTTTGAAGAAGAGCCTCTTGTTGAGCAACTCCTTGAGAACAATGACTTTGTGGATGTGCTTGCCTGGCTGCTTGAACCTGCTTCCTTCTTTGACACCTTCCACTTCTCATCCATGAAAAACAAACCAACAGTAATATCTAGAACTAGCTATGGTACAGCGTGTGTGAGAGAGAGGACCGAAAATGTGAATATGAAAGAGAGAAGAAGGAAAGTTGGTTTCGGAGGGACAATGTAGTGTATAAAAAAGGTTCATAGGGAGATTATAAAAAATTCTTGATGAGATTCGATGTTATTATGAGCTAATTAAATATTCAATATATACATATAAGATACCATACTTAATCACCATATAGTAAACATTAGTTTTATTAGTCCCTTACACAAATATGTGTTGAATGATAGTGCAGTAACATTACCAAGTACCAACGTTTTAAGCATTTCCTTTCTTTCTGTCTTATGTTTTTTCTCCACTCTCTTCATTCCTACTTTTCACTGTGGTGTTACACTGTGTTAGCCCGAAATTTAGAAATGGAAAATTTGTGCTTTCGGTTGATGCAGTGGCATTGGGACTAATACAGGAAACCCTGCCCCTTGAATAGCCTCAAATAAGCACTTATTTTTTTCTTTTCTTGCAGACACACCTCTTGTACGGTTCTAAAATGGGAAATCATTTATTATAATGGTCCATTGTAGTCTGTACACTAATATTGGCTGGTTCTCATGTGGAGGGTTATGCACCTTGTGCCTGTTACACGCAATGCTGGACGTTCCGAATTTGTATCACTTCATAAAACCAGTACCCAGTTTGCTCAAGATGCTCGTCCTTTAGTAAAAACGTGCACATGGATAGATGAATTCACCTTGACACTGATAAACAAGCAATATCCATTATGTCAAAAAGTGTATTTGAATTACAAGTCACAATGAGTAGCTTAAGAGCAGTTTGTTCAAGATCCATGTCTTATTGCTGTGAACGTGACTATTGTTTGTCAATTATTGCCATTGACGAAAATGATTTTGAAATTCGGTGTGTGTGAGACAGTATATTTTTTTAAAGAATACTTTCACTCATGTTTTCTTTAATTTGTTATTATTGTGAAAAGGGATAGAGATAATTTATTGGCAAGTGGCTGACATGGTCAAATCAATTTATGATAACGGCAATCACAGAAAACCTTTAATCTGCTTCTGATTCGGTACTAAAGCATCTTTTTCTCCCTTCTACCTTTCGATATAAGATATAGATATAAATTTTCCACTCCAGAGAAAATATGCATCACCTACAGAACCTACAAATTGATCCTGCCAATAATTTCGTAACAATCACAAGCACTGCAAAGTATAGTCTAGGATTTAATAATACACCCCTTGTTATTGTATTCCTTAGTTTATTTATTGGAGGCATCGGGTATGGATTCACAGGCACATGACAACTACGTAGCAAGAACAGTAGTTATCAGATTTCAAAATTTCAATCTGAAAATATTGACTGAATTTAATATTTTCAACCAGGGAGTCCTGTTGAAAACACGTGAAGGAATTGATTTGTGTTTTTATTTCTTTTTTATTAAGATCGTAATAGAATTTGCTACTCTCGATTCTCTAGTGATAGAATGCTGCTATAAACATGTCTCAAATGTAAAATTAATAAGACAATATTGAAAAAATAAAATTAAAATTAGAGATACCAAATGCAGTTAACAATTTATATGATCTAGATGTCTATTTAAAATAAATTATATGAAGTATAATATTAAAATATTTATTTTTGTTTTAATTTCTTCTCTTTCGTTTCCTTTGTCTCTCAACTCAAACTCTTTCTAGTAAAGAGATTTTTGTAAGTCTGAAATCTCTTAAGTTTTCATACTTTTTTTAAAGTTCACCTTAGAGGTGATTTTTCATTTGAAAATAATATTTAATTAATTTTCCGGTTGATGAAAATTTTTAATCAAATATCTTATTAATTCTTGAAAACAATGAAAGGATCAATTAAAAATATAAGTTAAAGAACTCAATTAAACGGAAAAAAATCAATGTTCTCTCTTTCTATACTGCGACAACCCAACTCAGTCACATTTTAGGATTTCGCTTAACCAAAGACCTTGGCAAGTACTTGGATGTGCCACTCATTCATGGGAGGAGGACCAATTCACATTGTAGTTACTTGATAGAACACGACAAAGGCTAAATAAATTAAATATGAAGGTTTTCTCTTTCTCTGGTCGAATTATTTTGGCCAAGGCAGTTTCTTCAGCATTTTCTACATACACAATGCAATCAATGTTGCTCCTAAAGAAAATTTGCCATAAGCTGGATTTGTTAAATAGGAACTTCGTTTGGGGTGCCATGAGAGGGTAAAGGAAAAGTCATTCCATTGCTTGGAAGCACTTTTTGTTAATGTATGTGCATTAGAGATTATATGTTTCGAATATTAATAATTTGAAATATACACTTTATTTTATAAAGTCAAATTTGTTTATTATATCATTCAAGTCATATAATAAATGTTTTTAGAATAGCAAAGTTTAATCTTCATAGGATATCATGTAGACGATTTGATTGTGAGATCTTATGAAGAACAATTCTTAAAATTGTCTCTAGTCAAACATCTTCTTAGGACAATTTGATACATTAAGGCGGGAGTGTGAGTTCATTAATGATCATATCTCACAAATCATGAATATGAGATATCAAGTACTCACATAGGTACATATTAAGAGTAATGGTGTATCAAATTGACCTATCATAAGAACACTACATGATTTATTATTACATAAGTTCATGAATAATTATTATTTGATAATTTTATATGAAGTCCTTTAACCTGAATTCACTATGATTCATACATAAGAAATTATATGTTTTAATATCGTCAAACATCATCTGTAACAAGGTGTTTATAAAGTTAATCTTTGGATATATAATAAATTGTGTGGTGGGATGTGAGTGACTTAGATAAGATTTGTCTCTTTTGTGTAACCAGAATAAATATCTATGGCTTCTTGATAAAGTTAGACTAAGAAAAACCATGGCCCTTCTTAGAAAGTAAACATAAGATGTTTAACCTATCTAAGTATGTATAGTATGCTTAGGTATAAAAAAATATAAATTAGACAATACAAGGATAACACATTTCATGCCCTTGAGTTCAATTAAATTCAATGACAAAGGGACAATTCATATAGAATATATTATAATGTATGATACTTCAAATTGATAGTGTTTTAAATATTTAGGTCATAGTGATGTATTGCTAGATGCCACTTGCTATTTATGATATTAAATAAAAGAGTTTTATTTTAAATATCATAACCAAATATTAAGAGAACTTATTGAGTCACACGTATACAACAAGTCCGCTGTAATGTTAGAAACTCTAATGAGATTAGAGTAATAACATTATGGGTCAGGTTCATAAGAAATTAGAGTTAATAAATGAGGATTAAACCCTAATCAATACTATATATATATATGTTATATCATATGCACAAATATGTGCAAATCTTGTCTCTCCACACATTACTAGCATACATGAGAATCCTGATGTGCTTGTTGGTGTAGACATCACTAAAGACACTATTGTAATTGCTACGTTAGTGATAAACGGTGTGTTTTATTATTATTTAAATAAAAACTTTGATTAATGTTTTTTACATTAACAAATTTAAGGGAAATCTAACATTATTCTCCTACATGTTGTGATGCATGATTCCCTAACACTTTTGTAAACCAGTGAGAATGAAAGGTATAGGGTTTAAATAAGACACACTTTTTTAATCATGTCATGATCATGGAGTTTGGGTAAAGCTTACAAGTCCTCCTAATACGTTATGGGTTAAGTCATGCGACATAAATATGATTGACATTCTCATTCTATCCCCATTGTTATGAAAAGGAAGAATCAATCTCATGTTTATAAAGTGATCACTCAAATATGAGACAATGTCTTTAATAATATTATATGGATTTTAAGATATGGGGTGGATGCTCATTTCTAAGTCAATGTTTGGCTATCTTTTGAGTTAAAGTTGAAGTTAGTTTGCACTTTACCTCCTTCCTTGGATGGGCTAGGTGGACAAGTTAGGGATTACGTGACTAATAAGTTATGTTGGGACATTACTGTCCTTCAAGATTTGTTACCTAATGAAGTCTTAGGGGAAATCCTAGTAGTTTTACTACCCCATAACAATTGGGTGGTGACAAAATCATTTGTGAATTCACACTTGACCGGTTTTTTCCACCAAATAAGTATGTCCCAGTAGCTAAAAAGGGAACTTCTCACTAGTCACCATAGATCCTTTTGCTCATAGTTCTCTATGTTCAAAGCAAGACCATGTCTTAGGGACTTTCTTTGGAAGTCCACCATAGTGGGCTAATGACTATTGAAATGAGGTGCCTTTAAAGGTTTCATGAGTCAAACATTTTCCTTATCTATAGAGTGACTGCTGAGTCTATAATTTGCATCCTTAGTGATTGCATGATCATTAAGCTTATTTAGTACCATTTTTAGTTGTTTGTGAATAATTTCAATTTCTTTCTTCATGATGTTAATCTTCGGATAAAGGACAACCTTCAATCTATAGCTCCTTACTCAAATCGAGCTAGCTAGGAGGTGTGCTTTGTAGAGATCTGTTATCATATTTGGAGGTAAAGGAATACGACAATGTTTGAAAATCAAGCTTTTTTCCAAACAATTATTGCTCTTATTAAGAATGAACGTAAGAGCCAAAAATTAGCTAGTCTCATTCCGTTGACTAATGGGAGCACCACCCTTTCCAAGCAACTGTTCCATATTAACTAAGAGCCTTCTCCAAGAAGTTGTTAAGTGGAATGTTGATGCTTCGTTCTCCTTGTAAGGGAGAAATGAACCTTGTGGGGGCCTTCTAAGGGTGATTCTAGTAAGTGGTTACGAGATTTTGTCATGAAATTGGGCAGAAAGAATGTGTTCATGTTGAGCTTTAGGATATCTACTTTACCTTATATTTCTCATGGAACAACAACTCAACAACCTTATTGATGCAATCCTACCTAGCATGGATCTTGGATACGAGGATTGGAGGAAGACATCACAAGAGAGTTAATTGAAGAATTGAAGTCTTTGTCTTCATTATATTTGCTTGTAATATTTTTAGTAGACATAGGAATTTGGAGCGTGAGCTATTTCCCTCAAGGTCATTGTATTTAGGTCATTTCTCTTTAGTTTAAGAATAAGATGTGTCTTTAGTTATTTTGGAGGAGTAGGTTTAATGCAAGTCCCCTTTTTTAGACGCTTTGAGTTCACTCTCCTTTATTATTGGATGAGCTATTTACACTCCCATTGGATTAGCTTAGATTCCACTTTAGAGCCTAACTTATTAGATTAATTAACTTCAATGCTGATTGAGCCCAAGTCTCACATTGCCTAGAAATACGCGTTCAAGCTCTCTCATTGGGCTATATATACTCATCCCCCTCTTTTATTCCCACACTTGAATGAATGAAGTAAGTCTCATTTTGAGCATTTAATCTAGTAAAGTATCCTTGAGAATCCTCTCTCTTGAGGAGTCTTTTCCTAGTAGCTTTTAACAAGGTTCTTCTCCTTTAGGACAAATATCAAAATTTTTATTAACTTATCTTTCTCCTAAGAGAAGGTGACGTCAATTCCCACCCATTTCTAGCCTCTTCATCTTCTATTTCTTAAGAGGAAGAATCTTTGATGGAGAAGATCCAAGTGAGTGCATCACTTATCATTGAAAATGACTCTAAGGTTGATGTAGACTTAATCTTCAAAAGATGTTCCCTCATCACCCTTATGATAGCTTGACTCAAGTTATTAGGAATTAGATTCGTAAATTATGGACAATCTAGTCATATTTGGAGAGAATCTAATAATGTAGCTGATTTGTTAGTGGCCCATAGACATTCTCACCCTCTTGGTCTTCATGTCCTAAAAGTTCCCTCTTGTATTCTTATCAACTTATGATTTAGGACCTTGAGTTTTTCTCCCTGCACCTCCATAATTTTTAAAAATGACAAAAAATAGTCTTAAGTAAAAAAAAGTTAAAATTTTTTTATCTCTCTTGCGCCTCTTGTCTTCTTCATCTCGCATTCCTTCATCATCATTGCACATCCATGTTTTCTCCTTATACTTCATCCGTGACACATGTCCATTTGCGATGCACCTTCGTTCGCACACCCTCCATTGCACTCTCATACACTTCCATTTGTTCTCGCAAATTTTTTAGCGAGTTCAGATTGGTCAATTCAGACTTGCAAAAAAATTGGCTTTTGCAATACCTAATCCGAACTCATAAAAAAATTTGCAAATATTTTTACAAGTCTGTATTGATCAATTTAGACTCAATCTGGAATCCAAACTTGTAAAAAAGTTTGCAATTTTTTTACAAGTATGGATTACACAATTTGTATTTGTAAAAGAAATTACAATTTTTTTACAAGTCCAAATTGACCAATTTGGACTTTTAATTGCAAATTTTTTTATTAGTCCAGATTAGGTAATCAAACTTAGAAAAACAAATTTTTTTACAAATTTAGATTAATCAATCCAGACTTACCAAAAAATTTGCAAAACAAACATAACATTCTTTACCTAAGATTATTTACCAAGATACAAGAAGAAAACATGCAGGTATAAGAAGAATAATCCACCTTATATTGCAAGTTTCTCTGTCCTGTGGACATGTAGCCTTTTCGGCATTTTTCCTGGTAAAAAATATAGAGTCATTGTTGAACTTAACATGCGAAAGAATTTATTTCTATTTTTTTCTTTCTTTTTGTATTAATATAACACAATAGAATTTGTTGTACTTGATTCTTCTGTAACAGCATGCTGCTATAAATTGTCACAACTGTCAAATTAATACAGAAAATAATTGAAATAAAAATTAAAATTAGAAATAGCAAATGCGATTAGGAGTTTATATGATCGAGATGTCTATTTAAAATAAATTATATGAAGTTTAGTATTAAAATATATTTTTTTTGTTTTAATTTCTTCTCTTTCATTTCCTCTGTCTCTCAACTCAAAGTCATTGGAACAAAGAGATTTTTTAAACACTACTTTATAGTATGAAATGTCTTAAATCTTCACATTTTTTTTTAAGTTCACTTTATAAATGACTTTTCATTTGAAAAATAAGATTTAATTAATTTGCAAAGATGATTTTTTTTTAAAATTTGTAATTAAATATATTATTAATTTTTTACTTAAATATGTTATTTATCTCTTATATATTAACAATTTTGTATTGAGTTTTCAATATAATTTTACTTTAGGTTTGATCCCAATAAATTTTTTATTTTATTTTAGATTCTTATAACACTTTAAAATAATACTTAAAATTATTTAAAATAATTTAAAAAATAATTTAGATAGTGTTTTATAACTTCAAAGTAAAATAAAAATTTAGCAAGATCCAACACAAAGAAAACTTTATTATATACCTAATAAAATTTGTTAATATATTAGATATTCAAATATGTTTTGATTCTTTATAAGAACAATTATATGGAAGAATTATAAATTTAGAATTTAAAGAACTCGATTAAACGGGAAAAGAATCCAAAAAATCTAATTATAAATTTAATAAAAATGCATGTATTCAGAGATTATAAAATCAAAATCTAATAATTTAAACTTATTTTCATTTCTCCTCATATTTTATTATATATTTTAAATTTTCTTAAATTTTATAATTAATCTTAATTTTAAATTAGTCTTTGCATAGCATCCACAAAATAATTTATTTTTTAATTTTCTCTAACTTTGATCCCATCATTATTACCGTAAATAATTTCCATGCGACAAACAATATGAACATTTTATTAGATAAGAAGATCAGCAAATTTATTGGTTTAAATTTTAAAATGTAGATTATTTATTCTAAGTTATGAATATATTTTATATATAAAAATTATTAATTTATAGCATCTAACTTTCAATAATAGATTATTTAAAATTTGAATTCATGGGACAGGAGTTTCTTTACTGATTAATATAATGCCATAACTCTAATATAAAGGAAACTAGTAAAGTATTTTGAAAATAAAAACTAATTCTGAAACGGTTTTTCAGGTATTGTTGAAAGAGCTCTTACCTAATTTTAAAAGCAATAAATTTTGTTTTTAGATATTTTTTTTGTTATTTTTATTCAAATCATTATTTGATATACTTGTTTTCGCTAACCATCATCTTTGACTATTTGACATACTTGTCATTGACCATCATCACCTTTGACTAATGATCATAAATTATCCCCTTCTATTAACAATCATTTACCGTCACCTCCAATCAACGGTTATTGGTCATTATCTCCAATCAACAGATACTAGTCGTTATCTCTGATCGATTGTCACTTATCACCACCTCCGATCAATAGTCATTGACCGCATCTCCAACTAATGATCATAAAAAACTATCTTCGAACAATGGTCACTGATAGTCATCTCGGGTTGACAATCACCAATCGTCACCTTCAACCAATAGTCACCGACTATCACCTCCGACATACAGTCACTAGCTACAACTTCCAATGACTAACCACCAACCACAGCCTTTGATTGACAGTTATCTACCGCACCTGGAACCACCAGTTGACTCCATCAATTTTGTTCTTTAGGGAGGAAATATTCTAATATTGTTAAAATTTAAAAATGATATTTCAAATTTGAAAACTAAAATAATATTGTTTTTAAAAATTTAAAAGTAAAAATAATTTTTGTTTTTATAAAATTTAAATTTAAATACAAATATTTAAATTCATTAATATAATAATTATCTTCTAATTTGATTTAGAGAAAATAAAGATATAAAAAATATTGTGTCACGTCATCATGTGTTAAACAATCCATAAAGTATTCTTCTGCCGAAATGTGATGATAACTAGACTGGAAATTTGTATAAAAGAAATAAAACAGTTTTTGTAATACTAAGAATTTTAACAGACAACAAGAAGGAAAATTATTGAGATAAATTATTTGAGTTAAGATACACAGTCTTTATTGATATGTTATTTCAAAACTAGAATTTAAAATTTTGATTTAGATTAAGATTAATTAAAATTATTATAATCTTAAAAATAATTTGATATGTTATTTCAAAACTAGAATTTAAAATTTTGATTTAGATTAAGATTAATTAAAATTATTATAATCTTAAAAATAATTTATTTTAGACTTTATGTTCTTTTTTTCCTTAAATTTTCACAATATCATGGATTTTGTCCTTGTTTTTTTAAATATTATATTTATGCAAAATAAATGCTACAGTTAATAAAATTTTGTCTTAATTGTGAAATTTTAAAGCAAAATGTATCACAAAATGTTTTAATTGTGATAATTTTTTTACATGAGGTAAGATTAAATAAAAAACTAAAACAAAATTACAATATTATGAACTTTTGAAGTTAAAAATGCAATTATGTATTTTTTTTTAAAAAAATGGAATTGATATAGTGAATTAATATGAACTTTTGAAGTTAAAAATGCAATTATGTATTTTTAAAAAAAAAAAAAGGAATTGATATAGTGAATTAATATTAAAAATGTAAAATTTTAATTTGAATTATATTTATTTAATACTGGAAAGAAATAGGAAAGTGTAAAAAAAAATATTCAATATAATGGTACTTGTGTGGTAACTAACATGTACTAGAAAAAGGTATTGGATTCATAACTCAGTAAAAATTTGGGTTGAAATTACATAATAAAAATTTTATATGATTTATTCAACAACTCTTAAACACCATTAGTTAATTAAGGTCATGCACTTGGATAAATTCTTTTATAAGAGAAGAGAAAACGACATAATTTTTCTATACATTAAAATAAACTTGTTATAGAATTTTCAAAATCAACTTATTAAAAAATGTATTTCATTTGTTTTTTTTATTACACTTATAATGTAAAAGTAATTATTTCACAAAATTCATAAAATAAAATAAATTGTGATAATTTTGTATTTTAGGTTGAATAAAAACCTAAATTACATTTTTAGCCTTTTGTTTTTCAATTATATTTTGTTTAGTCTTTTATATTTAAAAAAATTAATTTATTTCTTCGTGTTTTGAAAATGAGTTAAAATGATAATTTCAAAGTAATTTTATTATCATTTTGATACACAATTTTGAATGTTTTTTTACTTATTGGAAATATAAAGTTTATTTCTTTAGATCCACTTACGTGAAAATTATAAAACCAATTTGTTATCGAACTAAAAAAAGACCAAAAATATTGAGAAAAATGTCGAAAAAAATAAGTTTTACTAATATTGGATAATAATTTAACATGTTTTAAAAACATAAAATTCTAATTACACCTTTTAAGAAAGAGAAAAAAGATTGCTTATGATCAATGTAAAATTTTTCCACTATATTGAATATGAGTGTATACTTATTAAACTCTTTAAAAAATAAAAATTTTAAAAAATAAAAATTTAAACAAATATAAAATTAAAAAACATAAAATAATACAAATAAATTTTAGAGTTTATAAATCTCTTGAACTATGTGGAAAACAATATGAGGACGAAAGAGGCTTAGCCATTAAAGATATGAAAAATTGTAACTAAACATTAAAGACATACAGTTTAATAAGACATTAATTGGAATGTGAAGATTGCAAACATTTAAGGAAAAAGATTCTTTTTGGGACAAGTGCTTGAACCAAATAAGGTGAAATTAGAGAAATTTTAACTTATTTCTAGTATTATAAAAGATTCTAATGGTGACTTAACATGATCAAAATAGTCAAATTTGATGAAGAAAGAATATTATTTTGATTTGGGAGAAATTTTTTAGAGGACTATTAGTGAATATAGATTTTGTTTTGGGGTAAAGGGAACATCAATAGAATTTTTAAAAGTCCGATCCATATCCAAATTTTTTTAACAAAATGGATTGGATTAGAATCCAAATTCATTTTATTGAATATAAATTAGATTAAAATCCATACCCATATTTTTTTAGAAAATAAAGTTTGATTTTTAAAAATTGATTTATAGTTCAAAGCAGGTTTAAAACGAATTGTAAATAAAAATATGGTTACAAATATATTTTTAAGACTATTTTGAATCTTAACTAGATTTAAAATTAAATTTAAATCATTGAAGTTTAGAATTATGTTAAGCATTCAAAGTTTTCTAGACACACATTAAAATTTTATATTAAGTATCCAAACTAATGATAAAACAATAAATAGGATTTTTTGAACTAGTATGTAATCAACTAGTATTTTAACATTCCATTTTACAAAAATAAATTTTTATTTCATTCAATTAAATTTAATTGAATCAAATGGATTTGATTTTTTTTAAACTAGATTAAAACCATTTTTTTTATTCAAAATCTATCAATTTGATTTTAAATATGATTTTCTTTTTTTATCTTGGTTAAGACATTTTTTATTTGACATTGATAATGATATATTAGACTTTATCGAGACATTATAGGCTCGACGTGATATCTTTAGTTAGACCTTAATTAAGATATTTTTTATTCAACCAAGATATCTTTAACCTAACTTCAACAAAACTTATTTACTTTACTAAGACATATTTACTTTACTGTAATAAATTATTACTTTTTTATAGGAACAATTAATAATAACATTTTAAGAAAAATTCTTAATATAAATCTTTTTTATATATTTTTTTCCTTAACATTTTTTTAAGTACTACTTCCGTTACAACTTATTTTATTACTTTAGTAGTTTTTGTTAAAAAACTACTTTAAGAAAAAAATATTTACTATTTATTATAATTTCACATAAATAAATAATTCATTTATTAATATTTTTTTAAAAAAGAGATTATTTAACAATAATTGGATTTGTCAGAAAACTTAAATTATATAATATCTTTAAGTATTATCCACTTTTCTAAAAATAATGTTTATAATGAATTATCATAAGAAGAAAAGTAATAGAATAAATTTTAAAAAACAATTATTCTCATTCATTTATAAATTAATATTTTGAGAATTTGTATTTGCATTACTTTTGTAAAATTGCTAAACTAAATTATCAAAACGATTAAGAAATTGTTAAATTTTATGTTTTAATAAATTATACTTTAAATATTTAATAAATATGAAATGATCGACAAAATCATTTGTTAAAATTGTTATTAAAAAAAATAGTCTTAAAATATTTATAGTAAAAATAAAATATTTAAAATGTTTTTTAAGCATTTCAAAAACTTGTAAATCAATGTCTAAAGTGTAACACCCTAAAACATGGGCTACATACATTACCTCTCTTTAAAATAAAGAATTTTTTTATATCATTTTAGTTTTAATTAAATTTCCATGCATTATGTTATCTTTACAAAATATCTATTTAATTTTTCAGAATAATAAAAACTTTCAAATACATTTTAACTATCAATATTCTTTAGGACAAAGATTGAATTTAGTGAAATATTTCTGAATTTCAAGATGAACATGCAAAGAACGTTTTGCAACACTTTATATCATAACAAGTTCATTTTAAATCATATGTATATATACTCTTATAATCATATTATATATATATATATATATATATATATATATATATATATATATATATATTCTAAACTGAAACTCCATGGTCAATAAATATAAAAAATTTTTAAAGAAATGTTAAGAGAACATAAATTCAAATGTTTATAGTAAAAATAGTAAATTAATTAAATAAATAAAGTTGATAAATTAATAAGTACAAATATTAAAATTCAAAACATACACCTGACTTTATAGTCTTACAGAATATCAAGATGAGCATCATCCAAACGTGAAAAATGTTGACTATAAAGGTGAGTCTTTCCCGCCCTCCAAAACTTTCATACAACAAATAATATATAAAAATCCAACATACAACATGTGTGTAATATATATATATATATATATATATATATATATATATATATATCCTAAACATATATTTACATAAAAATACAATTTAATAATTGTTTAATCTTTCATTCAAACCACAATTTTTTTTGAGAATTCCTCTTACATACCATCACAATTTCTTTTTTTATTAACTGCATCTTTGTTTTCGTAAACTGTATTTCTTTCTCATCAATTATATTTGATTCTTATTAACCGTATTTCTTTCTCATAAACCATATTTCTTTTCTATAAACTGCATTTTTTTCCCATCAACTGTATTTTTTTTTATAAACCATATTTTTTTCTCATAAATCGTATTTCTTTCTAAAAAAATCGTATTTCTTTCATCCTTTTTACACAATAATAGCCACAATCATTTACCAACAATATCAACATGTAACAATTTAAAAAGGAGTAATTATCCATACGATAAATAATCAATATTTCTTGTAAACTGTATTTTTTTCTCATTAACCATATTTCTTTCTCATAAACTATATTTCTTTTCCATAAGCCATATTTATTTCTCATCAACCGTATTTATTTTCCATAAACCATATTTCTTTCTCATAAATCATATTTCTTTTTTATAAACTGTATTTCTTTCTCATCAACCATATTTCTTTCTTGTAAATCGTATTTCTTTCTCATAAATCATATTTCTTTCATCTTTCCGCATAACAATAGTCATAACCATTTACCCGACAACATTAACATTTGACAATTTAAGAAGGAATAATTATCCATATGATAAACAATCAATATAAGGGATGTAAATTCACACACCCCACATAATTCAAATAATCAATTAAAAAAATTAGCTGTCATCACCACAACAATATATCATCCTAACCAACATGTCAAGGATCGAACACTCTTGGACTCAACTAACACACACAAGTCTCAATATATATTTATACAATATATAAATTCACATGCCACAATTAAATTGTAAAAGGTCACACTCTCACGGTCTTATATAAGGAAATTATCCTAGAATTTCAAAAATAATTATTTCATCATACAGTAAGCATTTTAGGTTTCAGCATAACACTACCTGCAAACAACACATACCATAGAAAATTCCTAAATCAATCTTTCTCAGATGAAAATAGTAAACATATAATTTCACATACAAAGTAATAATTTCCAACATCCAAATTAGTAAATAAAACTAAGATTCATGCCCTAGAGTGTTATTCCTATCAGATTAAAAAGGGAAACTTTTAAAAAAGAGTTCTAAACTTGTTTTAGTCATATCTTTTTTCTAGGAAACTCTTTTTTTGTGATTCTTGAGCTCAACCCTATGTTTTTATACACAAGGAATCCATTTTTGAAGTTAAAATCTAAAATTAAAAACTAAAACTTATCAGAACGAAACATGACAGTAGCAAAAACGTGACATATTTCATTTTAGAAAAACAACACAAAATAGAGCTCAAAGTTTGGGTTGAACCCTCTTGCCTCAAGAAATTTCGGTTAGAAGAGATGAGAATGAGTTCTAGCACAAGTTTCTCCTAAAGATTGGGTGAGCAAAAAGGAATTAGGAGAAGAGAACCAAAGATTCAAGGGAGGAAAATTCAAATATTTGAAGTTCTTACACTGGATTAAAGTGGTAATGGAGAAATTAGTGAGAAAGATGGAGATGGAGATGATAGAAAGAGAGATGGACATGGAAATGCCTTCCTTTTTCGTTTCTCTTAAAACTTACATGATTTTTTGAGTGAAGGTGAGGTAGAGAATAGTTTTCTTTCTTTAAACAAAGGATACAAATGAGATCACATGGATGAATATTGACTATGTCTCTATCTCTTTTATTGACTATTTCTTGTATAAACTTAACTTGTTTCTTTATTTTATTATTAAAATAAATGACTTGCATTGAATATTAATTATTACTAAAAAAGAAAAACTAAAATCAAATTTTTTATCGTATCGAAAATATTCCTTCAAACAATAATTAATTAATCTATATTTATATCATTGACAATTAACTAAACTCATATTCTGAAGTAATTTACTCGTAACTTAAAATAATTAATTTCCTCTATAGACAAAAATTAATTCTAAATACACTGAAAACTGGAACAATTACATTCACATACAAACTAAACAACACAACATGTCATATATTCACTAATATTTACCATTAAAATTTTTGGGTGTTACATAAAGTCTGAGCAAATATGCCAAGACAAAATCAATGACTTTCGACTTCCATAACTGTAACATCAATGAATAGCTCATCAAAGTACTCCTGCAGCTTGAAAAATAGGGAGAAAAATGGTTTCTAGTTTATATATAAATTTTCTTGTTGTACATAAAATGAAATTTATTTTAATTAGAACTTATAAAAATGGATTTGGATATTTCAACTGATATAT